>OY754495.1:4680472-5045005 GCA_963575735.1 Amblyjoppa fuscipennis | reverse complement strand
GAGGGGGGGGGGGGGGAGGGCGTTAAAAACGGTGAAACGTTGTACGAAGGGATGAAAGTGCCGACGTATTCACTTTCCAGACCCCCTGAGGCCCCGGCGCGTACCTACTTGCTGCAACGAGATAATGCCCCGTGTGCTCTGTTGGTCGGCTAATCATCATCGCCCCTCCGCGTCCGTCTATCCTGTGCTCTCGGCCACTATCCGCCCTTGCACACAGGCGACCGAACCCGTGAGCTTGATAACGAAGTTTACCGAGAGCGTCGAGAGTCCAGAGAGAGAGAGAGAGAGAGAGAGAGAGAGAGAGAGAGAGAGAGAGACAGAGAGAGGGACGGCGCAAGAGAAGCGGAGGGAACCAGCAGTACGTGAGAGGAGCGGAGGGAGCCATCAGTACGTGAGAGTTATCCTTGGGAACGAGTAAAAAAAAATGCAAAAAAAAGTGCTTCGCCGAGCTAGCTGTCCGAACTGCCGGCTCGTTCGGAGAGAAAGGAGGGGGGTGTTAAATCGCCTAGAATTTTGTCGAACATGCTTAATCGACAATTTATGCGAAGGCAAATGGGACATTTACCTCGCCGATTTTTATTGCCGAAAACTTTTAATTATAAACGAAAGATTACAAAATTCGTATATTTTTCTTCCACCTCGTTTTCCTCCTTCCACCGCTAGATGAATTTTTCGAAAACTTGACTCTCCGTGAGAGAAAAATGTCGAGGGACTTTATCTTAACCTTTCAATGGTCCAGTTAGCTTTTTAGTTATTCGGGATGATTTTCATGAGTCGTCCTTTTTTTTTTAGCGCAGCCACCTACGAGACCATCAAGCGCAGTATCACCTCTGATTTTTATTGTCGAATACTTTTCATTTTAAACGAAAGATTACAAAATTCGTGTATAAAAATATATGAAGTTTGTAATCTTTCGACGAGATCTTTCGATCCTTCGATCGTTCTTTTGTAATCTTGTGTCTAATGAGATGGAAAAAAATTCCATCTCGTTTTACCTAGTCTGAAGACAGATTTTTCGAAAACTCGACTCTCCGTGCGAGATAAATGTCTAGGGATTTTGTCTCTAGATTTCAATGGTCCATTTAGCTTCTTAATCATTCGAGATGATTTTCACGAGACGTCGATTTGTTTTCACGCGGCCACCTGCGAGACCATCCAAGCGTGATGCACGCGTCGTGGATAACCAGTACAGGCGATTAGGTGGAAGACTTTACATGGAGAGTATTTACATTCTAGCGCCGTTCGTGTTGCGTTCTGTGGATGGAGAACATTTGATCTGGTTACAAGTAACGTCGGGGTCATTTTCCTTATTGCATATCCGGACGTGCCGAGCAATACGATTATTGTATTAGGTTCGATAGAGCAGACGAGAGGATGAAAGGGGTACAGTAAAGAGGAAAGTAGTACGAAGCCGCGGAATACTCTCCTTCCCTTATTTCTCATCGAGGCTGGAAGCTGCGGATGCCATACTCTCAACGATCCGATATCGAATCGATAGAGAAGTTGAGCCTCCTCGTAAGGGGTAAACGGATATTGTTCGTTCGTGCAGTGGCACGATACCGTCATTTTACCCCTGCGGAAGCGTCTGATTGGTATTATTTTATTGCTTCTACCTTCTCCACCTCTTCCTCCGCCACACCCGCGAGATTAGGTCGTCATCACCGTACGCGACCCCTATTCGGTAGAATAGTAATAATAATAATAATAGGGTAAAAATGATGATTGCGGACCAACGTTATTGTATGGTTTTTCACATTAAACCGAACCGTCTTTTTCGCCATTTGTACCTCAATAGTAGAAGAAGAATAATTTATTTCCTATGTACCCTTTTCGCCTTTTGCACAACCAGCACATCCTCTCCACCCCTATTCAGTACAATACCCAACACATCCTCTCCACCTCTATTCAGTACAATAATAATAATAATAATAGGGAAAAAAATGATTATTGCGAATGAACGTTATTGTACGGTTTTTCACATTAAACCGGACTGTCATTTTCACCATTTGTACCCCAACAGTAGAAGAAAAATAATTTGTTTCCAACGTACGGTTTTCGCTGTTTACACACCCAACACATCCTCGTTTTACACACTGATACGCAAACGCTGACAGCCACAATTCCAAATAAAAGATATCAGCAGTTTTATCGCAGAACAATGTCGCGTCTCTACATCTTTGGCTTCCCCTCACAAAGGCCGCTCGTGGCTTATAAACTAAGAGTCCTGTCGCGGATAGTACGCTTAATTTTATATTCAACCTCAAAAACCCAGCAGCTTTCTTCCTTCCACTTTGCAAATCGTGTCTTGCGGTATTCGCGCCATTTCGAAGCTCCCTCTCACACTCTACCGCTTCCTCTTCCCCACCCGTTCTCGCATTCAAATCCCATGCTATAACTATAGCGACCTCGCCTTCCCACTCGTCTTTCATGCATTGTCTTGAAATCCCTTCTGTCTGTTTAAGCCCGTCATTGTTATAAATTTCTAAATTTATTGCTGTTACATCTACTTCTTTTACTAATCGTAACGATCTTCCGTTCTTCCACTCTACATTTGTCACACACACTCCTTACTATTCCTACTAGCTCCCTCCCCTCCCCCCTTCCCCCCCCCCTCTACAGTAGGATTTATGTTTTGCCTCACCGTCGCCTTTCCCCACCATTTAAACGATTTACCTAACCCATTTATCAACACTTCCTCCTTCTTCGCTTCAATCCATGATTTCTGTATCAAAATAGTAGCAAAACTCTCTAAACACTCTCTTGCACCTCACATTTACTCGCACCACGCGATATTCCATGTAACATATTTGATATTCTCACTTTATTTCATTTCCTTAATAGATTCCATATATTTCTCTCCGAAACACCATTTTTTTCCATTCTGCCCTCTCTTTCCAGCCGGCTCTGCCAAACCCCATTCACCCACACTTTCATATACTCTACGTTTACAATTTTTTCCCGGACGCCTTTTCTTCGCTGCTTCTTTCTTCATCGGCTCGATCGCCAACTTCTCTTTCAGGATTCTCCCGAGCAATTCCGTTATCACTTCCAGCCCTATTCTCCCGGATATTCTCCGCCTCGGTTTGCCTTCTGGAAAACCGAAGCCTTCATCCTTCGCTATCTGGCGAAAACTTCCTCTTCTTTTAATTCATTTTGATGATCGCTGTTCATGACGATGATGATGATGACTTGTGGTCAAAACGGCGCACGTAAGAGGAATGACGAAAGCGCAAGCAAACTCTGGTTACCATGGAAACCACCGGAAAACTTCATTCCTTGAGCTGAAAATGTGTCATTGCACCGAAATGAGGCAGGACTACGATTTGATCTCTTCGGAAAAGGCGCTTCATACAATTACGATAGAACTTCAATTACAGGCAAGTTCGTTTAATCGATAAATTATCTCCGTTTCGTCACGTGACCAGTCGCACAAATTCCCAATATTCCTGGCAAAACCCACGAAAATTCAACGCTAGATGAAAAGAAGTCGTTCGAGAGTCGTGTCTCAAGCGATTAACGTGAACGAATCGCGGTTCAAGTGTCTTCCCCCACAGTCCCGAAGCTTTCTGAAATTGCGAAAGATCATTCGGGAAGATTCGCATCAGGGATAGTGAGAGTACGTGTCTCACGCGGTCGAGAAGATGAAAGAAAAAAGCAAGAAAAAGAACAGAGGCAGTGGCTATGGAACGGAACGTCTGCAATCTACGCGGGATCCTGTCTCGCGCTGTGCGACAATTTTTTATTTTTACGAGCACCTCCCTACCCCGAAGCTACTTTCGTGCTATTCTGAAGCTCCCTCCTGCTTCTCCACCGAGGAGTCCCGTGTGTTCGACTGCCGCTGCGAGCGGGAAACTCTTTCGAGCGTCCCGCTCGCTCTCGTATTCTTTTTCCCACCCCCCTCCGTACCTATTGCATAAGTGGAAACAAGAAGAATTATGCAGTTGCGTAAATTATGAGTGGACTACGGGAAATGGGTTTCAGACTGTACGACTACGACAACGACAACGACCGGAGCGCCGAGCTGGAGAGAGAGTGAGGTAGAGAAAGGAAGTGCCCGAAGGGATGCTCTGCCGGGGTAGAAAAGTGCTTCTACTTCTGGTCCCGATGCTGGTGTTGGACGACCCAACCTTCCCTTAGTGTGGAAGATGAACGGCGTAAAATGGGCGGTCTCGCCGAGTGGAGAGGTAGAAAGGAAAGAAAGAGGAAGCGGGATGCTTGCCGAGGGCAGAAAGAAGAAAACTCTCACCCACCCCAACTGATACCGGTTCCTTTTTGATTTCGGTGAAAGAACTTCGTTTCGGGAAAGAATAAGACGGAACGAAATCAGGAACAAGAGCAGCCGGCGGGACGATGTTTTCTTTTGGCAAGCATTGATACAAACAAACGAAAGGGAACGATAAATATGTGGAAATCGTACGATGAATACGAGCCCCGAAGGAGAGTCGGATCGTTACGATGTAGCTAAATTTAGTGGCTCCTCTGTTGTGGATTTGGTTAATTCGGGGAAAGGCGTCTTCTATGGTTATGGACGGTAATAACATATGGCAATAGTGGAAAGAACTTGCACACTGTCTGAGAATTTCTACAAAATTGCCTCAACAGTTAATGTGACCGTATACGAAGCAACTGTTGCGACGTCTAAGCTACGGGCAATGGCTGAACAACTACCGGCAATAGCTGAACTAAGGGCGATGGCTGAACTACGGCAATGTCTGAACTACGGGCAATGGCTGAACAAAGAACAATGGCTGAACTACGGTCAATGGTCGAGTTACGGGCAACGGTTGAACTACTCGCAATGGCCAAACTAAGGGCAATGGCTGCACAGCCCGTGACTGAACTACGGACAATGGCTGAACTATGGGCAATCGCTGAACTACCGGAGAAATGGTCGACGAAAGGAGGCGACAATATTGGACAGAGTAAAACCGAAAAGTCTGGTATACCCGGGAGCCAACATAAATATCCGTTGTGTCAGACCCAGAGGTCCGGTGGTCCTTCGAAAGCACCGCCGAAGGCCGATGGAATCCGGGGCACACACAGTAGATCCGATACTTTGAGTATCACGTAGGGTCGTCCATCGTCCTCGTGGCTCGGCTCTTCTTTCGCGTTCAGTTATCGGAACGAGTGGACCAAAACGAAAAATAATGTTATGATTTCTCCTGTGGCGATGTCGTCTGCCGGCTAACAAAAACACAATTCATCTTGAGGCTTCTTTGTTCAAAAATTCTTCGCGTCAATTCGGATTTTAATGCGTTACGGAGGTGTTTCAACAAAGAAAAATATTGCAGATAAAATTATCAATAAAGGTGCGGACAATTTAACGCACGAAACTTTTTTCAATTGCCAACTCCATCGAGCAAGCTTTTCTGAGAAACGCCTCGCACAGTCCATAAAGCCTTTGTAAGTTTGCTTTCTCATGCATGCAGATTATCGCAGATACAAACGAAAATGTCGGCAAACAATGCGCATAAGCTAAAGGATTCGGAGTTTGTTCAAAAAATAATAATAGTCTGTTTTCCTCTTTCATCTTCATCTTTGATTCATAAAGTTTTCTATCCGTCTCCTCATCCTCCCTTCGAACTTCGCCGTCCCGACGCGGCTTCCTTTCGGACTTTCATCTCTCCGAAAATTCTGACTTCAAACCTCCCTCGCTCTCTTTCACATTTGTCTCGTGATGGAATCGGGCGTTCGGTGGACTTTCACGATTAAAATCACCGAAGCGGATGCGAAGCCCGTATACCTACCAAGGTGCAACATGCCACGACTTTCCCCGATAGAAAGCATCCCCGCCAAGTTTCCACGGCACGTGTGAACGCTTTCCCCGCACGGAGCCTCTAATTGCGCCCCTAATAATTCCACGAAGACGCGGTCGGCGCACCGCTCCGTCGGTACACACCGTAGTCTTGTGTATGTCTGGGTATACTTGCATAACGGCTTTGCAGCAAGGGAAGGAAAATCTCGTGCGGGCAACGACGACGATCTCCGTCTCCGTTCTGCAACCGCAGACCTTAAGGGCACGTACGGGAGCGGTCGTATGGTACGAACGTGGCGGAACTGGGTAACGTCGATAATGCGTCCCAAAGAACTCTCGTTAAACGCCACCAAAGTGTTGAAGTTAGTCGAGATCAGAGGTTCGGCGAGTAAGTTGCAATTCCACAGAAAAGGCAACTATCTGACTATGGTTGGTGTTTCTCACCAAAATCGCTGTGACACCGATTCAATGGAATATCGGTTGTTCTTTTACGTTTCTGTTCCTGCATGTGCTGGACCAAAGAAATTGCACGATATTGCATAATGGCTGGGGTCGGATTTAGCGAAGCGACCACGATTTGCTATTTCCGTTTCAAAGCATGGCGGCTTTCTTCCTTTCCTGCCTGGAACTTGTTCTCACTTCGATGGAGTTCTCTCTGCGTCTGTGACGCTTTCGTTCGCAGAGCTATACAAAGCAAAACTTGAGAAACTCATGCTCCATACGTGACTGAACCTCCGTGCGTGATGGCCCTTTTGTGGAAGTAATCGAATGCCTGAAACATCTTAATTAATCTTGATTTTGGCTTAATTGAATGTGCGACATATAACGAAAGATTTTGATTGCTCGAACGGTAGGATATTGTTTACGCTAAAGTCCTTTCAGCCAACACTCACTTCCGCCAAAAAGTAAGTAGGCTGGAGAAACACTATGTGTACCAAGTTTATAGGAAGGACGGGGGCAAAACGGAGACTTTGAGTAACAAAAGCTATGAGCAAAATTGTAATAAACGACGATTCATCTATGAAGCTAAAAAAAATTCTTCTTAAAAACCAATGATAATTTAAATATATTTTTAATAGGATTGAAAATATCATATTTCAACCGAAAGTGACTTCTTCCTCAGATGACGTTATTTCCAGTCGAAAGATGAAATTTTCAAACCCGAAGTGAGGTCACGAGGGAGAACGTCACATCCGATTTGAAAATCTCCGTTTTCAAATGAATCAATGACCAAAAGGATGAAAAGGAACCTAGCAGTGCGAGGAAAAGGGTATACATTGCTATGAAAGCAACGGATACCGGTAGCTGCCGGTAACGACCCTAGTTTGTCCGATAACTTGACGTCTCGGGCAAAGGCCCGTGAAACGAATCGCAAAGAACGCGGTATACGAGGCGCGAAGCTTCCTCGAGGAAGGGCCGAAGCTCCGTGACTGGTTTTCCAGAGGGTTTCGCAACTGCTACAGATATCGCTCCTTTGATCGCGCACCTCCACCCCCCCCCCCCCTTCATACGTTACTTCCTCTTTGAAGAACTTGCCGTCTGGACGCTGGCGCGCCTCCACCGCACCCTCCAGCGCTCGCAAAGGCTGTATCAAAGTTATAGAAATTTTGTTTTCACTTAGCTTTCAAAGATCAATGTATGAAATTGCCGTTGGCATCGAAACGAACACGCCACGAGCGTGCTCTTTCGTACCGATCGTTTATAAACTTTGTGCTCCTTCCTGTTCACTTCCTCGGGTCTATTTCGTCGTGCAACACGGGATAGCATGTTTCGCACAAACTACTCGGCCGAGGGTGCCCTACAGCGCGCCGTTGTGCACGACGCGTCGCAGTAACGTTCGTACATGTGTAAACTGCACCGTTGAGCGTGCAAATTCCCATTTCACGTGTGTAGAACGCGAACCTTGGATAAACATGTACTCAAGAGCACTGCCTATATACGTAAGCAAAGTGTACGCGAGAGGCGGTGAGAAAGTGCGCGTGGGAGTACAACAGACTTGATGGGAGCTAGATTCAATTCAGTCGCGGGCGAACGTGAAGTGTCTCTCTCCGCGGACTGGTTCAACCATCGGTTCAACCCTGTATTCCGTTATTTCTCAACTTCTTCACACGCGCCTCTGTCTACAGCAATCGCGTGACCGGCTCCGACGAATTGCGAGGTGGAAATTGGAAGTTGGATAGACACGTCCATGCGAGGGGGAGACAAATAAGTTCCAACCGAATGCACGACGAAGGAAAGGGCAATGGAAAAAGCATAACACGCACTGACGATAAAGACACTTGAAGCTAAGAAAGGTAAATAAGAGTCTCACCGGCACTCTGCTGATAATACGAACTACTCGATCTCAAGTACTTTTTTGATATAAAATATAATACAAAAAAGCGAATACAGTAGAACCTCGATTATTCGAATCCATTTCGAGTCGGAGCTCCGTTTTCGTTTCGTTTTGTTGAGGGAAATTCGCTTGATATATTTGTAATCTGCAAAAAATCGTTGATTTGCTATTCTCTCTTATAGAGTTTCTTATCTGTTATAGAGATGTTTACGCTTAGAGGTGGAAGGACTGGACGTTTAAGGCATAACGCACTAAAAACCCACGGGACTAGCAGATCAACGAAAATCAATTTTGAATACGTACCTATCTATTTGCTCGGTCCGTGAAACCAACAAATACCGCTCGTACGGCTGCCATCCATACACGGTAATGCTCCGAGTGTCTTCGACTTCGAGCATGCTTAAAGTGGCTCGTTGTTTGCAGCGCACAACAATACAGAGACACAAAAAGGTCGCGCAGTAATTCGGATACTACAAACATTATCCGAACCGGCGCCGGTTGGGATAACAGAGGCTTCGTATAATCGGAGTCCTACTGTACAGAATTTATAGATGCGAAAGTGAGAGGTCGCGTTTGGAGAAAGAGCTCCAGACCTTGCGGAGTACGCGAACGAAAGCCGTGTTGGATGCCGCGGTGAATCCTCAGCTATCGTTCTGTGGCTCGATTGCCTTCTCGCTCGTTTTCGATCCCGCTGCCAAGTAGTATTAGTGGTCCGCAGCTCTGCGTCAGCCCATGTGCAGCGAGCCACGCTCTTCATCCCACTCTCCGCTCGAGAGAGACACAGAGAGAGAGTAAGAACATATGTATGTATATATAATGTGATGTGTATACTTGCCACTGTACTGCCATTATAGGTATACGCGATAGATCGGAATAGGTGCCCGGTTACAGATGTAAGTACGCGGTACATTACAGTGCGGTGTGGTGGCCGCAGAGAGGATTGGGCCTTCGACAATGCAGCGGGCACGTAGTGCGGATTTTCCCTCGGGAAAATCCTGGGAAAGGAGGGTGGTCGCCTGCTCTCGGTAATGGCCCAGAGGCTAGACACACAAATCACCCGATTGTGAAGACCGCGTCACTTTCCCCTCTCTTCACATATCCCATTTCCGCCATTTCCACTCGTCGCTCATCCGAAAGGGTATGCATACACGCTTCGCTGTCGAAGCAAGCCCATCCGGCCCCGATACTCCACCAACTATACCCCTTCGTCTTTTCATCTCTGCATTTCACGGCAGTCTGCGAGAGAGTAAATAAATATTTAGAAAAATACAAAAATGTGAATCCTTATTTTCAATATTCATGAAGAATATCGCTCCTTGTTTTATAAATATTCCATTTCGATCGTGGGTCAGACGGACTATGCATGTTTCGAGAGTCCGTATAAACGATGCGGAATATGTATCGGCGGTGGAATTGGAAACTTCATGCCCTGGGATATATTTTCGACCCGTGGAATTAAATGGTTGAATCTTTCTTGTTGGAGTTTCTCGCAGCTTTTATCGCGTCCTCTTCAAGAGCATGGAAAATACCGCTGTTTCTGTACGTTGAAACCTCGCGCTGCTGGTACAACCGTTCAGAGTCGTAAGGCCCGAATTCACGCTGGCGGTGACGAAGTCTCGATGGTACAGAGATGATGTCAGGGAAATTAATCACCAACGATCTTTATTTGTTTGTGAGGAATTGTGAGATTTGAAGCGGTATACGAAATTGGTAAAATGTTTATTTACAAAAAGAAACACAATTAATTACACTATTTCACTTGAATTATGAATGATGTTCACTTAAATTTACGAAGTGGCTACACTTTGGTGAGTCTATTGTAACGCGCCGTTTGGTACTAATCTCCAAGATGTGACTGTTCATTATCGTGGAAGTTCTTAGGCTAATTTTGGAAATTATGTTTTAGCAAAAAAATAAAAAGGTAGGAGAGTCTTAGACATTCGGAGCGATATTTGAAGAATCGATTAATTTAATAAGAAAAAATAAGAACGGATTTTACGAGTTGATCAATGAAATTGCAGTTTGAGTAGGGGCGAGACGCCTGCCAAAACACTGTCTTTTAGGCAAGGAAAGAGGTTCAGTGCTTGACTGCGGGCTCATAAAAGAACAATTGACTCGCGACTTTGAAGGATTTTTTTGTCTTTATCAAAAAGAACTCAGCTGTATCGCAGATGTCTTATTGCTAAAACACCGAATTTTCTCGAGGATTCGTTAATGCTCTCGTGGAGAAAGTTAATTTCATCATTCATCGGAACCGTCCGATGCGACGGAACAACCCCTGCTGGTAAGAAATACCTTAATAAAGATTTTTCAAGGATGGTGGAATTTACGATCGAATGAGAAGACTCGTCGAAAAAAAAGTTTACCATAATTTTCGATACCGACCGGGCCGTGCTTGGTCGGCGCGATGGATGTTTCCCTTGCTCTTAAAGTCACTCGAGCGCGACAGATCGCGTAGATGATTTCCGTCGCCTCCTCGTCCGCCGCCTCAGCGTCGCGAACGTTCGGCCCAACGCCTTTCGCCGATTGCCCTCACTTCCCTGACGATGTCATTAAACGATTTCCCTTTTTTACCCTCACCGAGACCTCTGATAAACGCGTCCATGCGCGATAAGCCCGTGGGACAAGTCGCGAGCCCTCCCTCTCTATAACGCAAGCCGGATATTTGTTCTTTCCTCGAGATAAGCCACGGTGAATCCTCCCGCCGGCTTTCCGGCCGGCGTTTACCGCAGGAGTGCCTCGGAAAGGGTTGGCGAACAGCTCGCGAGGTGTTCGCCAATTCACTCCACCGCGAATTCAACCGACCTTCCCCGTGGCTGGGCGCTCCGATAAGAATAATACTACTGTGTGTAACGTAATAACAGGAGTAACCCGACGTGCTGAAAGCCCACGAAGCTCTCTCGGCACCCTGCTCGATCCCACTCCCCTCCCTATATTCCTGTCGCAGCGTATTTCATCGCTTTCTATGTCGTTCTGTGCGCCGGAAGAGAGAGAGAGAGTCGCCCTCACTTGTTACGTGCCTCTTGTGTTTGAACCACCCTATGGAACACTCTACGGAAAGCCCTTCAACCGATTAGGAGGGCAACTTCAGTCATGCGGTCTTATGGCGCCTCTATTATCTCGTTACCTCATCACTACCCTTCCGCGCGGATGCTCCGGCTATATCATGCGTTTTCAACGGTATCTCACTGTTGCACGAGTCTCTTCGTCCATTAGCCGTTTCGCGAACTCTCGATTGGACGGGAGGTGGGTGCGAATTAATGCATCGTAAATCGTTGAGGCCGCGAGAAATTTTCGTCGAAAGCCTTCGATCGCACGTCGACGAAATCTCATCCGCGAATTTTTCTCAGTCGGCGCGGCATCCGCCGACGGCGAGTGTGGCACTGGATGGTACAGAGTCGATTCTTCGGGAGTCGAGAAAGAAACATTGAATAAAACATGTGAGATATCTCCTCGCCGCAGAAAACTCCTTCCGTGCCCGTCTGTATAGAATACACACAAGCGGGTATATCGAAATTTTTAGCACGAGGCGGCATATTTTTCGGTTACTATGGGTGTCTCTTGGATGGCGTGCCCGGATTTCCCAACGGCGCTGTTTCGCCATGGTAATCCGGTTGCTCGTTGCAAGTCTAACGCGCCCGGGCTGTACGTAAATTGCGTGCATGCGAAAACATTTTTTTTTTACGTTTTTTTTTTTTGTTCCTTTTTTCGCAAGACATACAACAAGCAGTATGCACGGTTCGTTGCTGGACCGGCCGGCCGTCAAGGAAGCACGGAGAGGCTGCGAACGGAGAAATTCGAATCTTCGGAATCTCGCGGTTTCGCGGCTCGTCTGCGAAGCAAGAAACTCGCGATGGGCGCCAAGCGATAAGATTCGCGTGTTCTCCGCCCACAAGAAAAATAATTTATTTGACGGGCGGCTCGCCAATAAATATCTATTTATATAAATTAAAACAGCTAGATATGTGCTGGACCCAGAAAAAAAAATTTATTCAAACCAAATAAAATTTATTTAGAGCAAATAAAAAAATTGCTTATTTAAATATGGGCTTAATAGAGTTTTATTGAAATCTAATAAATCTTATTAGAATTGAATATCGCATATACTTGAATCAAGTAAAAAATATCCTTGAGTCAAATATAAATTTAATTGATTCAAATAAAAATATTCTAATATCCGATTTTATTGACGATTAATAAACTTTTTTTCTGGGTGTAGATATATTTTTCTTTGGAATGCTTTTCTTTTACATTATAATGCCATGTGGTGGGCCAATGACCGAATAGGCCATCGAGCAAAGTCCTTCAGCCTCAATTAAAATATTGATTTAAAAATAAATCAATATTTATTCGCGGATGCCCGCCAATACATTCTTTTTTTGGGCGTAGCCTCGAGAACTCTGCGCGAAATGCAGCGTGTAATGAATACCGAGATTCGCGAAGAGCCGCAGGAAACTGAGTGCCGGATAGCTGATTGTACCGGCTATAATCGAGGGAAGAGGGAAAAACGCGTTTCACTCGTACAGATATTTGTGCAATCGCGCGAGGCAGCCGAGTATGAGAATTTATCGATCATTGCAAGTCTAACGCGCCCGGGCTGCACATAAATTGTCTGCACGCGAAAACATTTTTATTAATTTTGTTATTTTTTTCAACACATAGAATAACCACTACACTGAAAAAAAAAAAAAAATCAATGACACAAGTAAAATTTGGTTGCGAGCCGTCAAAGAAAAAAATTGTTATTTCAATTCTTACAATTCCATACGGGATTGAAACGATGACATGTCACCATAAGAGTCTCGCCGTCGTTATTTCAATATGATATGGAATTGTAAGTCTCTTTCAATATGATTGTAATTGTAACTCTTTTTTAACTCTGTTGTAACTCTTTAGCAGCCCGCGAGGGTATCTTTTTTTCATTGTATGCACGGTTCATTTCTGAACCGTCGGGTCGTGAAGGAAGCACGAAGAGGCTGCGAGCATAGAGATTCGAATCTCCAAAATCTCGCGGTTTCGCGGCTCGTTTGCGAGGCGCGAAACTGGCGATGGGCGCCAAGGGATAAGATTCTCGGCTTCTCTACCCAGCCTCGGGATCTCCGCGCGAAATGCAGCGTGCAACGAGAGCCGAGATTGGTGAGGAGCCGCGAGAAGCCGAGTCCCGGATAGCTGATTATACCGACCTGTAATCGAGCGTGGAGGAAAAAAACAAGTTCCACACGTACAGATATTTGTGCAATCGCGCGAGGCAGCCGAGTATGAGAATTGATCGATCGAGCGAGCGCGAGTAGCTTTTGCAAGAGCGTGGCTCGCACACGGGCGCATACCTGTAACCTTTCCTTACGTTGCACCGACGGAACTCGCATCGCACCGGGAATTCTACCGAGAGCCATAGAAATTTTTATTCCACTTCCGAGCAAAAGCTACGAAGATTGGATAAGTTAGCCAGCGGCTTGATCGTTCGACTGACTCCGTGCAGGCTTTCCCCGTTCGATCGTACGTAACGCGAGGGCTTTCTCTCACGCGTCAGTCGGCCCGCCAGCGGGCAGAAAGAGCTCCGATCTTTTCAGAGCACCGCGAGCTCACGGAGATCGGAATATATTCCGATCTCCATATCGGGACGCACAAAGCTCGCCTGAGCATCGCGAACTGATTCCGTATTTTCCGGAACGTTAGCCCGAACGCGTCGAAATAATTAGAAATCTTCGAATCCGTTTTCCGTATCTCTCACCGTTGCTCGACGGCTGCCTCTCGCTTCCGGTTCCCAGCGTTGCAGTTCACTTCGGCTTCTCTACGATAAATAAATCTACATATCGGAGGGAGAGAGTATATAAAACAGCTGGAAAATCGAGAGCCACCGAGAACTGAGACTAACGGCAGGTAGACCTGAATAAATTGATTGGCCTAGCCTTTTTATACGCTTGCGGAATTTTATCGGGACCAATGAACCGCGAGGGAGCCTCGGCATCGCGCGCATACTCCACTCTGTGTATGTGTGTGTGTGTGTGTGTGTGTGTTCGTTCGGTGTAAAAAGAGAATGCTTCGCCGAGGTGCATTGCAGCGCAGGAACTAAATCGTCCGGACGTAAATGCGAGGGACACTGTTGAAGCTCCCGCGCCGTCGCTCGCTCGGAAAACTCGTCATCGAATTAGAGTCTCCGGGATGAGCGGGAGAAAGAGGGGAGAAAGATGGCGAACGATTTAGAGAAAAGTCGAGAGCGTAAAGGCCGCGACGGGCTTCGAGATTTTTCCTCGGGATTTGATCATCCCTGAGAAGGTCTGGCCAGCACTGTGCGACACTACTGGCAGAGCGTATCGGTAATGCAACGGCAGATGATATAGCTGTATTGGTGTCTTATTGTTAGAGCGCAGCACGAAGAGCAAAGATCCGACGAGGAGTCCAAAGAAAATTACCGGGAATCTGGGACACTGCCAATCGTTTTTGGGCTATAAGAATCGGTGGAGTGTCTACTCTGGCTCACGAATATCGAGAACCAGTGCACCGTTTTTTACATGGCTACATGTTGTGATTTTTCTCTGTGAAAATAAAAGCACATTGGAACGTTATGCAATTCTCTTTATTCTTACTGGTTGCAATGACAATCCCCTTTTCCTCAAGCAATCTGGTCGACGTCAGATATTTCGTGTAATAGATACGATCGATCGTGACAAATGGTTGAAATCCCATAAAACGCTTCTAAAACTTCGGACAAGGCCCTATCTTGTGTATTTTTTTCCAGCCAACACGATGGGCACCTCGGTTTTTTCTCAACTCCACCGTGTTTCCAACGTTTTCCACGAGTGGCTAAAAAATGGAAAAATCGTTGATCAATCGATTTTTTTTTGTTTCAAGGCTATAGCCTTAAAACGACACGTTTTTTTCTCGCTGAACACGAATATCACAATTATTTTACTCAGCTCAATATTTTTCATTTAAATCCCAAAAATACGATTTTTCGTGCATAAAATCGAGACTTTCAATGTCTCACTGTACTACAGCCCAAAAAAGGACAGCGGATTCGTGTTTAGTGGGAAAAAATACGTCGAAATACGTAGCAGTTCATTTTTAAAAAAGGAAAAAAAATCGTCGAAAAATTACAAGGCCCCCCCCCCCCCTTTCGAGTCAATTTTTCGCGTTTTTCAACGTCCCCAAACGGCACGATAAAACGCTTCTAAAACTTCGGACAGAACCGTATCTTGTGTATTTTTTCCCGTAGAACAGGACGGGCATCTCGAATTTTCCCTAGCTCCATTGAGAGCTGAGATACCGACCTTTGAAAATCTCGAAAATCGACGTTTTTCAAAAGTGTTTTAAAAGTGAAAAAATCGTTGTTCACTCGATTTTTTTATTCCAAAGCTATATACGACGTATTTTTTACCGCTGATCACGAATATAACAATTATTTCACTCCCAACCCAACATTTTCCACTTAAGTCACAAAAATACGTTCGGAAAAGCCCCATTTTCAAATCTCGTGAATTAAAATTTGTTACGATACTCCAGCTAAAATCTTTCTCTTACCTCGTGTAATTGCAGCACTCGTTTCGGCTCGTGCTACGAAGTCACATCTGTCAGAAAAGTTTTATCGCACTAGTATCGTAATGTACTATTTTCTTCACCGACGCATTACGGTTTTCTTAACGACCGACCGACGCATTACGGTTTATCGCCGGGAAAATGCACAACGTTTGTGGAATAAACGAGGCTCTGCCAGTCGGAGCAAAAGTACGAAAACATAGATTGGCTTTATCGCATTAAAGTATGAAAGGATAAATTGGCGTTGTTGCAACTTTGGGGGAAGAAAATTGATTAAAAACAAAATTTAGTCGTTTCTTACGTGTCCAGTCTTTTCCAGACTGCAGTATCTCCCACGAGATTTCTACCGGCGATCAAATATTTATCACGCGTCCGCGGTGAGTCCGGCGCCGGCCACGTGGGAGCATACGTGCCTCGATGAAGTCCGGACAGGGAGAGCGGCGACCGCGGGAGTCTTTCATGTACCGGGAGCGCGTCCACGTGCCATACGCGCGCTCTCACGACCAAAGGAATGACCCAAGATTTAGGAAATGGGGATATACACTCTCGTTGATTTCGTTGAACCTTTACTGCCGGACCGGTCGTAAATCCTTGGGTCGCCGTGCGGCTTCCGCGGATTAGGGCGAGCCTCACCCGCGGTGACCCACAGCCTCCCGAATACACACCCACGCTCTCCCTGCTGTTCCCACGATGGGTTATCACCGATATCCGTTAGAATCAACCCAAAACCTCGAACTCTCTATAACAATTCGAGGATCCTTTGTTCCGAACGTTGCAATGTGTTATCCAGTGGAAAAATATCGGAACCGATAACGCCACTTCGGAGGCGAATGAAATGGACTTCCGGAAAAAATAATAATTCCAGAAAAATGAAGAATTTCATTAAAAAAATTGGAGCGGGTTACTAAAAAAATATGCAGGCGGTACATAAAAAAAAAAAACCACGCGTCGCAAGAATTTTTGAGCCCGTTTATCTCCAGTCTTCCCTTAATTAAGATAACACTTAGCGAGTTATGAAATAAATTTAATAATAATAACGTTAGTGCATCCGTCGTTGGTTACGGTCGTTGCCATATCAATCACTTAAGCCCTCCGCTACTTGCTCATGACTGACCCTACCCACAGTACCTTTATTGCCGCGATAAAACGTTACGCTGGCACCCTCCCGGAATACTAATATGTTGATATATCGAATAATAAACATAATGGCCAGTTCGTGGACCGGCTGGGAAGTAGCCTTGCCGACCGACTGGATAAGGGGCGGTGACTTTTTTTTTCTTTGGCTTTTTCATCTCTCTATCACGAAAGCCGAGACAGCGTGTCAGGATCACTTTCGCCGCCGCACGCCTCGAGGATACCGTAACGGTACGGGTGACTTTCCGGTGCCCCTATAGTTTGTGCCGCACGCCTTGTTCTTTTGAATTTCGTCGGTCGTATATAAGTTTCTCCCTCGGGTGGAAAGGGTGGATATAGCGCGAACGGTGGGAGAAGTCGAGCAGGGCAATCCTCCGCTTCGCCGCCGGCTTGTCCAAGACGTCCTCGAAAAACTTACCGCGACATCCTCGCTTTTCGAAAGTTTTTCCGCTGTTTGCGCTTCGTTGCTTCGTTCCGTTCCTGCGAACATTTCCTTCTCTCGCCCTTCGTCCCTTCGGCTTCCGAGTGCCGTAGACGAGCAGCGCCGGGCCGAGACCGTTGCCGTTCGTCACGACGCCGCTGAGATCCAGCTTACACGTGAAAACGCGCATAGAAACGAAACTAAGAATGAAGAAAAAGAGAAGAATGTAAGGACGAAGAAAAGCGTCCCCTCTAAACTTTTTCTTCTCGAAATTTAATTTGCCTCTTATTCGAATAAAGATGAAACGAGGGGTAGTTTTTGGCGGCACGCTCCGTGCCCGGAACAGACCAACCGGGTGATTCGAGCCGTTTCTCTCTCGTCAACCCTGCGCTGATGTCCTGTCAAGAAAGGCGCGACGCTTGGACCTGATGAAAAAAAAAGACCTCTCTGCCTTAATGGAAAGACAGGACTAACGAGATGAAGGACCAATGCGCAGATCTCGCATTAATGTGAAGACTCATAACTTGTTTCGCTCGTTTGTTATTATTAGCGTGGCAAGGAAATCGAGTCATCCGAGACTAGTTACGATGGAACCACGTATTTTGCTCAAGATGGCTCGATGAAGAGCATAAGAGTTAAAGAATTTGATCAACGAAACGATAATTTCGCAAGGCAATCTAAGAAAATATTAACTGATGGGAAATTGCACTGAGAAAAAAGATTTATTAAAAGATCTTTTTTCTCCATAAAAGAAATGTTTAACTCAACAGAATCCTTATATAATCCATATATTTGACGTCAAGATAAACGGCTATTATCCGATAGCGCGCATGACGGAGTGTCAACGAGTCAGTCGTCTCAAAACTTCTCTCGCTGATAGTACAAGACTATATTTATTCTTTATGAGGAAACGCTGCATTGCAATAGAGAGGCAACTCGTCGGTTTGTTTTTATGAAACTTTGTTTACTTCAAGCTGTTTACCTCGATCGAATTGTGGCGGTGGAATGAACCCTCGAAGAAACCAACTTCGCGATTGATTATGTGGCGAGTAGACTGTCATGAGTGTTTATTAATTTCTAATATTACTATGTTAACTGTTACTGTGTTATGTGGCAAATCAAAAATTGTCTTCGTCCTTAATAAATTTTCTTTGACTGGAATAAACTTTTATCTGGGTGTGCAGATCCCTTTTTTCATTTGCCATTTTTGAGGTGACTCCATCGTTTCCGACAACCTCATGGCGGCGCATGCCCGACATCGTTGAGTCGGTATCGAACATCATTAGCGTGCTTCGTGTAATCATGTTTGAATCCTGTTCCGCCCACCGTGACTTTTAAATTAACATTCCAGCGGGTTAACGTACACAGACTGGCAGTTAATTTTCGTAGAGATACTCCGGTAGCCCGACGAACACCTGCCGTCCCATCCAATCACTTGCTGGTCGTGAAACGATGCGAAAAATTCTCGTTTCGTCGATGATGCCGGGAGGATTCGCGACATATCCATTACGGTGAACGATACGGCATGCGGAAAAACGTCGGGGCGCGTTAGGGCGACGATGGGGAAAGCGTAAAAGTTCATGTCGGAGCGGCTTCGGTCGCAGCTGCGCTATCAGCCCGGGTATCGTGTATAGAAGAGCCAGACATGAATGATTCAGGAGATGCGGCCTCGATCTTCGGCGTTGTCGCTAATCCACCCACGTGGCGTCGGAAAGCCCGTCGACGCGGCCTTCGCAACAGCTGAAGCAGCAAGTCATCCCGTGCCCAAAGACATTTTCTCGTGTATCTTGCATGAAACAGCCGACAAGTGGGTTTCAGGAAAAAAAAAGCCGTTCGAATAACGTGAGCAGGATTTATTTTCCGTTTCGCTGAGCGGTCGCCAGTTTATTGATGCCAATAAAACGCGCATGACGCAGGTCCGGTGCAGACTCCGAAATTCCGTTCCGTCACGTCTCTCGCGGACATCTGAAGAAGGCGTTTGTTCTTCAGGTGCATCTTGTTTGGTACAATGGCAAGCGGGATGAAGCTAACGGTTCGCCTTGAGACAAATATCCAATTTAACGATCCAAACGTAAAGGAGTAAAGGAGTCTCTTCAATAAAAATCCGAAGGAGAGAAACCCCAAAGTTGACCGTTCCACAGCCGCAGCGCTCGCGCAGCGCATCAAAGAAAATATTAAAAATCCAACCTTTGCAGCCAGCGAATCATCCCGTGTCCGAAGACAATTTCTCGGCTATCTTGCATGAAACCGCCAACAGGAGGGTTTTAGAAAAATAAAACAGAGCATGTTCGAATAACGTGAGCAGGATTTACTTTGCGTTCCGCAGGGCGGTCGCCAGTTTGTTTTTTTGCATTAAAACACACACGAACAAATCCATGAAGCAGATCCGGTGTATTCGAAATTCCATTCCGTCCCGTCTGTTGCGAACATCTGAAGCCGGCGTTTGTTCTTCCGATGCATCTTCTTTGGTACAATCGCGAGCAGGATGAAGCTAACGGTTCGCCTCGAGACGAATATCCAATTTAAGAATCTAACCTTTGCGTCCTAGGAGATAGGTCGAACGACGACTGCGCCACGACTCCGGGCGGATGTATTAAATCCAGCGGAAAAGTGGAAACGCATCGATGAAACTTAGTTATTCGTGATGGCACTCCCGCCGGCGAATATCCTGTATGTTCTTTGCAGTCTTCATCTCGGTACTGCTGTTGCGACGTACGTAAATGGAATTGCTCCGCCGTTTGTTGGGGTCTCGTACAGCAAACATAATTGAGACCATAATGGGAAGCCTCACGGTGAAGGGTAATCGGTGCATGCGTGGCGAATCCTCGGCATCCTACATTGGGCGCTTGTTCGCCGTCGAAAAGGGGAATACGCAGCTGAAATACAAATCCAGGTCGCAGCTCGGCTATGTGGCGGCTCATAAACGACGCGACGTCGGCACAACCGACGTACGAACGGGGGCGGCGGGGGCGAAATAGGAAGCGGAATAGAGTGGAAAGGAGGAGAGAGAGATCGTCGAGAGATTTATAATTGTCCCACCGGAGTACGAGGACAGCGGAGGAAAACGCGATAGAGTAAAAGAGTAATGAGTTCGAGGAAGAGAGTAGCCAATCAAAAACCGCCTGGCAATAAAATGCCGACGAAGTTAATGGCGCTTGCGAGCTCTCGCCGGACTTTTACGAGGCCGTGCCCAGCAGCTCGAGAACGCGCGCGCGAGGACGGCAAGTTTTCCTGGGGCATCGATCTCTCGCAGTCCCGACACTTTTCACTTCTTTCATTCCGTTCTCTGTGTGTCTCGTGTTATTTCTCGGTTCTCGCGACTCTCGCGATGCAGCCCACGCCTGGGATCACGAGAATTGTCCCTTGTATATGTCCCTTGGCGATATCCTATTCTATCGAGTCAGGCTACTATGGTACCGTGGTACACTGTCCGTCATTGATGCCAGGGCTTGCTGGATATCTTGCTCGATGTCTTAACGAAATCGAAGATATCAAACAAGACGTCCAAACAAAATGCCTAGGAAGACGCCCAGCACGACATCCAACAAAACGTCGAAGTAAACGTTAAGCAACACATTCATTAAGACATTCAGTAGGACGTTCATTAAGCCATTCAGCAGGACTTTCATGAAGGCCTTGACCAGGACATTCATCAGGACATTCGTCAGGACATTCATCAGGACATTCATCAGGACATTCATCAGGACATTCATCAGGACATTCATCAGGACATTCATCGGAATATTCATCGGAACGTTCATCGGGACATTCAGCAGGACATTGATTCTTATATGTGTTCCCTTTGTTGATCCCTTTGTTGATCCCTTTGTTGATCCCTTTAAGAGATCCAGCAAAATATCCAGCACGATGAAAAAACCAGAAAAACCAAGCTTCAATGACGGCAGTGTACATCGACGCTGTGGTTTTTCTTCCGACTGAACTCCACAATGGATAACTGTGGCGAATACCATATGATCGTGATCCATCGTTGATTAGCCTGCTAATCGAGATGAGGCATGTTCGCTGCTTTCACTTTAACCAAAGGCATTCAAGAATTACGTGATTCCAGGCGCGTCAGTGACACATTAAAGCTTTCGGCTCTCCGTCCTTCCCTTCGCAAATATACACCGGAGCTGCACAGGCAAACATCGAGAGACAATTTTCGTTCCGCGCGTTATCCAAGTCAACTTCAGCGGAGCGTGTAATTAGCCCAAGTTCTCTTACCCGTTGGCTCTTCCACCGGTACCCGAGATCTCTGCGTGGCACGGCGAAGAATCAGGCTTCCATTGCCTTCTCAAACGATCCGATGAGCAGCTGGTCGGGTGCAGTAGCAAACGATGTACAACCACTGCGCGTCTCGTTTCGTCTCAGCTTCTGCTTAAAGTCCCGCAGTTTCAGATTTATATCCTTCAGCCGGTCTATGCACAGCCGAGTCACTAGTCTAACTTTCGGTAGTCGCAGTGTGTCGCGAGCACGAGAGTGCACAGCTCGGTGGTTCTTCTGCCATCCACCTCGATTCAAGTTCCTTCGTCCCTAACGCCTGCGTCCTCCTCGTCTTCCCCGTGAGTTTTCCTAAGCTCCCGGCGCCTCCGGGGCTGCTCTGTCGCACCCTTCGGAACCCGCACAGCTGACGTCGGAGGTTATTTGTTATACGCGAAGCGGCGGGTGAAATTAGTCCTCTCTCAGGCGCAGTACCGCGAACACACGACGGTCTGGTGCACCAGTGCGACTATCCGACTGTCTCGCCGATGTGTGTATGTGTCCTTCCCTTCCACATATGTGTATGCGTTTGTGTGTGCGCGCAAATCGCGCTCTTCTCCGTTTCCACGCCTCTTTCTCTCGTATCTCCTGCGAGCACCCAGCTGTCCCAGACTACTCTGCCACACGACTCTCGGGAACGTGTCACCTTTGTACACCACCCTTGCGGTACACGCGACGCACCGCCGCTATGCACCCGGACGTAGAGAACCTCGGTTTCATCCTGGCTCCCTGGCGACACACCCGGAGGAGCACGCAAATGACTTCATTATAACGAAGCTGCGGTCTCTCCCTTCGCTCATTCCCTCTCAGCGCCTCGCGCCGCTTTCTGCTATCCCGTTTCCTTCCGGCATTCGAGAGAGTATCACTCGCTTCTGTGCGACTGACCTTTTCTCTCTTGACGTTGATGAGGAAACTCCAAGAATTGCGACCGCTGCAGGTGTCGTTGGCCATTTTCGCGGGTATGACTGCTCATGCCGAAGAACATGTGAGTGTTCCGTCGTCATGGAAGACGGAATCTTGAAATGTACGAAACATTCGGAACCGGATGTCAGGATCGGATCCTGAAAAAATTGATCCCTTGCGAGATTGAATTTGGAAAAAGAAATTTGGTGGATTTTTACCTACGAGTTTATCGGAATTCACGTTGTCACGTGAAAACTATTCCAATGCTGACATCGGGTGAAGTCGACGATGCCAAATGGCAAATTTTTTTCATCAGTTAGTTCGCGAACCCTCCCATTAACTATCGGCGAATTCGCTGGAGACCTTCCGCAATCTCCACGCCCAAGTAAATCGCTCGATTATTGAACTCGCACGTTTTTACCTCCTCCGGAGGGAGACGTGAGGATTTCACATGGCGTCGTTAGTAGGGAAAGTAGCAAATACTGCAGCGATGAGTGGACTACGGATGATAAATCTCAACGAGGAAAAAGCCGTTTTTTTTATAACAACCATATGTATATCGTTTCAACTTCACCATGATTTACCGTCTTCCAATCGCGCAAGTTACACCGTATTGCCCCAGAAAACCATGCACAGATTCGGCCTATTGTGATTCACAGAGTGGCGACTAGAATGCGACAAAAAGAAAGAATACGATAACAACAAAACGAGCAACGAAGTTTTAACAAAAAGTAAACGTTCTCGTCCAGCCACTAAATTCCGGTATTAATTGGTAGCTACCACGTGGATATCGGCAATTCGATTAGCGATCGTATCGTAGATTGTACCCAGTGTCCCTGCTGTGTCGTCGATAACGTCCCGGCTCGCGCCGTTCTACCGGCCGAGAGACGGAATAATGGAAATAACCACAGTATACACGAATAAAAGCGATGTAGAATGAATAGAGATTGCATAATCGAGGAGTGGCAACGATAGCCCGGAGTTGGAAATGGGTTCAGCGAAGGGTCAGAAGCTCGGACTGCATTTGGCCACTGCATGAGCTTCTATACGCAGCCGGACCGCAAACGTTCGGCGGATGCCCTGTCACGGATCTATTATTAATAGTCGATGCCGATATAATAACAAAACCTATATCCGCAACTGCGTTCCTTTTCCTCCTCGGCATCGGTACCCATCGCCGTTCTATACGTTCCTCGGATGAATCGTCGGAGCGTGAACGAGAATTCCACTGAGATTCCAGCTTCGCCGGCTTCCTCGGAGGAAAATCCTCGAAACGGCCAGCAGTTGATACCGCTGTGAAACCTGTACCAGATGTCTTACAGAAATACGGCAGACTCCATTCTGCATGAAGTTAATGCATAGAGGTATTTGTATAAGCGCGGCATTGTCCGGTGCTCGGTAGCTATATAGGATACACAGTGGACAAGAGGAAGGTCCTCAAAGGACTCGAAGCCGGACAGTGGGGCTTAGGTCGAAGAGGACGCCCTCCCCTCGCCGTCTCGTCCGGGTTCTCGGAGCCCTCGCCTATCCCAACGCCTTCGAACAATAGCTGATAAATAGCATCCACAGCTAAGCCGGATCGTAGAATCCCCGAGCCTATAACGCCGAGAGGGTGGCCTGTCTCTCTCTCTCCCCGCGACTCTCGACCTGTGTGCTTCCCGGGTGGCTCCACGGCTGAGAGAATCCCCTGCGCGATGTCCGTGTCTGACCCGATCGCGCCTTATCCCCTTTGCCGTCCCGCTCGCTTGCCGACCCCTGCACCAGTAGCATTACAGCCGAACTCGTCCCGATTATCCAGAATTTACGACCACCCTTCCCGGGCGATCCTCATCCTGCTCTCTTCATCTCCCGACCTCCCCGGGGCATTCGCTCTCTTCGGAATTCCATTTTGCACGCTTACCCTCAGCGTTCCCTGGGTGACTGCACATATATAATATGTACAACCCCAAGGTATGTACCAACTACTCCATACGCCGGTCTATAACGCCGCGAATGCAGCCGGAGAAACGCGTTGCTTGCGGAAAAGGAACGAACCGTCGAGATTCTGAGAGGCCACCGAGCTATCCCAGCGACGAGAAAGCGCAGTTAGAATCCACAACGTTGGTGCTGTTCGTGGATAAGGGGGTGGTTGCGAGCTCGTGAAATTCAACCGGGGCTTCGCTTCATTTTTTTTCTCATATTTCATTTGGCTCTTCGGGTCGCAGGACACAATCGCGAAGTCGCCGGCGGGTGAGGTTCGTTCGAGGATTCTGTGTCGCTCGCGGTGATGTTGAACGGAAGGCTGCTGTCGCTCGCGGACGGAAAAGTCAGCTTCTTGTCTCGAGCGACTGGCACGCAGTGTGCGCTGGATTTTCAATAGAACCCAAGCTCACCTTGTTATCCTCGCCCGCCCCGCATTAATATTTCCATTCTTGGGCCTCTCTTACCAATCTGAATTGAGATTTTTGTGTGTTATCCCTGCAGCTGCTTTCTTCCGGCTAGCACAACGCCAGACCCGTGTCTATTCTCGCGGCAAACCTTTATGGCGGCCGCACAGAGCATTTGTAATGCAGGTAAAACGCAAACTTTTTACATATTTCAATGGGGTTAACGGGAGAGGAGGCAGCGGAGAGAGAACCGCGAGGCGAATGTCGCTTTGAAAAGCTCGTAAGGAGGTCAACAGAATCAAAATATAATTGCGAGTTGCGAAGGGACTAAGGGTACCGGGTGAAAAGACCTTGCGGGTACTACAGTACTTTTGTCAGACCTTTGTGTGCTCTTCACTGCCGCGAGGAAACTTCCAGGCGGTCTCTCGCGAGAAATGTCGAGGGGTTTTTACGACCTTTTCTTCCTTTTTTTTTGCGACCTGCCTTCTGTGCGTTCTTTTTTCTGCTCGGTCTTCGTCGAGTTTTTTTTCACTTCCTGCGTTTTTTATTGTCGCGCGACCCGTTCCCTCTGCCCTGTGCCTCAAGGAGCTCCAGTTTCGAGAACAAGCCGCACCGATCCAATGGTACACCTCTCAGAGTGCATCGAATCAGATTTCCTGAGCATCGCGACAACCCCTTTTTTTCGAGGGCTCTGGTCGTTGTTTGCTTTGACGAGAGGATTCGGTGCCCGGAGGACACCGGAAGTGAAACTGGAGAACGATGAAGATCTACCGAGCTGAGCAATGCCTCGCCTTCATTATATGATGGTTGTACGCCATTTCTTTTATGTACTGTGAAGAAATGTTGCGACCTCAATCAACGTCATAGCATTGATGATCCCTTAGGAGGCAAATTAACCACAAGATGAAATTTGGATTCGTTTATTTAAAAAAAAAAATTGCGCAACTTGGATCGTCGATTTTCACAAGGGATGAATCTCGCATCCAAGGTTCAAGCAATTTCATCGGCGATAATTAGTTTCACGGTATGCGATACGAGAATCGACAGTCGGTTCAGCACAGCGATTGACCGGCGTTGGTTTTCATAAGGGACGAATCTCGCATCCGAGGTTCAAGCAATTTCATCGGCGATAATTAATTTGTCGGTCGGCGATACGAGAATCGATAGACAGGTCAGTACAGCGATGGACTGAAGCGTTCAGTTACGCGAAACGTCAAACACTTTGACCACAGTTATTCGAGGTTACACGGATGAGCAGTTTTTCACCTCTATTCGCTTCTGAGCACTTGGTCGATCAACCGGCGTGCTGCTGCCTCTCCCAGTATCTGGCGGTGGCTGTGGGTACCCGGCGAGATCTACACTACTGAGAGAACCGGTCATGCCGTCGAACGGTGGGTTTCTCGGTGCATTATTAATGTCCCGGTCGATAGTTTCGCCGCTCTCGGCCTGCACCTGACATGTACAAATGTACGCGGCCACGTCATTAGTCCACGTACGAAGCTTACCGGCAAAGTCTAGTCCCCACCTTACCGTATTATATACGGTGTGTATATACATGTATATTGTACAGCTATATAATACAGGTACATTACTCGTACGCTGCGATGCAGCCGTTCCTCCAAATGCATAAACGTCTTCGTGAGACATTTCGCGAAGGAACGTATTAAAATTATTAACTTATCACAACATAGCTGAAACTGATTTATGTGTTTCGTTACTTCCTGCCTCTCATAGCTATCGACTTTGCCTGAATATCTTCTCGGATTCAATTATTTTCTCACGCTCGACTTATTTTAATTTCCACCAGAGGTAAATATCGAATTTCTGCAATCCACATCCGCTTTATCTGCTTTATTGTTTCTCACGTATTGAATCTTTGTCGACGGTCGCGCGTCGCGAGCTCCGCGTTTCTGGCCGCTTCACGACAATCAGCTCTGCCAAAGTTAGTCGGCCTAGCTTCATCATCCAAGTGGCTCTTTAAGTCAACGAGCTGGTCTTCGACCAGTCACTCTTTACGCGAAATTCTTATATTGCATCGAACCAATCTTCGTTATTTTCACAGTCTCATTAATTTTCACAAATTTTTGTAGCACACATTCACGTCGCTTTCATTCAATTCAAACCCACTTCAATAAATCTGCAATAATCTCCGAAACACAATATTTATTTCATTCCGAGAATGATCCCGATTTAAATATTTCGTTGCGTGCATGTATTCCCTTAAAATAACCTCTGAGTTTCCGTGATCGAGTTTCATAATACCTCTGAAACGCCGTCAACAAGTCATTCGCATCCCTCGAATCGCCGGAGCGCAAGTCGCTAATAATCAATCGACCTCTCAGACGTACAACCAGAAAAATAATTTATTTGACGACCACCGTTTATTTTAGATGAAGTAAAATCTTTATTTGATTTAAATAAATATCTATTCAAATTAAGTAAATAGTCATTTGAATGAAATAAATATTTATTTGAATCAAATAAATGTTTTACTTCATCTAAATAAACGATGGCCATCAAATAAATTATTTTTCTGGTTGTAACATGATTTGTGTTCATTTTTTTATATTTTGGGAATACCGGAAAAATAATTTATTTGACGACCACCGTTTATTTTAGATGAAGTAAAATCTTTATTTGATTTAAATAAATAACTATTTAAATTAAGTAAATAGTCACTTGAATGAAATAAATATTTATTTGAATCAAATAAATATTTTACTTCATCTAAATAAACGATGGCCGTCAAATAAATTATTTTTCTGGATGTAACATGATTTGTGTTATTTTTTTTTTATATTTTGGGAATAACATTTTTTTTCGCGAGGTCACTTCCTGTTTGAGAAACTCAGCTTTGTTCAGACAGAAATTCAATGGTTATCTCTATGACGTTACTTCCGGCGACGTCACGGAGATCCATGACTTTTTCAGCTCCACGTAAAGCGACGAACGACACGAGGTTCTCCGTGTCGGACTATGTGTGTCCGTGGACATGACATTCCTCGCTAACTTCAGTTAATTATGATTGTTCCGGGATTCCGCGAGAATTAACATTCCCGCGTAGGAAATAAACGTTCCTCTATGCTTTTTCCGTGAATCTGTTCGTAGCCAGTCGGCTTATCTCGCTCAGCGCTTGCTCCCGAGAAAATCTAGGATAATCGCCGGCAACTTTGCGACGCCGTTACAAAACTTCAACCCCGACAATGCGTCTGGCCCGTTTCACTGGGAGAATTTGGTTTCCATTAAACTTTGTTTCGCCCTGCCGAGGGAACGATATACATATATCGTGGTCGAGCAAACGCGTCCTCGGTAGTTTCTTACGAATAACCGTGACGAGGAACGATTTCGTGAGTTCTGCTAGATCCCATGAGCAAACAGAATTTAAGCAAAGCTTGTCAAATTTATCGCGGTATTTTTGTCATATAAAGGATAAATCATCTACGCTGTCCGGTACGAACATAAATTTCATTCGAGATTACGATTTTCGCTGACAAATAGTCGGCAAAGCGAGCGGACGAGAGTGCTCAATAGCTCGCGAATCTTCGACTCGATCGATGGTCAATCGTTGTGAAAGCCAAGAATTCCGGATCCGCATTAGCGAGGTCGAGTAAGCCATTAAACTGAAATCTTTTGCGACCACTCAACTGATTAATAAATAAATAAAATAAATAGCTTCTTGTCACTCCAGCTTATATCTTAAAAATAAAATAAAAATGAAACTTAAAAATCGTCGAATCAAATATCGCCCGCACAGTACAAAAAAGTTTGTACTATTTACGGCAGCTTATTGTCGTACAAAGGTCGACAATTTTTTATTCGTTAATTTACGTTCCCCAGCGTTTTCGTGAATAAATATTTTCCGAGACATCGCAAAAGTATTTAATGGATGTGTTTTGAAAACTAGAAGCTCTAACCTCAAGATCGGTTACCCCTGTTTGCGAAAATGATATTGATGCATGATAGCGAAAATTGGGTTTGAAGTTAGACATCGCCTTGAATCTCCGGCCATTTGTACCTTTACCTGACATACATATTTTTTTCGACCTCCCTCGACCTTCCGATTTTGCTCACGATGGTCGGGAAAACTCTCTCCGAAGCGGAGTAAGAAACGCGAGAAGAAATGCACCGAAGCCGCACGGCGGAAGGCGCGGAGGAGCGAGACGACGAGAGCCCCGAGCGCCGAAGCCTCCAAAAGTCACCGTTCGCGAATTCATTTTCATTTTTATCCCCCTCGTCCACCCCGTTCTCCCCTCTCTCTCCTCCCTTCATTCGCGCGAGCCCGTTTCTCGACTTTTTTTATTAGCTCGTTTCTCGGTTTCCCAACGACGGTTTCCACGTGAATCCTCTGGGATTGCTTGTCCGTAGCTCGACGCTGCGAGACCACCGCGTAGACTGAAGAGACGCCAGACGTCCCGGGAGATATCAGAGGTGTACTCCGCTCTGCCAGTCGTACGAAGGAGAATGGAAAGGGAGAATGAAATAATAAAAAAAAAAAATAATAATAAAAAAAGCCATCGAAAGAGACTGTCGCGATGTTCGCCGCACGATGCATAGAGGGGAGAGCGGGGCGAAATGAGACAGTGGGGCAAAACGCGACGGCGGGAAAAACGCAATTTTTTCAATAATTTTTGGATGGAAGAGCCCTTGGCAAAGTTTTCCATTGGGCGTTTAATGGTAATGAATGGTATCCAAAGGTAATTAATGGAATCCTAATGGAAATTCGTGGGGAACAGTGAAACGGTACTTTCTACCATTTATTCTTGATGGGACTCCACTGGGGCAAATCAGTGGGAAATTTTAAACGGTACGTTTTCCCCATTCGTTACCAATAGGAGACCAATGGCAAATTCGTGGGAAAGTTCGACTTGTACTTTTTCTTTCACTTAACTTTCACTTAAATTGTATAAGCGATTATGAATTGCACATATATTCGTTCACAATAGTAGCTGTGAACTTAAGAACCGAAATTATTTATGAACAATAGGAGACATTTTTCGGAAGCATTACAGCTTTTTTATTTGTTACATATTTAGACACTGTAGAAAAGTGGACAATCGTATATAGCATATTTTTCCGCGAATGGCAATGGCAGCGGGATAAAAATACCATACAACGAATGGGACACTGAATGGCATATTGAATAGTACATTGAATGGTAGTACAAATGAGAATGTTACCATTGGCAAAACCCCATTGAATTACCTTTAACGAATAGTTAATAGCAATCAATGGGATTTTAAATGGTAATTAAAATCTCTTTAAATGGTAATTAATGGGAGACTTAGGCAAGGGAGGCAAAAAGAAGCCGAAAATCAGGATGCATCAATGGGGCAAAATTGGGGTATCCAAAAATTATTGGAAAATTGCGTTACGCCTCGTTGTCCCGTTTTGCCCCACTGTCCCATTTTGCCCCGCTCTCCCCTAGTCGTCGTACACTGTGACGTTTCTTTGCCCCGGCGTTTCAGCCCTGAAACTCACGGGATATGAGGCTCTTCTCTCTCCTCTTCCGGAAATGGCTCTCAGGGGGTGATAAACTTTTATGAATTACCACACCCCGTCTCCCGTGAGCGCAGCATCCCTCTCGTCTCTCATTCGCTCCTCTATCCAAGATTCGCGCCCTCTCCTCGCTGGAATAACTCCTGGTGCAGTTCGTCCGGTGCCTCTCTGTTTTCTGGGCTTTTGCTTCGCCGAGTAGCCGCACGCTGGACCCGCCGCACGGGTGAACAGACCGAGGAGAAGGAATGAAAGGAAAGGCAATAAGAACTAGGAGCGGGTCACTGGAGACGCGGGACTCCGCTATCAGTTTCGCCGGAGCTCTCGAGGCTAGGGCGGTGCACCGCGGAATAAAATGAAACGGACGACGGGGAAGGAACTTGCGGAGAGTTCGTTTGGCGAGTATAATTAAACAGTCCGGATTTCCATGGTATTGTCGCTTCTGCGGTCGGGGAGAGCGGGATTATGTCGGCTACCCGAGGGAGAATCTTAGTAACTGAGGTGCAAATTGAAGCTCCGATTTGAAAAATGTCCGATACATACTCACTTTGGCAAGTTGTTTGGCTGTGCAACTGCATTAACGACGACAGTGACACAGTCGTGGAGAACATGGAGAAAAAAAAAATTTGTTGGATTAACCAAAAGTCGCGATGACATACGTTCAAAGCTGTTATTTGTTTGGTAAAAATAAAGCATTGTCTTGTTAAACGATTATTCGCTTCAATTTATTCAAAATTTGTCGATTTGCAAGAAATATTTTTTTTGTACCAACAAAATACACCTTTGAACGTATGTCACCGCGCATTTGCTTAATCCAACCATTTATTTTTCTCAGTGTATCACTGTCATTTTTTTCGGTTTTATATATGTCTTCTTTTTTATTATTAGACTACGTTCATGTATTTTTATCGTATTTATGAAAATGTGTCCCATAGTTTTACTAGGGTGTAATAAAGACACCAATACGTTTATTGATTAATTTGTATTATAAATTATTGATTACCCTCTCTTCCCTGTTATGAGCGATAATTTCTCGGACGTTTCTCATGCACCGAGCCAACGCAGACTTTCCCATTTTCAGCAGAACCAAAAAAAAAAAAAAAAAAATCAAGAAAAAGGTAAAAACGCCTCTGCCAAAGACGCCCGATAACGAAACTTCGTTATCTTGGCTTCTCAGCTTCAGAATCATGGAAGTTAATATATCACCGATGAAATACGATAATATTCGGTCGATAAAGTTCACGGGCTGATGGAGATGCGACGATAAGTAACGACTCCGGGCTTTCGCCATCCGTAGCCGAGTGAGCGGAGCGCGAGCGAGGCTGCGGGTCGCCGCGGCGCAGTAGGGACGGCCCGCACTGGTCAGACACAAGCCACGTACCGTGACGCAGGTAGTTTCGGATGAGGTACGATCACCCCGGGAAATCTCACGGCTGGCGTCGACCGCTGCAGCTTCTCCATCCCTGCCTCCCACCTCCCCTTACGGACGTCCGGAATTTCGACGATCTCTCCAAACTCCGTTCCGCACTTCGGCATACCTCTTTACCTTTCGCGCTGAGTAACCGCGTGCCGATGAGAACGCGGTAAAAGCATCGATGCATTTTCATCAAAGGGTCACTTTTTCGTTACGCCACATTTGGGTCGGATTTCTTCCTCCCTGACGGGCTCGCCAGTTCTCGCCAGTGGAACCGGCCACGACCCGAAGAGTATTCGAATGCATTTCATAAAACTTTAAGGCAAACTCGTTCAGCGAATAACTTCAAAAACCTTTAGAATTTTATGTTATTCCATTTCGTGGTATCGCTCGCGGATGCGCGTATGCGCGGAAATTGCCGCTACCTGTATTCGTCGCATATCGCGGTCTCGTCGAATCCCCGAACTGAGAGCTCAAACGTGAATTTTAATATGTCGCGGAACAGAGCGAACCGCCGTTCTCCGTTGATTTCCATTCGGGGCCTCGCTTAGTTCCCTCCGTCGCTCCACGGCACGCCCAACTTCGCTCGCGACAAATTCTCCGGTATTTAAGCCCTCCGCCCGCTTCCCTATCGTTCCTCCGCCATCGTTCTGAAATAAAACTGACAAAAAAAAAGGATTAACAAAAAAAAGACACACTATAAAATAAAACGTATCCGGCTCAACGGCGCGGGGGGAATTCCGGGACATATACGTGTACTCTCGCGCGTCGCTTCGACAGCGAATTTCCCTCTCCGTGTTCCGCGATCGGGCGAGCGTGTAGTCGGGCACATCGAAATGGGCGAGCCGTGGGATAGTAGTCGAAAAACCAGTGGGTAAAACGGCTGCGCGGAAATATAACCGGCAAAGGGATGCCGAGGGGAACGAACGGACGAACAGAGTTTTCCGCGCTTTTAGCGGAAACAGTTCGGCAAGTTCGCCACAGCTATGGCGTTAATTGCGTTTGGGACGACCGGACCACCCCGCTGTGCTGGTAAACGCTCCTTTTTTCCTTTTTTTTTTTAATCTTTCTTTTCTCTCTGTCTCCTCCCTCCGTCATCCGCTTATACCCTTCGCAGCCCGGTCGCGTGCTTTACATCCGAACGCGCGAGAGGTAAAAACTGCCAAAGTTGCATCGAGTCGAGAGTGAGGGATCCTCTGATGGACACCGAAGACCGGGATTTCATGACGCACTTTCTATTTTACTCTGTAATTTTTGTATCGGTCGTGGCGTGAGGAATCGAGGATTTACGTCAGAGCTGAGCTAAGTACCGAAAAGCACTTAAAGTACTAAGTACTAAGTATCGCAAGTACATTAAGTACAAAGTAATTTCCGTACTTAAAGTACTTTTATAAGATTTAAGGTAGAAAGTACTTTTTCATCTTAATCGGAAGGGGCGGAGTTCCACGAGTACGAAATTTAGAGAGGAGTTTTCAAATTAAACGGCCCTGTTCGGGGCCACAATTTTTTTCAAAACGTCCAAACTCTTCGTTTCCGATCCTTGGTAACAAACTAATCGACTGGACTACGACGACTGGGCCTAGGGGAAGGGTATGAAGGTCGACTGGATGTATAACAACTAAATCTAGGACGTATGGATCTAGTACAGTGGCCGAAAGTGAGAAAGCTCTCGATTTTATCCATCAAAAATCGTGTTTTTTTTTATTTAAATGGAAAATATTGGACTGGGAGTAAAATAATTGTCATATTCGTGTTCAGCAGGAAAAAATACGTTGAATATAGCCTTGAAAGAAAAAAAAATCGAGTGAACAACGATTTTTCAATTTTTCAGCCACTTTTGGAAAAACGTCGATTTTCGTGATTTTCAAAGGCCGATATCTCGGCTCCCAATGGAGCTAGGGAAAATCCGAGGTGCTCGTCGTGTTCTACGGGAAAAAATACACAACATAAGGTCTTGTCCGAAGTCCTAAAAGCTTTTTATCTGGCAGTTTCAGAACGTTGAAAAACGCGAAAAATTGACTCAAAAGGGTAGCCTTGTAATTTTTTTACGCAATTTTTTTTTCTTTTTTAAAAATGAACTGCCACGTATTTCGACGTATGTTTTCCCGCTGAACACGAATCCGCTGATTTTTTGGGACTAAAGTACAGTGAGACATTGAAAATCTCGATTTTATGCACGAAAAATCGTGTTTTTAAATTTTCAATGGAAGATATTGGGTTGGGATTTTACGAAATTATTTTTTACTGTGTGCCTCGACACCTCAAGAAATCTTCGCCGCGCGGATCATTCGGTGGGGTAAAATCGGTGAGCATGGTCCACTAAAAGGATTCGACCTGTCTCACAGTCCCCGAAGAAAAATCACAATTTTATGGACACGATATTTTTTGGGACTTCTTTCCGTCACATCTCATTCGCATTTTTTCTTGCATGCTCGCTAACGTGAACCACCGACAAATGGCTCGGGCAGGCTTGGCTACACTCCGAGCAGGTGTTACATGTGAAAAAAGCCCGTCACGGTGCTTCCGTCTGTTCTTTCCACCAGCGAAGACTCATTTCTCCCCAGCGAAGAAAAAATTTCTCCGCGGAGAGAAAAACTCCCAGCTTGAGGTCCTCGAAGGAATTTCTTTTTAACTTTTTTACGCCTGCCATAGATCAGCCGTGAGCCGGAAGCGCCTCCGCGGCGCTTAGCCTGACGGAACGATAAAAGCCGTCGTGTCAAGTATCAGTTTACGGGAGGGAGAGACTCATCGACGAAGAGACTCAAACGAAACCGCACGCTAGACTATCGTCCTTTGAGAGTGGCTCGCTCCCTCGGACAGAGAACAGCCAAATCGTCGCTCGCCCTGGCGCGTAGAACAACGGAGAAGCCCCGCGAAGCTCCGAAGGTGCGCGCCCGCAGGGGACGTTACGATAGCAACGAATAAAGGCGAATAAAGAAAGTCGGGAAAGCCGGATGTAGCAAGGGCAAGAGGGTGGAAAACTTGCGGGGCGACCCGCACGACGAGAGAGCGGTGACCCGACGGAAACTTGTCCCTTTCTCCAGCGGCGCACACACACACACACACACGCGCGCGCACACACGCACACACACACACACACACACACACACGCACACGCACACACACACACACACACACACACACACACACACACACACACACACACAGAGGGAGGAAGAGAAAGGCGTGTCTTACACGCTTTTTAGCGCCGGCAATAAATCAGCCGGGGTGAATGCGTGTCGCGCAACCCCCGAGCCTGGGGACGTCGTGTTTATGCGAAGGCACGGACTCGTTCGCAACATTCTCCTACCGACGCCGACTCGCCCCATGGACTGCCCCGGATTTTCCCTCCCGCTCCTCGCTCTCTTATTTCAACCCCTTTTCACCCCGCGGTGCGTCCGCACCGGGACCCACTGACCTCCCTTCCCACCCCGTCTTCGTTTATTCACTCGCCTTCTTCCACCCTCCCGCATCCCTCGCCCCGTGTTTACGAGGGTTCAAACCCCCTCGCTGTTTTACAGCTTCCAAGACGAATTCTTTTATTATGATTTATCCTCGAGATTTCTACGACCCTCCGCTTGGCCCTCATCCGGTCTGACGCTACTCTCCGACCCGCTTATTTGTCCTCGTCGCATTAAACATCTCTCCGGTTACTGCCACTGAAATTGATTCTTCAATCAGTGCGCGTGAGAAAATTGGTCGAGATGAAGAGTAACGCGATGTTAAAAAAAAAAAAAAAAAAAAAAAAAAAAAAAAAAAAAAAAAAAAAAAAATAGAAAGCCCTAATGGGAAACCTTATCGCGCGAAAGTTCGTCTCTCGTCGTTATTCTTATTCTCACGGTGGAAGAAAAAAAAACACAGGAGAAAAAAAAAGTGCGACGACTACGCGGGCTCGGAGAATTCGCTATTTCTGCGTTGGCTTTTTCCTCCGATTTTCTCCCTCGCGAAATCTCTGACGCGGATGAAGAGCGAAGTGCCCCGGAGAGCGTCGGCCCGAGAAGACGCGGACGTTGATGGATTCGTCTTCGGGGTGGCGCGCCGGGTTTTCGCCGGTATATATACCGTGTGTATTTCAACGTGAGTGAAGTATCAGACGTGTTACACCTACGGGCGAAGCGACGCTGTCGTCGTTGACGTCTACGCCGTCGACGTCGTTTTGTTACTCGGGGGGGGGGGGGGGAAGCCGAACGTTCCTTCGGCCCTTCGGCCCTTGATTTAGTGGAGGTCGGAGCGAAGTCCGGAGCAAATCGGTCGACCGCTGGCGTTGACGTTTGGGCCGCAAGTTACGAAGATTCGCCCCAAGTTCGATGAGAGAGAAGTTGCTCATTGACTGTTAATCCATTATTGACATCAATAAAACCGGAGTTATCAGCAAATTGGACGATTGTCCATGTGCTTCTTTTGCTTCTTGCTAGACTCAGAAAAATAATTTATTTGACTGCCACCGTTTATTTGGGTCAGGTAAAATATTTATTTGATTTAAATAAATATTCATTTCATTTAAGTAACTATTTACTTAATTTAAATAACTATACACTTAAATCAAATGAATACTTTGCTTCGTCTTAATAAACGGTAGCCGTCAAATAAATTATTTTTCTGGGTGTAGTTTTATTGAACGCCAGCAATTCTTCGTGGATTTTCGATAACTATTTGGCGGCCAAATTATACTTGTTTCGAATGGACTCAACTGGGGTAAACCGGCCACTGAATGGACAGTTAAGCAGACGAAAAAGCCAGTGAATAGACGTTTTTCATACACGTGTTCTTATGGAAAGTGTCCATTCATTGACCGTGTCTATTCATTGGCTGGTTTACCCTACTATTGACGATACGACGATTTGACGATGGGTCTGCCTATCGCCATGCAATTGGGCCCAGATCGTAATTACTCAATGAATAAATAAATCATTATTATTATACTCTGTCAATCCATTTTTATTTTTCCCGCAAATTGGTTCTTCAGACTCATGAATTTTTATCCATTGTTTTAAGAACTGTCATGGATGTCGCCGGATCGAGAGAGCTTTCCCATGCGTTTTACGCAGCTCGAACCACTCGACACATATTCGATGAATTTTTTTTTTTTTGTTCAATTTTTTCATCGGAATTGTTATTCCGCCTTGTTCTCTCTCGATAGCCGTCGCGCCGATATGAACGGCGAGCGTCCCCTTTCTGCAACATAGCCGCTGCATTCGCAGTGTTATTACGACTCGGCGGAAGGACCGGTACTGAGTCGTGCTCACCGGTATGCGTATACAGTGCACACGGTATTGTATGGAACGGTCATACATAGCGAGCAATGGAAGCGTACATATGTCCGGGTTCGCTGTTCGCTTCCACAACTCGATGAGCACGATTTCCACGCATCCGGGGGTTTGACCCCTGGCAAACCCCGCGTCAGTCCAGGGCGGGGGGGGGGAGCTGGCCCGAAAACGTATCCATCCGGTACGGGCACTCGTAGTCATCCCTGTCATCGTCCCTTCTACCGCCGACGCCAGTTTAACGCAACATTCTAGTAAAGTGCCAACTGTTTCGGTTGTAATGTCCGAGGTTCGGTGTACCGCCCGCACAAGCTCAACCTCGCTATCTCTCCCCGACTGTGTAGAGTTTCTGGATGGGCTCGGAGTCCGCCGTCCCCCCCCCCTCCCCCCCCCCGAGGTACTCTCGTCAAGCGCAGGGAATCCTGATGGTCTCAGCTATATGGACTGCGTACCGGTACAACCGAACTTTCGACATTTCCACAGAACCGCCAGTGCGTTCCATGTAATGCACTAAAATTCTCGTATACACCGAAACTGTGAAGTTCCGAGTTGCGGGCGAATGCAATCAGCTTCGCGAGCTCGCTGAAAGTTATTGGACGATCGGGACAAGTTGAATTCGAATTATCGTGGCAAATGGAAAACCAAGAAAATTAGTCGTCGATTGCTTTACGATGGTAAAACGGTCGGTATTATGTAGACTCGAAATTAAATTCAACGACCTTTCGAGCGACATGAATCGGATGTGTTTTCTTGGATTTCATAGACGACTCAGATACGACTTCGGGTGTCAACTAAACGGCCGTCGCACGTGTGTCCTTTTTTAGCCTGCTGGTCTATTCAACACTTATAAATTCTTGCAGCGCAGAGTACCCATATTCTACTCTGTACAGTATATAGTTATACTGGGGATAGCATATAGTTTGTTTTATTCATTTCTCCTATATATCGTTGTTTTTTCCGCGATTCTCAGCTTCCCCCGCTTGTTACGAATTATTGGACGATCGGGATAAGTTGGATTCGAATTATCGTAGCAAATGAAAAAGAAAAGTATAGTCGGCGATCGCTTTACGAGGATGAAACGGTACACACAGTAAAAAATAATTTCGTAAAATCAAAATGCGAAATTTCGTAAAAATTATTTTGTCAAACAAGTGACAAACTTGTTTGTCACTTATTTTAATATACGAGCCTGTCCTTTTATTTCCTGTATCATTGACAATATTAGTGTGTACTTTTGTTTGTATAACTAGAAAATTAACAAATCAAAAATTGTGGACGTTTGTGGACAATAATTTGTTGTAAAAAGTACACATTTTTTTTAACTGTGCAGTATGATAGACTCGAAATTAAATTGAACGATCTTTCGAGCGACACGAATCGGAGATACATTCTTGGATTTCATAGTCATCTCAGATACGACTTCGACGCCCTGCCTGAACGATGCGGGACATGATTTATCAACTAAATGTCCGTCACACGTCTCTCCTGTAGCTTCCTGGACCATCAACTCCCATAAATTCTTGCAGCGCAAAGTACCCACATTCTACTATAGAGTAGAGGGGAAAAAACTATGCTATATAGATAGTACAGTTTTTTTTTTCATCTCCTATATCACCGTCGTTTTTTCCGCAAGTCCATCACTCCGGGATTTCCCTTCCGGTGCGGAGGGCCCACCTTCCCGCGCGTCGGGGGCTTCCCGATGCTTCTCCCAAGGCAAGATCTTCGCTCTCTCCTCGAGGATCTATCACCGCGAAAATCCACGCTGGCCATAAATTCGTTTCGCGGAGGCTGGTGCATGAGCGCGCCCGCCACTGAGTAACAGTACTGCCGGTACGTACCGATATGTACGTACGATACTGGGAGATGTGGTAAACGGAAGAAGAGTCCTGCGGAGGCCGGGACGCGCGTCCGTTTCGTCGATGCTGCTCCTCTCGTTCGCTTTCCCCCAACGAAGACGAATAGCTGTGATTTTAAAAGGTACGGTTGCTTCGTGAGCCGCCGGCGAAGAAACCTACCAGTTATATATATATATATATATATATACATATATATATTTATTTATTTATATATATACTGCCGTACGGTACACACACGTACGGATAAAGAATAGCGTGCAACCCTGCAAGATACGTGATCTGAATTCCTTTTGACCCCTCGCGTCCTCGCCCGGCAAAGATCGCGCCAATAGGCGTGACATACGGAGACCATTATTCGCATCTTACCATTTTTTAGTCCTCTTTTCCCCTTTTTGTCCTCGTGGCTATCGCATCTGTTCGCACGCGGGCTTGTCCGACGTATCAATCATATATAAAAGCGGCCTCTCAGCAACGGTACGAAATTTCTCATAGACGCACTCGTAGCGGGTATAACATTGTCAGGGACGTTACAAACTGGAGTCTCATATAGATGGACTGTAGACGCGAGGCTGTAGAATGATTATCGGACGAACGAGTTACACTGAGGAGCCATATGCGATGACCGATCGAGGATTGGAGCCTGAAGAGACCTTGACTGGATCTTATCAGCACCTCCTCAGAGCCTGATTTAACGCTCTGAAATTTCGTGAATTTCTTTTTAAAAATGTCTTTAATTTCTTTCATTTCTTCCATTTCTTATAAAAATTGCCAAATTTGTTTCATTTCTTCCAATTAAATATGCAATGATTTGCAGCTCACTCAAGATTTGCATGACTCTTCCTGCCCTTGCCAAGCTGCTCAAATTACCAGAATATATCTACTGGTTGTGGTCGGATGGTTCTCTAATGGGGCCTCGATGCCGCAATTTCGGTGGTATTTACCTCCGAATTGTCTCTGCCCCGCCGTCCTCGTCAGGGCCTGATCTAACGCTCTGAAATTTATTTCTTTAATTTCTTTAAATTTCTCAATTTCTTTGATCTCTTTCATTTTTTCAATGCCTTTAATTTCTTTCATATTTTCCACGTTTTTGAAAAATTTCTAAAATTGTTTCATGTATTTCAATTAAATATGCAATAATTTGCGACTCACTCAAGAATGTATGATTTGCCTGACTGCGTTCTCTAGCCCAGTTGCTTAAATTACCAGGATATACGTACAGTTTGCGGTCGGATGGTTCTCTAATGGGGCCTCGATGTCGCAATTTCGGTGGTATCTACCGCCGCATTGTCTGTGTCTCGTTCTCCCCCTCCGTACATCGTGTCTTGAGCCTATCGGGTTGCCGTCTGCTCGCATACTGCACAGTCCTACTGTACGCCGGTTACACGGAATCAAACCCGGGGTGAGAGCGTTACACGGAGCACCGTAGCGGATCAGGCCCGGCCGAAACAGGGATTCGAGCGGTTATTACACGCTCCTAACCCCTTGGGATCCGAACATTCGACCTGTTTCACGTTCCGCGTTAGTTCTAATCAAAACCACCCTCGCCAAGCGTACAATGCAGATCATTAGAAATTGATACCGGGACTTCGTCCGTTTGTACGTTTCTGCGCTCCGAAACCACCGACGGCTCTTCACCGAAAACACTGGCCAATGGTAATTGGATACTATAATAATAGATACGGTAATTGTATAAATGCGAGCGCTTTTGGACGGAACGTTCGGTATCGACAGAAACGGAATACTCAATGGGCACTCTTTGTTATTGCAGGTCGGACCGGAGTACCGAGACAAACCGTCTGAGGGATTCGAGAGAAACGGTAGGAAACTTAATGGCTTTTCTCCTCCCTGCGATCTGTGGAATTTAGCGGACTTTGTTAACGGATTACTTCAATATTCAATACTTCGATATTTGATTATTTAATGATTTTCAATATTTTTCGATATATTCTTCTTATCGACTCGTTAAATTTTAGCGACCACCTCGGTCTCCTGCACATTCCATTGCCATGATTCGTTGGTCAGATAAGTAAAATGAAATACTCAGTTTTGTTTTTTTTTTTTTTTTGCCAGAAAAATCGAAAGGCTAAGACGCATTCGCGATTCGATCTCTTTGATCTGCGCACCCGATTTCCGTTTAACCACGCGAATCGCGCACTCCAAATTTACCGCCCAATGTTACCAATTCCTATCATACTCTGTATTCTGTATGCTGAACGTCAATACAGCAAGACTGCGGTCCTTCGGTCATTGTTGATTCAATATCTCCAGCTCGTATGCTTCGTACCCTATCCTCGCGTTTCGCCATGCTCTTAACGAGAATCGTAGGGATTTATAGGTAATTCGGGAGAATTTCCACTATGCCGGCATGATCGCTGTCGAGTGGTTTATTGTTTATCCCGGACGGCTGGATGCGGCCTCGGATTATAGAAGTTGAGGAGTCGCCCGGACAAATCCCCTCCGTCAATTGGCCCTTTGCTTCCCTCCGCCGTTTTCACTCCGGATAAAACACGACGCAGCTTTTTCCTTCGCTATCCCCCACTCTCGCACGTCTTGAGAACAATTTGACGCTCGGCCCTGCGCTCGAAGGCCGTTCGAAGCGAGGGACTACGCTTTTTGCCGGCGAGATTCGACAGAGTTTTCTCATTTTTGGGACGTTTCTTATTGCGGACAAGCGTGTAAAAAAAAAGTGAGGAAAAAAAAATGGGCAGAAGCGCCTGCCGCTGAGCTTCGCACCACCGAAACCGGCGACTCGCCGATAACATCGGAGAAAGTACGAATGGCGAGACGCGTCACGAAACTAACAAAGTTTGCCGGGCCATGTGCTGGATAAACCAGAGCGAACTGATGGCGACATTGCTTCTTTCTTCTGCAAGCTCTATAGCTTATCCGCAGCGGCAGTGGCTAGGGGTGGTTTATTTGGAGCATCCACACGGGCACGGAATGATCCAATTACTTGACTCCTTGTGTGCCATACACAACGCCGCGGAGACCGGCTGACGGGGACGAGGGACGAGGCAAAAAGTGTACGGGGGAACATCGGTACGTGCTCGTTTCGTCGGCGTGCGCCTGCTGCAAGTACGTTACTGTAAACATCAAAGGGAGGGGGACTCGCTTGAATTACTCGGACTTCGTCGGTCCGATCATTACGGAGCGTTACCACTGTCGCTCGACGCTCGTTCAGTTTATTTTGTAAGAATAACACTCCAAATGGTTTCTTCGTCCGAGACCGAAGCGTTCTCTCGACGATGTCGGATACTCGACATCGAGAAAGTTTTTCGGGGACGCGCAGTACGAAGAGGGCAAAAAATGTCGGCGGCAATTTTCTTTCCTCTGGCAAATTCATGAGGAAGTATTTCGACCCGAAATAAAATGTCGATAAGTCAATCTGTCGTCAATTTTTTATTCTTCCCGCGAAAGTTCGAGCCCTCGCCTTTTTTATTCAGTCACATGTGTTCCGTACGCTGGAAGGGCCTGAATTCACGTTGGCGGTGAGAAAGTCTCACCGGTACAGATCGTCAGGGAAATTAATCGCCAACGATCTTTGCTTGTTTTAGTTTGTTAAGAAGGATCAGAGTTCGCATAAAATGAAGGTTTACACTGACGTTGAACAAGGATATTGTTTATTCAAAAAGCAAATACAACAGTTATATAGACTATTTCACTATAGTTTAAATGAATGCGGAAGTTTTTATTGTAGAGTTAAATTTGTTTGGAGATTTGAAGTACTGCACTTAACCCTTTCTCTGTCAGAGAAACGTATTTCCCCATACGTTGGGGCCCATATAGGGGGCTCCCGACAGCGAAGGGGTTAATATGAGTCTACCGTAACGAGCGCGAACTATTGATGATGCGACTATTCCTTACACAGTAAAAAATAATTTCGTAAAATCAGAATGCGAAATTTCGTAAAAATAATTTTGTTAAAAAAGTGACAAACGAGTTTGTCACTTTCTTTGAATATACGAACCTGTCCTTTTAATTCCTGCATCGTTGACAATTTTAGTTTGTACTTTTGTTTGTCAAACTATAAAATTAACAAATAAAAAATTGTGAACATTTGCGGACAATGATTTGTTGTAAAAGTACAATTTTTTTTTTGTTTACTGTGTACGGTGATGGTTCTTAGATAGATAGAATTTTATTGGGTCCTAGGATATCTCCCCTAAGGACCAATGCGATACAGGCAATGAATAAGCAGATCAGTGCAGAGTACAACAGAAAAATATAAACAGAAAAACATCGGCAGCAAAAACGTAGGCAAAAGAAACATAAGCGGAGTTAGTTAGACTGATTTAAAAAATTGTGTTTTGGCAAAACGTAAAGAAGGTGGATAGTGTCTTCGAGATTCGGAGCGATATTTGACGAATCGATCAATTGGCTGATAGAAAAAATAATAAGGAATTTTTCTATCAGCTAATTGATCGATTCTTCGAATATTGCTCCGAATCTGTCGCAATCCTGCGATTTAGGCAGATAAAAAAGCTTCGCACTTGACGCTAACCCTCGCTCGGTGAAGCACCGCAGCTGACAAAATGCGGACTCACAAAAGACCCATCGAATGTCGTGAATTGCCCTTTCACGACGCTTTTTGGCTTTGAAGGATTTTCGTCCTTATCAGAAGTAACCCAGCTGCATCGCAGATAATCGCTATACTTCCAGAGATCCAATACACCAAATGTTCTTGAGAATTCGTTAATCCTCTTATCGAGAAAGTTTTACTAATTTATTTATCGGAATCCGTCTGATGCATCGAAACATCGTGGAATGAAGTTACCTTCAACGAGTCTAAGTAACGAAATAACGACTCAAACTCTACCGCGCAAAATAACGACCAACTTTCCGTCCAAGTACAATTGTTATTTTCCATTTCGAAGCCTTGTCCGACCATGCAGGGCGATTACTACTGGCCGCCTCTTTGATCGAGTGTAGCGTCGAGCGTTCTCCCTCTCCGGTAAACCTAACGAGACGAACAGGAACGTGGAAATGGGGTTCAGTTTGTCACCCCTTTCGCTGTACAAGGGAACGAGACACCCTGCTCGTAAATCGGTTTGCATCAACTAGTGGAATGCGTGAGCGCCGGGTAGAAACGCAGGCACCGATAGGATCCATCCTCCCTCCGAAGCATTCACTTAATCGTTCTCCGCGCGGCATTCGCGTAAACTCCACCGGCCGATTCAGCGCGATCGGAATCCGCCTCCTCCCACTGGTTCTCTCTCATCCGACCTTATAATTGATTTCCTGTAGGTATCAAAGGACCGGACGTTCGCTCGCAGGACCACGAGCGGTAAAACCAAACTCGCTCGAGCGGGACTCTCACTCACGGCTGCACCGTTTCGACCACTCGATCGGGATCGCGTACACGAGGGAATTGAAATCTCTCTCGCACTCTGTGTACCGAGTTCTCCAGAGTTGTATATATAGGGAATGTCCAAGATATACATAGATATATATGGCTCTTCGCCGCAGCGATTCTTGGGGGAAAACGGAGCGACAACGGGCGTATTTGTCTTCCTCGTCATTCCGTTGTAGTTTAGTTTTGCGCGTATATAGACAGAGAGGGCGGTTCGGGATGGCCGCGATTGAGGTGAAGTAAAACAGACAAGAAGAGGATTTCTTCGGCTCACTTTTATTCTACGGCTCGCATATTTCCCTCCGCTCGCCGAACCCTCCGACCGTGTCTTCCGGCGGGAAGCGGCCGGGAGGCAAAACTTTGCCGAGTCTTCGAAAGCGGTACACGATATGCCGGTGCTGCCGGCACTTCCGCGCCCACTTGCGTGCTACTTTACGGTAAAACTACCCGAGAGTCCTTCTCGGACGGCATATGCGACACGGCCAAGATTGCGAAAGGCGCACGACGAGACCGGGCGGAAGAGGGGAGGGAAAACTCTCGACGACAGGAAAGTTTTCTACGTATATCGGGAGACATCAGCGCGAGGGCGCGGAGAGAGGTTTCGGGGGATCTTGAAGCCTCTATTCGTCGTCTCGTCGCATCCTCGGATGCCCCGGCGCTTGTAGCCAGGGCTCAAATTGCGATGTTCCTCCCTCGCGCGCTACCTTCGGGGCTTGCTTCCTCATCATCCGCTCCCAGATTCCCCAGAATCGCCTCTGCTCGCCACTATGCGACAGGACGATTTTCGCGGAGTCGGCTAAACGCCGCCCGGAGGATTTTACATTTTCTTCGAGATGAAAATGGGATGCACGGGCGATACCATGAGCTACGTTTCTCTTCCACCTTTCTCATTATTTATTATTTATTATTTATTATTTATTATTTATTATTTATTATTTATTATTTATTATTTATTATTTATTATTTATTATTTATTATTTATTATTTATTATTTATTATTTATTATTTATTATTTATTATTTATTATTTATTATTTATTATTTATTATTTATTATTTATTATTTATTATTTATTATTTATCTCAGTGCGCACTCCTCCACGTGTATGCGCTTTTCTCGCGACCGAGTAACCGAGTCGCGTGTTTGTGCGTACAGACCGTGGACTCAAAATCGCGGACGCTCGAAGCGTTGCGAAAAGTAATGCATTTTTGAAACGAAGAAGAAGAAGGGGCGGCTGTCGAGTTTCCGGAAAAACGCCGAACTCGTCGTACCCGAGATAGCGCGAGCGGGGACGTTGCACAGCCCCAAAGTGTTTCCATCTGTCCCCGGGCGCATTTGCGAAGTCTCAAGAATTTATGGACAAAAGTTATCGGGGCAGATTGAACCGAGGCGTTTGGTACACGGCCGGTTCTCCTCTCGCCTCCCGGTCCCGCTCGGCGCAGCTCCCCGGCAATAAGGTCATATTGAGAGACGAGCGAATTCACCGGGTCCGGAGAGGATTCCGTGAAAACAGAATATTTGATGCCGGCAAAGGGGCGACAGAGATGAATCGGCGAATCGATTCCTCATCTGTATCCTTCTACCTTTGTGTCGGCTTCGTTTTAAAAAGACACTCGTGAAAGCATCGATTTTTAAGAATGTACAAAAAAAAACATTCATAGAAAGTTCCATGCATAAATAAAATATAGCAGATCGAGGATACGTTTTTGTCATTTCTCAAAGCAGAATCTATCTCTGAAATAATTTCTCATCTCGTCACTCCGAATCGAACTGAACGAATGAGGAGAGCAAGAGTTTCGTTCCATGATCAAAGTTTTCTACCTTTGTGTCGGCTTCGCTTTAAAAAGACATCCGAACAGGCATCGATTTTTGAGGATAGTGGCAAAAAATCATTTAAAGAAAGATTCATGCAAAAATAAAATATAGCAGATTGAGGATACGTTTTTGTCATTTCTCAAAGCAGAATCTACCTCTGTAATTTTTTCTCTCGGCACTCCGAATCGAACTGAACGGATGAGGAGAACAAGAGTTTCGTTCCATAATCCAAGTTTTCGTATCCCCCGAGCATACGGTACACATCGAGGATGTCTGTTGTGTCTATATGCTCGATGGAACTCTCGTATCGGTCGGAGAGTTTGATGAATAGTGCATCATTTTCGGTTCGCCGTGTCGGCGGAGGGCTGCCCATTTCGGTAGGCATGATGTTGGCTGCTGGTAGAACTGATTACAGAAGGCGCTCACGGTTGAGCCCGCCCGACCAAACGCAATCTGTATGACGGATCGTGGGCCTCGCGGGCACACGCGAGAGTGTACAACGAAACGCGCCGCCCCCCCCCCCCCCCAGACTCAATCAGAAACCCGCGAACCGTGGTTATCTGACAGGCCGTGAGAGCGGTCCTGCCGTCACAACCCTCGACCGCCATTGACGCACCGAGTTTCATCATCCCCAGAATAATTATCGACTGCACGTGCATCCACCATATCCTCCAAAGGAGCAATGGTCTGATCATTCGCGGTTCTTTGCCACTTGCGACTTTCGTACAATCTCCTTATCCGCTTAAAAAAAAAAAAAAAAAAAAATCAAATTTCACCTTGTACCACTATTTTTTCCTCGAATGCTCAGTATAATTATAACAAATTTCATATTTTTTCGTTAATAAACAGTCAATTTGTAACTTCTGGGACATCCGAATAGTCTCCATTTGCAAGTTACCCCGTCCTTTCTATGTAGTCCAACATTTGCAGAATTCATTAACAATAATAATAATAAAACAGAGAAAATAACAAAATTTCTAAGAATTGTATAAGGTAAGCGTGGATATGGCCGTTTGCCACATAGCTAAGTCTTCATCATCGTCGTCGTTTTGCCCACTTCCCCTGCGTGTCTCAAGAACCGTTGATAACCCACTTCCGTCTCGATATACAAATCGACAGCAGCTTGCTTATCGTTTATCAGCGAATTCGCAGAGGGTGCGGCGTAAGGAGGGTGCCGATTGCTTAATAATTCACTGCGTTAGATCGATCCCACAGATCTATAGTGATATAAGTTCACTCGTTCGCTCTCCGTCGGAGGCATCGGAGAAGCGACGTCTCTGCTCTAACGAACTGGCACATCTTCAGATGCAACTGATGGCCTCGTTGCCGTGTGACAGGAGCTAATAAAGTTTGTCCGGTAGAGGCGGAGAGTTTCGAGAGAGTCTTTCGGTCGTCGACTCTTGCTGCTGCTGCTGCAAGTTCCGGCCGCGTTCGAGCGACGCATCTATCGGACGATCGGACTTCCCGCCAGCCCCTGTCCGTTCCTTTTTCTCTCTCCGTCTCTCCGTCCGACGGGATTCGCGCCCCAACCCCCCGAACTGACTGATCCGACGCACGCTCCGGGCGAAACAAGATCGATTCCGGCCGTCGAAGCCCCCCCCTCCCCCCCCATGCTCCGCAGCGAAAACAGCCCGGACCTACGGTATACATGCTGACGTTGTTCCCCCGCTCAGCCGTGCACCGTTGAGCTTCGGTATTATGAGGAAAAGGCACAGTACCGAGTGTCCATCCGAATTTATACCGACGTTGTGCACTCGTTTCGAAACCCGTCAAATCTAACCACCGGTCTACTTTCCCACTCCAATCGCGTATATTGCTCTCTCGCCCTCTACCCTTCACCCCCCCCCCCTCCCCCCTCCCCGCCTGTGCGCTTCGTGTCCATCGATAGACCAGACGTTTTATCTTCCGCGCCCTGGATGAAATTGTGAAATTTGCATATCGCGCTCCGAGCCGCACAGTTTGGACGGACCAACTGTCAGAAGACCGGCCAACGTCGCTGACGTGCACTCTGCCGTCCTCCTCACCCTCCCCCTCACCCCAAACCGCCACCCGAGTCTCTATCCGCGATTCCCTTTTTTTTATCCCCATCGCGCTCGTCATTCAAAGTGACTCTTATTACGAATGCTATATTCCTGCCAAAACGCGCATGTGTAACCCTCACTCTTCTTTATGGTTCTGGTACAAATACGTTTTTCGCCTCTCCGAGACCGCCGGCAGCGAGCACTTTTTTTTTTTTTTTTACCGAAAGAGGGAACAAAAAGAACGTAAAGTCGTTGGCCTTGCGGAAACGCGTTTGTGAAATTTACTCCAAGGTAGAAAAAGGAAAAAAAAGTCATTCCCAAAAAAAAATAAAATAAATCGATGCGGTGTGTGCGAGGGAAAGGGGATAAAGTTTGTAAAACTGAAAGGGAGAGAAGTGTGTGTGTGTGTGTGTGTGTGTACCATAGTTGTCGGGTGAATTTAAAGCCGATTAATAACTAAGCCTCGGGGGGGTTCGCACGCGTGTAGGGCCGACTTCTCTAGTAGGGAACACACCGGCAAATATCAGGACAATTACGAGCAGGTGCAGCCGAGCAGGGAGGCCTCCGGGTGCGCTTAAACTCTGCTCAAATAAGCGCCGTGAGGGTGCGGGCTTGCCGAAGGTTTCGGAAAGGGACCAAAGAGGGGTAAGAGAACAATATCGCCGGCTCTGTCGCTCTCTCGGTCCCTCCGTAACGGCAGCTCGCAGAGGAGTTACCACGGAACGTCGGTACAGCCTGCTTGCCAGGCCCTCTCGAACCCTCCTCGACACCCCTTTACCTCGGTCGAAAATTTATGTTAAGGACCACCTGCGCCAAACGCGCGACCAAGGAAGAAGCACTCGGGAACGTCTGCGTCCCCGGTGCTGTTCGTCTCCAGGGAAGCTCGCGAGAGTAGTCCTCGCGAGCTTCCGGAGGGGTCGTCGACCTCCTACCGACAACGTTTACCTCCCCCCTCGAATTACATACACTACGGAGGCAGTGTTGATTCTACCGGCGATAAATAATACCAATCGTACTTACGTTAAGTACGGTGAAAAGCGGATTCAGCTTTCCGTACTGTGTTTGCGAGACGACTTTGCGATTTATAGAGGATTGATTTCGCATTGATAAATTCGAATTTATTTGAGAATGCACTGTCTGATCATCCACGATTCTTAACGACATGGATTCATGTCATCGCGAATTTCAAAGAAATGTCTGATCAAATACGGTCCTCGACGACTTGGATGCATGTAATTGGATGTAATTGGATCAGACAGATGTCTGATCATGCATGGTCCTGGACCACTCGAATGCATGTCATCTCGGATGTCAGTCAAATATTTGGTCATGCATGGTCTTGGACCACTTGAATGCATGTCATCTTGGCTGTCAGTCAAATATCTCATCATGCAAGGTCCTGGACCACTTGAATGCATGTCATCTCGGGTGTCGGTCAAATATTTGATCATCCATGGTCCTGGACTCCATGGATCCATGTCATCTCTTGGGTGTCAGTCAAATATCTCATCATGCATGGTCCTGGACCACTTGAATGCATGTCATCTCGGATGTCAGAGAAATATTTGATCATACATGACCCTGGCCCACTCGGATGTATGCCATCTCGGATATCAGAGAAATGTCTAATCCTGCATGGACCTGGTGCACTTGGATGCATGTCATCTTCGATTTCAGAAAAATGGTTAATCATGCATGATCCTGGATCACTTGAATGCATGTCATCTTGAATGTCTGATCATGCATGATCCTGGATGTCTTGGGTCCATGTCATCTTTAATGTCTGATCATGCATGATCCTGGATGTCTTGTATGCATGTCATCTTGGATATCAGAGAAATGTCTGATCATGCGCGGTACTTGACCACTTGGAACTTTATAGAAACTCATCATCCCATTAAAAACTTAAAAAAAAAAAAATGAAGTGAAGTATGTCTACTGAATTACAATGTCATTTTACTTATTCACACAAAACGTCGTTTGGGGAGACTGACGTTGAGGAGTTAATTCGCGTCTACGAGCTATTCTGCAGCCGGGGTGAAAAGCCTCGAATAACAGAGCGAGCACATAGAAGCAAATACGGTTTTCTCCAGTCTGTGTGCCAAGTCATGAAATAAATAATGCGATTACGAGTGTAACGTGGAATGGTTCAACAATGTCTGATTACAAACGGTGACGAGCGGGAGCCAGACTCACGGGTCCCTTTGGAGCCGTGGGCACGTTCGTTCGCCTCGCGACCTCCGCTCGAATCTGCGGCGAACCGATAAATCGCGTGTGGCATCGAAGCCCGCGAAGAGGCGGCGGAGGGTGCGGGGTCACCGAACGATGGTTGAATTTAATGTTACCCTACCTACTGTACTATTCAACGCGGAGTTATAGTTTGAGAAATCCGCTTTCCAACTCCCTAGTCCTATTAAATAGCTACTGAACTTAGGTTATCTGGCAAACAATGGCCGGACGCATTGTGTGATTCTCCCTCGTGTCTCTGGCGAACAAGCGATACACTGCCCCTATCGCGATTCGAGGGGGGGTTTAGCAAAGCGACGGTCCTACTCGCGCTTAACCCTCGAAATGTAACGTGGAAATAATGGCCATTGTCCTGAAGCGGGCGCAATAACGTTACAGGGGGATTTTCATATTCCGTCCAGAGATCTAACTCAAGATTCACACGAATTGTGATCTCCATCGCTTCACAATATCTTTTACTGGCAAATCATTTTTTTTCTTATACATAATTGTCTTCATTTCCAGAAATTGTGAAATTCAATTGGCGCAAAGAAAAAAAAATGTATGTGATTTTTAAGTGTTACTTTCTCGAAGTCATTTGCAGATGAGATATTAGATATTCCTCGATCATTCTTAGCTGCATTACTTAGCTGGTTACATGCGCAATAACGTTACACTGGGGACTTTCATATTCCGTCTAGAAATCTAACTCAAGATTCGCACAAATTGTGATCTCGATGGCTTGAGAATATCTTTTATCCGTAGATAATTTATTTCTTATTCATCTTTCTTTCCACTTCCACACATTTTGATATTGAAATGGAGTAAAAAAAAAACATGTTTAACGTAATTGTTAAGTGTATTTTTGGAAGTCATTTGCAGATGAGACATTAGATCTTCCTAGATCATTCTCGCGAGCCTCGTCGCGTGTCTCGATGCTCTCTCGACAAGCGACATTACTTAGCCGGTTACATGCGCAACAAACAACGCCTGGCTCTGCGCCGCCCCTAGGGGGTTGATATCCACGACTAATTCACCTCATCTATGACGATGATTAATCGATTTATCCGTCCCCGATGATAAATAACGGACAGGGAGCGAGACTCGCGATATAACGCGGTGTACGAATCGCGGGACCGGTGAATAAGAAGGCAAGAGAGTATAAGAGTAATGTTTGCGAGCTGTATCGTGAATATCTAATGGTTTATTGTAAGCGACGTTGGCGTGCGTCCTCCGATAGCTCCGCGTGCGACATTGACCGATCGCTCTTCGAGTGATTAATTCATTCCCCGCGAAGCCGGCTTTTTCCTTTTCGGGAAACGACGGCTTTCTGCAACGAGTCACAGAACACCGGATGTGTGAGTTATGAAGAAAAAAAAAAACAAAAAAAAAAATTCGATGAAACCTTTCCTACGATTTAATCGTAAAATACATTGATGCAATTTCATCCGCGTTTCCGGTAACGTCCGGGTAAGCAGTTGGGCTTTATTACGCAAACATATGGTTCTATACCGTGCCGACCGGGAACGATCGTGTAACACGCGACACTCGCACACGAGACCGCGATTTACACGCCGTGCATTAAGCGGAAAACGCCGGTGCTTTTCTGGTCCCGCGGCGGAAACGTACGAGCGACCGCGGTTTCGACGCCATCGACCGGAAGTGCAAAAATTCTTTTCACCGGTCATTCACCCGATAGGTATAAACGTGGCCCGCTACCGGTTATGCCCCGTATCTGGAGTTTGCAGACTTCTTAACGACATCGGTAGCGAGACGCCGCTACCCTCGGCTTTTACTCCCGGTATAGTTTTCGTGATCGTGGAAACACGCTGAGCATAAAGTAGTCGGCGTCTCGTGTACGTTCGATCGGAAAAACCAATCGTCCGACCAGCAGCCACGACCGGGTCTCTCGCTCAGCCTCCCTCGGCCGAGATACCGTAGCTCTATCGAGGAGCAAAAGGTGAAATGGAAACGCTTTTCCATAACGTTTCTTTTCTTTGCCCCGTGAATACCCCGTGTTTTCCCGCTCGAGTTCGCCAAAGTCCTCGCAGCCGTAGCTCTGGCTGCATATTACCAAGTAGATACGGTACGAGTGTGAAAGAACTCGGATTCGATCTCCGTGCAGGCGCGCCGCCCGGTCCACGACGACGCGCATCGACGGTTCCTTAACTTACTGTGCACATTAATAATAATAACTTTGCAAAATCCGAGCACTATGCTTCGTAAAAATATTATTGTTCGATATGTAAAACACGCGCCCGATAGACCGACGATAAGTTTGTCATAGGGAAACTTGTCCGTCGTGCCATCGACAATTTTCTAAAATATTGATCACAATAATGTATACAAATAAATCAATATTATAATTACAATTGCAATCATATTATAAGGCTTCATTGACCACCCTAAGGGTCGCAAGTTTTTTTTTTACCAAGGTTATCTTCTTGTTACAATGCTCCATCCTCTCTGTCTATATTACATTTCTTTATGCATCTTTTTCTCCATCTCATCGACATCGCATTGTACTTTCATGCCTCTTTAATTTCTCTTTACGCTTTACAATCGTCTCGTATCCCTCGTTTCACATCCATTCGTCCTTTCCTCCTCTTTCGGACCCGGTCATCACTCCATCCTTCGCCCTATTTTTTTTCTCGTCTCTGTAGTCCCGCTTTCCTTTTGGTCTCTATCGTCCTTTGTCCCGTTCTCGCTTTCCTTCTATACTTGCCCCTCTCGTCACGCTTCTCCATCCGCTCTTCTCTTCTCTCATTACTTCACTCTTCTCTTCCTTCTCTTTCCTCTCTTCTCCCTCTCTTAAAAGAAAGATGTTTCATGTTCCTCTTCTCTCACACTTTCCTCTACCTCCTATCCTTTCACTCCGTTCCTCTTCTTCCCATTACCCCGAGTAGAAATTTTCGAGCGTTACATCGGGCCCTGATAGGGTCCTGATAAGGCCTGTCAAGGCCCTGATAAGGCCTTATCAGGACCCTATCAGGGCCTGATGTAACGCTCGAAAATTTCTACTCGGGACCTTCCCCCTCACCGCTCCTCCTTTTACCTTCACTTTTTCCGCTCTACCTTTCACTTTTTGCCGGACCTCTCGTCTACTTTCCCCCTCCAATTATAATAATAATTATTACCATGATGGTTTTTTTTAATTTTACGCTTACGGTTTTAGATCATTGATCCGGTGAATAAATCTTCCCTTCGGGCAAAGTCCCTTTCTGACCGCCCTTCATTGGTTCCCTAGGCATACTTTTTTTGTGAGTCAGAATTGTGCATCCTGGAAAGTCACTCATAAAAATAAGGTTTTCGAAACCACTGCATAGTCGATGATTTCACGAGCACGCGACTGTACAACGATTTCGTAATGCAAGCGCCTGATGAAGGGTTCGCCTTTTCTGCCTGTACGATGTTAATCCGTGGACGTCGGTACGTGGCGCACAGTGCATTGTAGATGGCCACGTGGTATAAAGCTTGTGAACCACAAACACGATTACGAACGCATTACGCAGGATATTGGTCCGACCCCACCGAAGGACCTTGCTGGCTCGAAGCGTCGCTGGAGCGTACGTAGACACGCTTCGAAGCTCCCGTCGTAACAACGCGCCTCGCCCTTCGACGTGCTGGCCCGCGATTTTCCTCCTCGGATCCGAGGTAATTACGGATCGAGGCAATCTCCTTTTAATTGGTCTATCAGATAGCGTCTATCACCGTGGAGAGAGACACGCGCGACTCGTGGCTCGTCCCGGCAAGCGTTACGGTCTGTAACGGCGTCCTGGCCGCCCGCCGCGTATTAGCAAAGCCGAACGAGCGACTCAACCGTGCCACGGAATCGTCTTCAATTCACTGTAACCTTTATGACGGTAAATTGATCTGAAGATTAGCGCGTAAGCTCTCGTCTCGCGAATTTAATTAGTTCGACGAATTGAAGCCAGGACCGCTGCGCGGCTCGAGCCACGCCTCCTAATCTGGAAGCGCGGGGCCAAAGGGACCATTTTTAGCCATTTTTTTTTTCGCAGTAGATCAAAAAGTGTCCGTTTTGCCCCGCGAGTCCATTTTACCTCGCCCCGCCTCCGCCGTATTTAATCCCGTTTCCACGATTGTCGATAATTCGGATTGCAACGAAATTTCAGCCGTCCTGATAATCTAAATAATCACGATAACAGGATAATTACCAATAATCGAAAATATTTTGGTGACACGACGACCTCGAGCCTCCGGTGAAAGCGTATTATCCGCTCAAGCGATGCCCGAAGCGCATTGTCAGGTGGCGAGTTCGTATACAGTGGATTTTGCGTTCGTACGTAAATCCATGAGACAGGTCTACCGTGTTACGGAATATTCGCCCTCGGCGGTGCACTCTGTATACTAAATCGTATACCGGATGTACCCGGTCGGGGTTTCGAAGGATGTCCAGCTGAGATCGATTTTCGATGAAATTACCATGAGGCCCGTGTGCGGGTGTGCAGACGCGTGCGCGGGGCCCCGGAGCGACTCGCCGGCTCGTGTCAGTGGTATAAGCACGCGAATGGTCGGACCCTCGAGCCACTGTGCGAATCGGGCGAGTGCCAAGCGAGTACTCGGCCCGACACTGATAGAATACGAGCTTGCGAAATCAACTTGTGAGTGACGGGCGTAGACCAACGTACCGTGCCGTTAACAGACGGAACTTTTGAACGAGGTTTCGATCGGAATTAACTCCAAGACGGGGCAAAAGGAAGAGAGTTAAAAAAAAAGAGAGAGAAAAATCGTGAAGTCCGGTGCAGAGTAACGAGCGAGCGGACAATTCATCCGCGAGCCTATACGCCTTAAGGACACAGGTCCGAGCTGACGAAGTTCAAAGTTTATCGATAATTGAAAATGGATCCTGGCCAATTTCGCGGAGGCGACCGTGCGGACGATCCATAACTGACTGTAACTACTGTGTAAAGCGTGTGTCTTTCTTTTTTTTTTTTTTTGCTCGAAAGGAAAGAGTTCTCACGTTTGATTTAGCGATTGAATAATGAAGCCCGTGCGAAGTAGAGCCAGCGTAAGCCAGAAGGTGAAACGGTGAAAAAAGACGGTGAAAAAAAAAAAAATCATACAATGCTGGATGCTCCGCACGAAATGAGTTAATGCTCGATGACCTTTTCATTTTTCTTCGGTCGGACGGTTTCCCGTCGCGCTTTTTTTTTTTTTTTTCTTTTCCGCCTCTCCGCCCCACCCCCTCGGCCGTTATATCTATACAGATTCGCGGAGTCCTGGTCGGAGCTGTAGCTGGCAGAACCGGGCAGCGGCGGCCGTCGTTATTAAGTAATATCGGCGAGATTTCGCTCGAGGCCGGTTCGATGCGTCGATAAAATTTTCATTTCGCGGTTCGCTGGCCGTCGCCACCCTTTATATATACTACTCGCGAGAGTTCTGGGCCACGAAATCTTCGTCTCTCTCTGACTCTCGTCCAATTGGCTCCGTCCACCCTCTCCCGTTCGCCGGTCATCCGGCCGGTCGGTCCGTCCTGCCCTTCGCCTCCGACTCTGCGACCCTCGATTCTCGATCCTCTGCCGGTGTCGCTCGCACCAACCCCGCTCGCATCAACCCCGCTCGCGACCGACTCGCGTAGCGTTAAAGCAATCGCCCCCGCCCGCAATTCCCAACGCGACGTGCACCTCACGAAACCGGCCTGCGATCATCCGGCGTTCTATTTGCGATCGGCAGGATCACCCGCGAGAGCTACCGAAATAATTGCCGAATCCTCCGTGCTCGTCCCTTCTTTTATCTTCTTTTTTCCTCTCTTGTAGCTCGTTTTTTTATGTCCCATCCTCTTTTTTCCGGGTGGTCGGGATCTTTTTTTTTACCTCACAACGTTTCAAATTAAGCTCTCTGTTCGTCTGGCCTGAAACGTATATAAGCGGGATAACAACGAGATAGTCGGAGCGGATGGCTTTTGCATTATTCACTCGTGAAGTAATTCAGGCTGCAGTGGTCTCTAAAAAAGGTGATATTTAATAAAATAATTATTATTGCAACAATAACAGAGGTAATAGTTTCTCTGCACTGTTTTTAATTCGATTGTTTCGAACAAGCTAATACTATCTTTGTACTATTTTTAATTCAATTACTTGAAACAAGGAGTCCGAAATTGTCACTGAAACAATTAAATCGTCCTATTTTTGAATCCCACCTTAAACAACACTGTTACCATAATAGTGTTCTATAATAAACAAAGATCTCTAAAATAAACAAAAATTCAATATCGTGAAGTGAGTCGGAGTGTTATGGCAACTCGCAATATCTTTTGACGTAACAAACGAATCGCGCTGCCGTTCGCACAGATTTAGTACACGTTTTAGTGCACATTCAGTACACGTGGCTCCAATATGATTGCACCGAAAATCATAAGATTGTATGTATACGCAAGGGTCATTACGATACGCCACGTGGTAATTTTCCCGCAATTTCCAGGTGATACGGCCAGTGAAACCGTTTTCTTTATAGTTTCGCATCTGAAACATTTGACGGAGGTAATTATTGTCTTTCCGCAGTTCATACAGACAACATGGAATGTACTAAGACATGTTTTCACCGATCTCTCTATGCTTCCTAAGGCCTCATCGGCTATCACTATTACTATGGCCATATCGCATTGAGAAAAAGAATAGTATTTTGTACTACAGTGAATAGTTTCGAGGGAGAGCATCTATGTTGATTGTTTCTGATAGTATATATTCAATTGGTTAAACTGTAATTATGTTTGCAACCATGATTGTTACTGTCGTAACCATAAAATCTAAACGTTCCCCCTGGAACTATTTTCGTATGGTAAAAAGTCAGTATTGTCGCATTTACCACGTAATTTTTCTCAGTCCAACCGCTCCATCCGAGCCGATAGCAACCATTAATTTATAGAGCTTACAATTAAATCACGCATCAAAAATATCAAAATTTCCGAGTGAAGTACTTCACCTCGATGTTTCCAGAGTTGGCTACGACCAAAATTTAAAGGTTTTTTTTTATTTAACGTTGAACCTAAAATTTTAATTGTTTGAAAAATCATCGTCATATCACCGCGACTTGGCCTGGCGGTAAAAAACAAAAAAATGGTATCAAACTATACGATAGGAAACTGTCTGGTGGTCTCTGCGTGATGACAACGCACAGTGCACGGGATTATTCGTGCTGGCTTTATAGGATATCAGGGTAGAAAGCGTAGCGCCGCAGCGGTGGTAGCGGCGGTGGTGGTGGCGGTGCAGGCCGAGAGACGAAACGAGACCTAATAAATTGCTGTGTATACGGGTGAGGGGAGCGCCCCCTCCCCACCGACTGCCCATCCCCCTTTATCTTCGAAGTGCATACGTGTCCCTCCATACATATATATGCTCCACATATACCGTTAATTAAATCGCCAATTTGGCGCTTCGGTCTAACCACCGAGGATTGTTCATGTTCATACCACTTCGCGTCTGTACGTATACACATATACACATATATATGCATGTACAGTGCGTACTCGCCTATCTGCGTCATCTACCTCTCTGCCTCTTTCGCGCACGCACAATATGCGGAACCGAAAGCACGATTTTACTCTTTAGCCCAAATCCCCCCCCCCCCCCCCCCCGCCCTGTTCCGTTCGACCCCTCGTTGCTCCCGTCGAGCACGAAATTCCGCGGTTTTACACGCTCGCGCGTGTCATAAATGCAACTGCGAATTTGGACGGTTTATCAGTGTCCGGTCTCGTTGCGTTCTGTAAATTCAGCTAGATCCCTCTCTCGTTATTTCATACTGTGCGAAGAGTGTATAGTCGGAATCGCGCACGACCTACAGTGGATTTATCAATAGGTATACTGTATATAAATATATATATATATATATATTACTATATATTTTTCTATACATATATTGTATGTATAGGTAAATATATCGTGAGGTAAATGTATTTTATACAGTGGCCCACTCAGTATGGACGAGGGAGATCGTTTCGTTTGATAGGACGTTCCGTTATGTGCCGGTATCACTAGTTCCACGGTTACGAATCAGTATTATTACCGTTCATCGTGTTTGCTGTATTTTCAGTGAAAATGCATTCGTCTCGACGCGTTATATCCGAGAGAAACGAGTCACAGCGAGGAATAACCGTACACGGTCGTTGCGGAAATTATAATTTCGATTATTCGGGCGTTATATTAATTATATGCCGCGGATGGTACGTCGTCGAAACGAGAATTATAACGAGTATTAATCGTGCGTTCGGTGGAGTTCCAACCAAAAAAAAAAAAACACGAGATTATCTGCTCGTCACGAATCGAATGCGATTTATCGTTTCGAAATTTTCGAGGCAAAAATCGCATCACGCCGAAATACCGCTACGCCACGATAATCTATGGGTATTAATTTTGCACGGTGTTGATTTTACTCGTTATCCACTATATTCGAAAGAATTAATGAGTTCTTAGGAGGAAATAAAATACTCATTTTCTGAAAAATTGTTGATAAAAAGTTTTTTTTTTTTTTTTATAAATAATATATATTTATTTTTAAATGAAAATAAATATCTAAGTGCAATATCGCGCAGCCTCGTAAATGGGCGTTTAGTCTCGTCTTCGGCGTATTATTGTGACTCGATATAACGTTAAAAATTAAAAGGCCATAGCTTCTCAAAACTAGGAAAAAATATATATATATATACATATATATATACATTCCTAAAATAAATATTCCCGGCAGAGACACCCGGGCGCGCATGTAGGGGTACGTGTCCTATCTCATTAATTAATTTTCTGAAAAATAAACGATGAAAAAACTAGTGATTTTTTATGAAAAAAAAAACTAGTGAAATATCGCGCAGCCTCGTAAATAAACGTTTAGTCTCGTCTTCGGCGTTATTATTATTGATTTAACGTTGTACCCAGTATAACGTTAAAAATTAAAAGGCCATAGCTCCTCAAAACTAGGAAAAGAGTTATATATATATATATATATATATATATATATATATATATATATATATATATATATATATATATATATATATATATATATACATTCGTACACATTCGTAAGATAAATATTCCCGGCATATACACTCGGGAGCGCACGTAGGGGTACGTGCCCTTTCTCTCGATCTCTCGGAACAGAACACGAAGCAAACAAGAAGAGGCAGAAGGCGCACGCCTTCAGCGGAAAGTGTGCCGCTGGCTGTACGATTTCGTGGATTTCCTTCCTCCGCTATCTATCCTGTTCCTTTCCATTTTCCTTGCCCCTCGTCCCGCATCGTGCTCTCATCCAGCTCCGCCTAGCCCAGGGCGAGGCTCTCGGATCTTCGCGGAAATAGAGAAAGCGGCAAAGTGGAGGAAAAGGGAGAACCACCCCCCCCCCCTCCCCCGCCTCCACCCTTCCCCTCGAGATCAGAAAGCGAAAGAGGACGAGTGAACAAAACTTTTCCAACGCTGTGTTTTATCTCTCGCTCCTTCCCGCTCCAAGACGGGTATTGCTTTCGACGTTCTCTCGCGAAAGTGCACTCCGACTACTGCTCCTTAGACGGTTGCACCATCTCCTCTCTTAAGGGGGGAGGGGGGGAGGGGGGGGGGCACGACTTCCGGAAACCCCGAAGAGACGCAACCATCAGCTCTCCGTGGCGGAGATACAGCGGGTAGGAAAAGTGCCCTCCTTCGAGAGTACGGTATTTCAGACACTATCTATATTATTATAGCATAGCTCGTGTATGCCATATATATATATATATATATATATATATATATATATATATATATATATATATATATATATATATATATATATATATATGTGTGTGTGTGTGTGTGTGTGTGTGTGTGTGTGTGTGTGTGTGTGTGTGTGTGTGTGTGTGTGTGTGTGTGTGTGTGTGTGTGTGTGTGTGTGAGAGAGAGAGAGTTTGTATTCCGAGATAATAGAAAAATAATAAGATTAACTTTAACTCCGGTATATTACAACCTCCGGTACTTCCGGCAACGCAACGTCCATGTTTTTCTACACAAGGCAATAATAAAAAATATACTGAAATAAAAAATGCTTAGAGACGAGTGGCGCGACCTACGAAGCCATGTGGCTGAAAGTTACCCCCTTCGTTCCTGTAGGTAGAGTTATTTGAGTTGCTGACGGGAGACAAAAGTTTTAGGAAATCGCTAGTCATTTTCAACCCTATCGAGATTTAAAAAAAAATTTCAATCTTTTTTTTTTTTGTAAATATCCGATAAAGATATAAAATTGTAAGAATGCATAGCAGAGAAAAAGTGAATGACGTCAGTTCAGCGATATATCTAGAGCTGTGCCCAAAGCAGGACTGAAATGACTTTTACCGCGTCGACAAGAAAGAATCGGACAGGTACACAGTTGCGGCTCCCACAGGGGGGGGGGGGGGGGGGGGGAGGGAGATGATTCGGTATATGTAGGGTATAATATCGGAAACTCATAAATCAAGTGAAAGTGTGACGTATGCGATGCGACGTCGATGCAAATTGAAATGCGTTGCAATGCTCTTCCCGGGCGTGCTCCCTCGCGCCGCTTCTGCTCAACGGGCGCGAGGTTCGCAACTATAACTCTTGGGATACAGCGAATGAGCGCGGGCGATCCTTGCGGCCGTTCGAAATCACGTCCGGTTTTATATTGGCAGAGGGAAATAGAGAAAGAGGAACGTCCGGTTAGTCTCTGTCCCGGGGGGGGGGGGGGGTGAGCTTTCGCCCGAACCATTTGTCAAATCGATCCTGGCCCCCGTGGAAAACACGCGCCCGATTCGGTGCTCTCGAACTAAACAAGCTGAGCTCGCAAACGCCACGACCCAACGATTAAAACGTTTGCAGGAAAAACAAAACAAAAAAAAATCGAAAATTAAAATTGAATCATTGATTTATGCACCTATCGCGATGGGTGTATTCATAACTTTTACTCTATTGCCAATCAGTAAGTTGCAAATTTAATATTAGTTTTTTTTTTCGACAGTAGAATTCTGTAAGAATTTACGGTAGGAAAATTAGCCTCCCCCTCTTAGTAAATTTTAGCGAGGTGCATGTAATAACATTCATGCACTTTGCACTATGCTAACATTTAATTACCCCAACATCTTATAGATGGAACGTTGCAATTGAAAAAAAATCTTAATAGCTCGATGAAAAATTGTGAAATTTCCATAGCGTGTCCAGACGGTCGATAAATTGGCTTGACACTTTCCTTTCGTTCACATATCGCCAAGACTCTTTTTCTTTCTTGGCATCGAAAGAAAACAATAATGTTCCGTTTCAAAGCGTCGAGAATTCGCCGATGGGTGAAACATCAATAAAACTAACTAGGTGTCTACCTCTCCTGGGTATTCTGGGAACAGGTAAACTGGGCGTCTGGCACGAAGGTATTGATGCCTCGGACACTCTCACGGAGTCTCACTCTCTATATATATGTATATACGTATATATACGCGTATGTAATATATATATATATATATATATATATATATATATATATATATATATATATATATATATATAGTTGCATGTGACACGGAAGCTTCAATGCGGAGCCGTGATTGGGAAAGCTCGTGTACCCGTGCTAATTACCGTTCGCTGAATTAATGATCAATTATCGTAACAACTACGCTAGACTGACGACAGGTTCAGCGTACCTCTCCTATAGCGTTTTCAATAAAGCAAGAAAAGAAAGAAAAACCGATACGGTTTTTTTTTTTTTTTAATTAATAATGCAGAGATAATTGAGTCTTCGACAGCGACGACCGAGCTAGCGAATCACACATGTGTCTCCGTACACGAGGCACTCTCCACCAACTCTACCGCTTTTTTCTCGCCCCTCTCAGGTCTGTTCCATAATTGGTCAAATTGCAGTGCTCGAATGCGCCCTCAATGAATTTTTAAAGATTTCTTAAAACAACACGATGGCCCAAAGGTGAGAGACATTTCCTACAAATCATTGCCAAATGCCAACCCCGTAGATTTCCCTGCAGGCAGGAGGATCGGAACGTTGCGAGTTCGGTCGGGAGCAGGCTTAACGAGACCCGCGTCGAATTTTCCGGACGATAAAATAAGACCGCGGTGATTAGTTCGAGATAAACTCGTCTCTATCGGCTTCTAGCTTTTCCACTCCCAACGCCGATCTCTCTCGGGCGATCCGCGATGCTCGAGGCTCTCTTCTGCGTCGCTCAGCGTTGAACTAAGCGACGCATTCGTCTCTCCCGACGAGCAATCGATAGCGGGAAAACTGGTGTAACAACCGGGCGGAGATTTGGAAAGATTGGTCGTGGCTTATTGTGTGTCTGATCCAAATTTGAATGATAGAAAAATATGTTCATCGCCGGAATTCGAAACCGCACCCAGAGAAATAATTTATTTGACGGCCATCGTTTATGTAGATTAAGTAAAATATTTATTTGCCTTAAATAAATATTTATTTAATTCAAGTAACTATTCACTTAATTAAAATAAATCTTTATTTTATTTAAATAAATACTTATTTAAATCAAATAAATATTTTACTTAATCTAAATAAACGGTTGCCGCCAAATTAATTATTTTTCTGGGCGCGGGTAACCCGGTTACTAAAAGCGGCAACCACTGCACTACCATCATCACACCAGTGGAAAAAAGTAACTAACTTATAAGAGTTTAAAAAAAAAAAAAAAAAAAAAAAAATGGGGCCAAAAAATTTCGCCGAGACACTTGTGCGCGGCTCTTCGATTTTTAATATAAAGTACACTTCGAGTGTGGAACACACCGTCGACTGTACCGTTGCCGGACGAAATTTATAGACGACGAGCTATCGGCTCGCCGCGGCACAGGGTAGCGGAGCTTGCGGCGCATAAAGGTATGGAAGCTCGCTCGAGTCCCGGAGCGCGCACACCCGACATTCGCGGAGCTGCTCCACCGTCCTCAGCGCCCGCTCGGCGATGGCGAACTGCGAAATCAGCAAAACTAAGCGCCAAGAAGTTGCTGATTTATTTGTTTACCGATTCACGAAAGGGAATCCTCGAGACTCTCCGAAGTCGCCGGTATTGCAGCGCGCTCTCCGCCGCTCGTTTTCATCGTGGCCAATTCTATCTATGCGCGTGTACACATACACGCGCGCACACACATGTGCATACGCATGTATATACAGACACGTCTCGAGTATACTGCAGTTAAGAGTGCAGCAGGAGCATCTCGTGAAAATGAAAAAAGCGCAGCCGGTTAAGCTCACGCGTCTCGCATAAATTAATTCCCGGCAAAGTTGCCGCTGCGCATGCGCCGACGGACGCAGACTTTGCGTCTCAACGAGGAGGGAAAATTTTCTCAAGATTAATCCTTGATCGTTTCGCGAATCACGAGGGACGGTGGCGGGGAGGGGGGGGGGGGGGGGGGGGGAGTCTGCTCTTCTTCATCGTTTGCCCTCTCTCGGAACGGGCGAACGTGAGCAATTGCCTCCTCGTCCCTCCTTCTCTCGCGCGCTCCTTAGCAATCTTTCTTTTATCGTTACCCCATCGCGCTTAACGCTGGCTCTGGAAAAACACCGAAGCGCGTATATGCATTGGTGTTCGTTCGCTCGGAGATTTTATGTCATTTCTTTCGTCGACGGTGAGGGCAACCGGAAGCTGATGTGTCCTACACTCGTCTTATCACTTCACTGGGGGAGAACGGGGCAAAACGGCACCGCACTTTTAACAAAGTTTTTAAAAACGCAAATGTACGACCATTTTGCCCCGCTCTCCCCTACTTCGTGCCAATAAAAAAAATGGGTTCGATTCTTGCGAGGGTAAAACTTTTTTTCACACAGTTTACCGTGTAAAAAAAAAAGTTTGTACTTTTCGCAGCAACATATTATCCACAAACATCCACAATTTTGTATCCGTTAATTTTTCGATCGCCCCCCACGGTTCTAGTTTTACAAACAAAAATTCAAACTCAAATCGTTAACGACACGGCAAATAAAAGAACTTGAAAAACGAGTTTGTGTCGCTCATTAAAAAAAAAAAAAAAAAATTATTTTCACGAAACTTTGTATTGCGATTTTACGAAATTACTCTTTTACTGTGCAACCGCAAGGTTGATATCTCTTAATATCTCCACTTTAACACTCTGCATTGGATACATCTTGTTTTTTTTTTTTTTTTTTTTCATTTTCTCGCGAACCCAAAGGTAACCACAATCTTCATAGTCCTAACAGTGATCTTTCTACTTTACCACTTGGTACTAGTAAAAATTGTCTAATGTTTTTATATTTAAAAAAAAAAATTTTCTCAAATAAATCACGCGAAGTGTAAGATCGTTTTAACGGCTCGACCCCGTGAGCGGCTAAACGACGACAGAGTCTCGACATTATTATTGCTCATGTAAATTATTGTTATCTGCGATAGGCGTGTTGCGGTGTAAAACGTATCGGCGAAGGGGTCTGCTCGGCACCGCGCGAGCAGCCCCTCCATTGGGGCTCGGTAACGCTTCGGAAAATACGTGATAGCCAACGTAAACCGCGTCCGCGGAGGCCGCTCTGACGATAAAATTTATATCGATATAAATTTATCGGTTAGCGTGCAGCACGCGCCTCCGCGGTGCCCGCTTTTATATCGCTAACGTTCATAAATCCGAAGCGGCTCCCCCCCCCCCGCGCCCTGCCGTCGACGGGGTTTTTCTTAAGTGAAGGAATTCCAATTATCGCTATAGAGCCGCCGTCATCGTCGTCGCTCGTTCGTCGCTCGTTCGTTCGAGACTAATTTTCTTACGCGGCATAATGTAACTCGCCTCGCGTCGGAGTCGGAGGGCCCTCCGCGTCGAGAGTTGCACCACGAAACAATGCGAGGACTGCCAGAGAAACGGAGGGCGGCTTTCAAGACGCCGCCTCGACGGAAAATCCTCCGAGCCCGAAGGGGCGCTCGCTAATACCACCGCTGTTTCGGAAACTACTCCGGGACTTGGAGGAGAGAGAGTGAGAGAATGAGACTCGCACAAAGTTGGCGAACGCGGTCGAGACTCTGGCCGAAGGTATTATAGATTCCTCGACGGCACATTCGACAACTTGGACAGTTAATAACGTACCGGGCACCCCGATACAATCGTCGGGGCCTCCGGTAACCGAGCGAGAGTTGACATAGTTCTCGGCTACAGCCTATTTTCATTCCGGTGCGAATTCACTGGCGCTCGCTGGCCTTCCAGCGCGCGAATCACAGTCGAAACTCGCGTAAATTCACCGTGGTAAGCAGTGTTGGATCAACTAAAAAATGTACTGATAAAAAAAAAAGATAATTTTTTCAAATCACTGGAAAAACAACAAAAAAAATGGCTGGATTAAACAAGCTGCGTTCTCCCACGTTCAAAAGCGTTTTTTAGTTGGTATAATAAAAAGAAATTTGTTTGAATCGAAAGATTTTCGAATCGACTGAAGCGAATAATCGTTCAAAAAAAAAAATCATGTTATTTGGTTGTACCAACCAAATAACAGCTTTGAACGTGCGTGACCGCGAATTTGGTTAATCCACCATTTCATTCTCAGTGAATCGGATCAACAAAAAAAAAAAATGAGTTTCACCCTTCTGTCGTTTTACGTTATTATTTCATTTTAGAAACATAAAAGGGTGAACATACTCCATGTGTCAGTGATTGGCCTGTTAATTGGGGTGGGCACAATTCCTCCCTTTTGCCCTATGCACATTCACTCTGAGTTGTATAGGAAAGGAACAAAAATATGTGTTCGATGTTCACCGTTATAGATCGTGAGAATTATTCGAAATTGATGTACGATAATTTTGAGCTCCTTCGACCGATTTAATTAAGCGTTGTTTTTTATAATCTATCGGACTACCTTCTTTTTTCATCCCCATGCTAGGCTCTGAGATAAGATTGGATGACGCCAAGGAGCTTAGACTTCCAGTGCGGGTCGAAATTCCGTTTTTTTTTTTTAATTATGGGACAACTTCTTCAAGACTTTCTCGTAGATGAGAATGTAAGCGCACGGCACGACTGAAGAGAAACGTCGCATAAAATGTAGCGCATGAACAGGTTATACCCATTCGTATGTGCATTTACGGAACGGTTATGCACTCAACGTCAGGCTGTTGTGCGGTCGACGGCCCGAAGCATACACTTACGGACGCATATACATGGTTTAGAGACAGAAAGCATCAGAGCCGTATTTACGGATCGTTGCGCTGTTCAATGTCTCAACGTCACAGAGTGTTAGTGATGTCCGATATCGTTGTACGATAATTCTTACACATTTACTTAACAGCCGTTTTATTATCTATCGCACTAGTCACTTCTGTGATCCCTCCGCTAGACTTTGAGATAAGATTGGATGACACTAAATGACACTGAGGAGCTCGAGCTTGCGATTTCTGATCTGAATTTCGTTTTTTTTTTTTTTTTTTTTTTTTTTCTTTTTTGATTATGGAAAAACTTCTGGAAGCTACTGAGAAAAAGAAATTGTTGGATTAACCAAAAGTCGCGATGACATACGTTCGAAGCTCTATTTTGATGGTACAAAAAAATGTTTCTTTCAATCGACAAATTTTGAAGAAATTTAGGCATATAATCGTTTAACAAGACAATGCTTTATTTGTACCAAACAGATAACAGCTTTGAACGCATGTCACCGCGACTTTTTGATTAATCAAACCAATTTTTTTTTCTCAATGTATGTATAGATAAAAGCACAACTGAGGAGAGGAGTCACACAAAACGTTGCACGTGAAAAGCCATAACTGTAGCTAACTATATGCATTTACGGAGTGGTTATGCAGACAGACGTTTACAGACACATATACATAGTTTAGAGACAGAAAGCACTAGCACCGTATTACGAATCGATACCCTGTTCAATGTCTCAACGTCATAGAGTGGACGAGATGTCCCAAATCGGTACATGATAATTTTCACCTCATTTGACCCATTTGCACAATAAAAAAAAAGATGTACTTTTTACAAAAAAATTATTGTCCACAAACGTCCACAGTTTTTTATTCGTTAATTTTCTTGTTTTGCAAACAAAATTACAAACTAAAATCGTCAACAATACAGGAAATAAAAGAACTGGTTCGTACACAGTAAAAAATAATTTCGTAAAATCGGAATGCAAAATTTCGTAAAGACAATTTTGTTAAATAACAGTGACAAACTCGTTTGTCTTACTTATTTGAATATAGACGAACCTGTCCTTTTACTTCCCGTGTCATTGACAATTTTTTGTTTGCACTTTTGTTTGTAAAGTTAGAAAATTGACAAATAAAAAATTGTGGACGTTTGTGGACAATAAGTTGTTTGTAAAAAGTGGAAACTTTTTTTTTTACTGTGTATATTCAAATAAGTGACAAACGAGTTTTTGTCACTTATTTAACAAAATGATTTTAACGAAATTTTGCATTCCGATTTAACGAAATTATTTTTTACTGTGTAGCTAACGCCTGTTTCTTTTTATCGATCGCATTACCTACTTTCATGATCCCTCTGCTAGGCTTTCGGATAAGATTCGATAACGCTAAGGAGCTCGAACTTGCGATGTCCGGTCTCAATTTATTTATTTATTTATTTATGTATTTATTTATTTATTTATTTATTTATTTATTCATTTATTCATTTATTCATTTATTCATTTATTCATTTATTCATTTATTCATTTATTCATTTATTCATTTATTCATTTATTCATTTATTCATTTATTCATTTATTCATTTATTCATTTATTCATTTATTCATTTATTCATTTATTCATTCATTCATTTATTCATTTATTCATTTATTCATTTATTGATTTATTCATTTACTCATTTATTTATTTATTTATTTATTTATTTATTTATTTATTTATTTATTCATTCATTTATTTATTATGGGACAACCGAGGAGAAGAGTCGCATAAAACGTTGCACGTGAACAGGTATACAAATATATCTATCTATATGCATTTACGGAACGATTATGCACACAACGTCAGACTGCTGTTCAGTCCACGTTACGAAGTATCCATTTACAGACGCATATACATAGTTTAGAGATAGAAAGCACTAGCGCCGTATTAACGGAATATTGCCTCGGCTTTGCGGTTGCGCGGACTGCCGTATCGAAATTGGAATTCCTTCGTGCTCGCCTGGAACGTTTGGGCGTGGAGAGAGAGCTCGAGCTCGAGCTCGGGGAACCCATGGCTCACCCGCTCGCCGTTGCCCTCCCGCCGAACCATCTGCCGGGGCGAACCGACGAAAAATGAGACGGCTGCCGGAAAATAATGGGCTAATAAAAAGCACAAAACCTTGCGGTGCCGGACGATGCTCCGCACTATCGCTGCACGGTATTCTCACGAAGACCGTGCAGCAACTTCGCGAAACTCTCGATCTTCCTCGTCTTTGACTCTAACACTGTTCTCCGGCGGGAACACTATTTCTCGAGCTCGAACTTTTGCTCTTTATATTTGTGAAAAAAAAAATATATATATCTTCGGTATTCATCCTTCGCTGCGATACTTTACTCGGGAGATTTTCATTGCCTCACATAGAGCGAAATATTTTTAACAGTTTTCAAAAATATTTTCAATCTTTCAAGAATCACGAAATATTTCTCAAATATACGGAAATAATGTTTTCATGTATTCTATCAAAGTATTTCAAAACGTTTCTTAAATCTTTCACAAACATAATCCTTAATCTTAATCTTAAACGTAATCTTAATCTTTCAATACATCTGAAATATTTTTGAATAAGGAGAGAAAATATTTTGAAAACGACTCTTAGCAGGTGTGCACTGAATTTTTGACGTTTCTAATATATTATAGAAATATTTTAAGGTGTTGATAAAATTTTTATTTTATAATGGCACGTCGCCAATATGCAAGTGTTTTAAAAACATTTTTCCCAACGACTTCTGAAACATTTCAATGTAAGATTCATGAGCGGACAAAAAAAAATTTTCGTAGCGCATTAAAAATATTTCTTAATATTGATAAAATATTTCTGCGCTATTTGAGATAGTCTTATTATGGACATGAATTGTTTTTTTTGTTTTTTCTGATCACTCAAATTTTGTAATGAATTTTTCACGCGTATAATTATGTTAAAAACTTCGAGCGAATAAGCTCAGCGCTTAAGCGTAAATTGAATTGAAAAATGCTCTGATATTGTTGAGAAACTCAAAGTTTAACCGTTTCCCTAATACTTCGCCAAGTTTCCTCTTATATTCTCGTTACTCTCTCTCTCTCTCTCTCGCTTCCCCCCCCCCCCCCCCCCCCCCGAAGCTTATTTCGCATTCTGATCGAGCGCGTGCAGTTGCCTCGAGTGCTGCCGTATTTCGAAACTGCCAAGGAAGACTGCCGCTTCTCTTTACTCTCCGAGAGACTCTCTCGTCTCGCCTACGGTGGAGTACAATTCACATTTTTTTTTTTTTTTTTTTTTTTTTTTTGTTAACCAAACTTCGACGTTTCTAAAGTATCTGGACTGTCGACGCGTCCGAGCAAATGAACATGAACGAGTAAGCCTTGTCTCAGTCGGTAACGAGAAATCAACCCATTCTTTTTTTTTTTTTTCAAGGGTGCTAAACCTTTCCGAGACAGACCAAATTAGCACCTGTCCGATTGTTGGACGAAGATCCTAATTATCGATCATCATCCCAAAAATTGCGAGAAACTTTGAAAAAAAAAAAAAAAAAAAAATGGATTAAAGATTTCTTTGCCGACCGAGTCGGTCGCGTATCGCCTTAGTGGAAAGCTACGAGAAATCGAAGGTATTAGCGACGGCTTTCCATCACCTGGGAGAGTTCTGCAGACCTCCAACGCCGAAGGAGACTTCACCTCACGTGAGAAGTCAAAGTGTATCCAAGGGTGCTTTATTGTTTCCGAGGCGAGAAACCTAGGGGAGAGCAGGGCAAAATGGGACAGTGGGGCAAAATGCATTTTCCAATAACTTTTGGATGGCGGCGGTGTTGGTAAGTGGGACAAAGCACGGCTGAAAATTCGGATGTACCGTTGGGACAAAACAGGTCTGAAAATCCGGATGTATCGTTGGGACAAAGTAGGGCTGAAAATCCGGATGTATCGTTGGGTCAAAGCAGGGCTGAAAATTCGGATGTACCGTTGGGACAAAACAGAGCTGAAAATCCGGATGTACACTGAGAGAAGGATCTAGTAAAAATTACTATGTCACTTGGGAGATATCACCATATCACACAGTAGTAGAGTGTTAGGTCGCCACCTATGGTAGGAAGTAGCGGATTTACAAGAATTTTTCTTAGATATTATGGTAAAAATTCTTGGATAATCTGAGACTTTCTGCCATAGGTGGCGCGTTGGCGTCGTACTACTATGTGCTATGGTAATTTTTCTTAGATGATTGGTAATTTTAACTAGATCCTTCTCTCAGTGTATCGTTGGGACCAAGGAGGGCTGAAAATTCGGATGTACCGTTGGGACAAAAGGAGACATCCGAAAATGATTGGAAAATTGACTTTTGCCCCACTGTCCCATTTTGCCCCCCCCCCCCCCCCCCCTCAGTTCTTTTTCAAGAATGCCGAACTTTCCGATACACCGACTGCTGGACTAAGTTCCTAGTTACTGATCTTCGTTCCAAAAATGAGCTACAGATTTCATGACTGACGAGTCGGTTTCGTATCGCCTTAGCAGAAGGCGGCTACCAAACAACGAAGGTATTTGCGATGGATTTCCATCACCTGGTAGAGTTGTGCGGTCCTCCGGCCCCGGAGGAGGCTCCATCTCACCCGTGAAGTGAGATTGTATCCAAGGGTGGTTTATTGTTTCCGAGGTTGATTCTCTTCCTCCGTCTCTACCTCTCCAGAGAGCTCGTTCGAATTTCCGCGGAGACCCGGCAAAGTGATAAAGGGACAGAGAGAATCCCAGAATTCGTCACACATACAGAGCAGAGATCTCGGATATAGGGAGCCGTACCGAAAGGACCCGCAGAGCATCCCAGCCGAATTCTCTCTCGACTATGTAGATCACGCTCTCGTTGCTCCCCCGAATTCACGCAGGTACGAGCAATTGTACTAACCAACACGTAAACCGGACGAGCGTCCACTCAGCGCCGCTGTGATTCTACCGCCGACCCGGCAATACACACACGAGCTCTCAAGCGAGCAAGAGATCACGAACAGACCCACCTACACAATCGCCATCCCCCTGCCAGGCGGACACGTGGCGTTAACATGCCGAGTTTCGTCTCCGCGTAGCTATATATATTCTACACCGCTATAACGCTATTGAAGGTGCTTGCTCCTGCACAAAGATAGATCTATCTATATACACCTACATGTATATTAATACTCAGTGACCTTAATCAAAAGGTCGTAAATCCCCCGATAAAAGCACACGATATCCGCCCTTTTGATTCTCAGCCCTCATATACCGACTTACCAAAGGACGTAGGGGAGAGCGGGGCAAAACGGGATAATGAGACTAAACGCGACTTTCCAGTGACTGTTGAATGATGGCGATGGTGGTAAGTGGGGCAAGACAGGTTTAAAAAATCGGATGCATCGTTGGGACCACATAGGGCATACAAAAATGATTGTAAGATTGAGTTTTGCCGTCACTGTCCGGTTTTGCGCCGTTGTGCCATTTCGCCCCAGTCTCCCCAATCCAATGTCTTTTTACACTCTCTCTTAGCCCTCGATCTATATATGTATATATATATTGATATATATATATTGTATATATACATGTATATATCTCTCTCTTAGCCCTCGATCTATATATGTATATATATTGATATATATATCGAGGTATATATATATTGTATATATACATGTATATATATATAGGGTATATCGAGGCATCTCCACGAGATGGTTTGCAAAGGGTTCCGAACGCTGAGGCGTATATACAGAGAGGCGAGAGAGCGACCAGACGCATACCGACTACGGAATCCGGCATTGCAATTTATGCTGATTTATATGCAACGCGGCTGGTTGCCCGGTGTTCGCATACACGCCCTTTCCGCCCTCCTCGCCGGTCTCCTCGCACCCGCCGATGTAGCTTCTCGTGCCGAACGGACGAGTCTCGTGCTGCTGGAACTCTCGTGCCGGGCTGGATGGAGGCGATGTCGGTGAGCTCGCCGAGATATATGTGCACCGGGAGGGTAACGCCGATGGTGGCTCCGGCTCATCCGCTGGGGCACGACTGCTCCACGGTGCTGACCGGCGTTTCCCCGCACCGATCCCACGGCCGCTGAGCACAGCTCCGAGCAACAGAAGCAACGAGAGACGGAGATCGACGCTCCTCCCGGCCTTCCTTCGGCCTTACTTCCCCTCTGGAACACATCCCGTGATTCCCATGGAGAATCCCCGAGCGTGGAAATGTTTCCGTGCCCGGAAGCGCAATGCAGCCTCCGGCTTCAGCCACGGCAAATGCCCGTAGCGACCGCTTTAGCCGGAGGCTTCGGACAGTTGGGAGTACATTTACATGAATACTAATATTCTTCAACTACCGCGGCTGCCGTCGTGCCTTCATTGGTGTGTTTCTTAGTCGTTGATATATATATATTTTTTTTGTTTTTTTGTTTTTTGTTTTTTGTTTTTTTTTTTTTATAGCGGAGGAAATTTTGCTCGCTGGGGAGAAGGGATGCATTTAGCGCGGGTGGCGAGTGAAGGGGGTTTTTTTTATTGCGAGGAGATGATCTGCCTTGGAAGAGAAGGATTTACTTTTAATGGTAATGAGCGTATGAAATTCGAGACGAATCTCGAAAACAATTTCTCAATTTTGTCGATATCAATGGTTACCTTTATTTCTTTTTAGAAAATACAAGAACTTCCGAGTCTTTCGCGGCGAACAAACTCTCAAGTGCTTGTACTCGTAAAACTGTTGTTTTTATTTTTTATTTTTGAGATGTTTTTACCGTGTGTGGCAAGTGAAGGGGCTTTTTTATTGCGAAGAGTTGATCCGCCTTGGGAGAAAGGGATTTATTTTTGACAGTATGGTCGTACAAATTTGAGGCGAGACTCGAAAAAAATTTCTCAATTCTGTCGATTTTTTTTTGTCTCCCTTCTTTTTTTTTTTTTTAGGAAATACAGTACAAGAACTTCCGAGGCTTTTCCAGCGAGCAAACTCTCATTTGCTTGTACTCGTAAAATAGTTTTTTTTTTTTATTTTTCATTCTCCACAAACGTACCGGAGTTTTATTATCGTCTGGCTTTTCTTCTTTCTCATTTCGCTCGTACTAAGTACCGTGTGCTACGCAATGTACTTTTTTCACATGCCGCTTTCTTCTCTTCTTTTTTTTTTGGACCACCATATTCTTTTTTGCCATTTCTTTGAGTTGCGCGAAAGTTTGATATAAAAAAAACGTAAAAACTCACCCCTCCGGCGTTTGCTCGGCTCTCGTTCACCTCGAGCATTTGCGCTACCTTTGCCGCCTCATGCTCCGCGCCCTCTCGTAACTTCCGGAATTCCATCGTACGCTCGAGGAGGGGAGGCAGCTCGAACTTAGTTTTTCACTTCATCCGGGACGACAATGTGGTGGGCGATGACGCGGGAGCATCGCCGACGTCCTTCCAACGCGATCCTGTCGTCTCACCGTGGCTCGTGCGAGACCCACGATAAATTTAAATTACCCACCGAGTGTGCGAGAAAATTCGTCACTCGAGTCACGAGGCCCGCGCGATAAAACGCGGAAAGTAAACGTCAATTTGTGTTTTATCCGGATTTTCTTATATTCTATGTTTTTTTTCTTTTTTTTTTTCATACGCTTGTATCTATAATAGATATATGATTTTATTCTCATGTTATATTTCATAAATGACAGGTATATGATTTCTCCCTTTCTCTCGCACTTATATAACGAACGAAAAAAAAAAAAAAAACAAAAAAAAAAGAATAAGTAATACTTCTTCACATAGTAAGTCATTCTGCTAGTATCACTGCAAGCTGCGAAGTACACGATAGCCGCTGCTCGATCGGTTTATCGCCGATTGATATCTTTTTTTGTCTTCCCTTTTTTTATCTTTTATACTTAGTACGTCGAGTAGCGAGTTACTTTTACGGACTCGGAGCCACGCTCGAGTCGCCCATCCTGCCGTTCCATAGACTTTAACAATTTCCTCGTATTTCGGCTAATTTCACGTATGCATAAGGCAAGCGCGCAAGTTCCATGTGGATAAGTTTTACCGACAAGATAAGTCGGACAAAGCACGAGTTGGATCGGCTCATTCTGGGAGTCCGTTTCCCCACAGTCAGAAAAATTATTTATTTCACGGGCGTTCCGCAAGTAAATATTTATTTGATTTAAATAAATATTTATTTGTGGGTGAGCGTCAAATAAATGATTTGTCTGGGTGAACTTGGCGCGGGGAGATGAAAAATCCGTTCCAATTTGTTATCTGCCAATTGAATCGTTTCCGCTCCGAGTTTTTTTACGGGAAATCCAACTTATTGCCCGATTTTCGAGCATGCAACTTACGCGCTCGTCTACTGTACACGAAATTGAGAAGAAAAAAAATATATACTTTTAATAGCACAGTGTCATCTCGTAACTAGACTCTAAACTCGTCACGGCAAATCGTAAATTCATGCGAAATTAACTCGGCTACTGTTTAACGCGAGTCTATGTAATCTTCCCATACGTATTGTCATTGCGATAAAGCACAGTGGTATATATGTATATATATATATTTTTTTATACATCTACTATAGTATACTATGTAGATTGATGCGCAGGACACCGGCTCTACTTGACGCACTCGACATTGCAACGTTTTGAACTCCTGGCTAAGAATTGAAATTCGCCGGAGAGATCGATATTTTTTTTTTTTTGTAAATAATCAGATAAAGATCGTCTCTCCGCGTCTGCCAATGCAGAATTTAATTGATAGCGCGATTCTCGCAAAAAAAATTACACGGTAAAATAAGAAATTGCGTCAAGTTAACCCGGTTTTCCCTATACATGTACATAATTGTCTTCGTCGTATGACGCGTCGTTAAAGTATCGTAAAAGAGAATTTTTTTTAACATACAACACACACTTGTTTCGCTCCCGAAAGCAAGAAATTTCGTCCGTTCGCGCAAGTATTTATGTGTGTATTTATATATATAATTTTAATAATATTATACGCTCGGGCATTCAGTGAATTGGTACTTTTAAGTACACGGCACGAAACTTCCTCTCTGCCTGATCACTCACTTTCAACACGTTATTCACGCCGCAATATAAAATATATATATATATATATTTATAGTATGCATGAATCCGATATATCGTAATCTCGAATAAAAAAATGTTCCATATATATATTTCTTGTTTTCTTTTTTTTTTTTTTTTGCTATTCTTCCGTTTCGCCTAAGCTTCGTCCAACGAATGTATCAGAAACACGAGTAAAACTACGGTACAGTCAATACACTATTTAGTCAACGAGCTTATCGAGTCGAGGCACATTGTAATTTATTTCGTTATCTCGCCTATCTAGAAATAAATCGATCTGGAAGTTTAACGAATTTTTGTAAATTAATCCTGCGGCGAACCGACGCAGCGCGTAATATCCCGAGCTCGGTGGTTCGACAAAAGGCACGTCAGCGGCAACGGGACTTGCCTAAGATCACTCTCGCTCTCGTCTCCCCTCGTTCCCTCACTTTTCTCGGAGTGAAAAAAAAAATAAAGGTTGAAAGCAGACTGTGAAAAATCCTCCCCCGATCATCTCACTCCACCGTCGTTTCTCGGGCATTTTTTTTTTCTTTTTCTTTTCACGTCAAAGACTTGAAGAGCCTCGTACGTCAAGCTCTAAGTGGATAAGCCCGGGCTTCAAACAGACCGCGCGAGCTTCTAATTATCAAGGCTTTGGACGAGAGGTAAAAAATGATGGAAAGTCACGACTCTCGAAGGTCTCGGGGGATAACTTATGATGTAGTTACGATACTTCGAGGGGGTGAAGGTCGATTCTCTCCCGTCCCAGCCACCCCATCGACGAGGCGAGACGAGCGAAAAAATAAACGAGCCGCGGTACGCTCGCCTGAAAAAGCGACCGCACCGCGGTGGGAATAATGCGGGAAAATTTATCATATTTTATGAGCAAAAAAAAAGGAAAAACAAAAAGAAGAAGAATAGCGGCGAAGAAGGAAATACGGAAGATGATTGCGAGAGTGACACGGTTCGAAAGTGCGTCGGTAAAATTGATTGGACGTCCCGAAGGGGAATCATCCGCTCATACATGTTTCATGAAACTTCGTTATCAGGGAAACGGCGTAACGCGGATTATTTTAGTGTTGCGTGCCGTATCGACAGCCGAGATCCACTCATCGATTCGTTAACTTGACGAGACATGCCCTTTGCTCTCGACGTTTTATCCGTAGTTTCAGTGACGGGAAACACTTTTCTGTGCTCTGAGTTTCAAATTAGCTAATTCTTCCCGTTATCATTTTTTATATATTTTTTTCTAATCGAGCCTTTCGACTTAACGACCACTTAGGGGTCAGGTCAAAGTTCAACTCGGGTACACTTTGCGAATATGATTCGTTGTGAAGATGAATCAATTTGAAACCGGTAAGACACGACGCTGAACGTTTATTGCGCGATTTTTTTTTTTTTTTTGCACGTCCTATTCATGAACATATTTCGTTAAAAGTCTATCACAAAGCAGCCACGGATTGACTCCAGCTATTGTCTCGCGGGCTTAAGAGTATACGATTGTGCGCGGGCGATAACGGTGTCACGAACGGTTGCAGACGTTGCGAGCGTTTCGCGGAAGATGCCGATCGATCAGTCGAACGCGTATCACGATAGTCGCGATTTCTACATGCGAAGGGAAACGAAAATCCATAATCGGATCGCGAAAGGGAGTTCGACAGTGACGACTCAAAACCGAGGAGAGAAAACGGAGAAAGTGAAGTAAACTCGAAATGATTTCTTTTTGTTTTTTTTTCGTACGACTTGCAGGGCAGTATTTTTCCTGCGAGCGCGAAACCGAGAGCGCGGCTAGATTTCTTTTATCGGTTTTTTGTTTTGTTTTTTTTTTAACTCTACTCGTACAACCTACGGTTCTCTATATAAAAAGAAGAAAACACCTTAGCTCATGCGATATTCAAGGGATTGTAAGGACTACAGATAGGGGATCGAGGACAAACTGTGCGGAAGGGATAAAAAGAGGGACGGGAAGGGAATACGCGACCGAACGCGACTACGATCTCTGTCTAAAAAAAAAAAAAAATTATAAAGTACGGTCGTACATACATACGTCATGATTCTCGCACCACAAGCAGAATATATAAAGAGAGAGGGCGCGAGACAAACGAATGGAATTTAACAAAGCAGAGTATATCGGCATGTCGTTGGTACCGAAAGTATGCCTGTGATTTGCATATTGGGCCATTCGTCGATTACACAATTTTCAGAGAATTTTTAATCCACTTTAACATAGAACGAGCTACGAGCGCTTAAATTGCGCGAATGGAACTGCAGCGTTGAATTCAAAACTCCGGGCCTTAAAAAAAAAAGGAAAAAAAAATGTTTGGTGTTTTCTTTTTTATCTTTGTTGTTGTAAATCTCTGCCGGGATACTTGGAATCGAATGCTTTGTAGATTCGCACTCGTTTTCTCTCGTCTTTACGCTAGAGTTACGCTAAAACGATTACTCCATCGAGGCTTCCTGGAGTGCGTGCAAGTGAGCGTATAGACCATCGGCTGCAATGAGGTCATCGTGAGTTCCCATTTCCGCTACCATGCCCTTCTCGAGGACGCAAATAACGTCGGCGTTACGTATAGTGGCGAGACGATGGGCTATGGTGATGCAGGTCCTTCCCTCCTTCGCTTTGTCCAGGGCAGCTTGAACGACCTGTTTTCCGAACGAACAGACAAACAAACATATCTATCGTCTGTTTATACTTTGACTTCCGATCTGATGAGGCATGGAGAACGAGAGAAAAACAAACCCTTCGACAATTGAAGCTAAGGGTATTGATATGTACCGAATCGACTAGCTCATTAGAACAAAGTTCTTAACCGGATGGAAAATGCATGAAGCTTGGTCAGATTCTTTCGAATAATTGTATAACGAATTTCTGGGGTAAGAAAAAAAAATTGGACAAACGGAGCAAACACATGTAGATGGCTTTTATGGGGTTTTTCTGTTAGAATTGAAAAATTATACGTTATATTATTGTGATGTGGTCAATTGTGAGACGCTCATTAGGACAAAGTTCTTAACCGGATGCAATATGCGCAAAGTTTAATTTGGTCAAATTTCCTTCGAAAAATTGCATACAGAATTTCTGGGAAAAGTAAACAAAATTTGAAGAAATGGGGCAAAAAAAAAATTAGCATCGCTTTTTTGAGGTTTAGTTGTAAGAAAAAAACAAAAAAAATTATACGTCATATTATTATGATACGACCAATGGTAATAAGCATCCTTGGAGTAATGGTATATATCGAATTAACACGCTCATTGGTTCAAGATTATTAACCGAATGTAAAATGCATGAAGTTTTGTCTGAAAAATTGTATACAGGATTTCCGGGAGGAAAAATAATTGAACAAATGGTGCAGAAAAATGTAGATGGATTTTTTTTGTTGGCTTTTGCGATGCGATCAATGTGGGACAACGATCTTTTGCAAAACGATTTGACAAATCTCGAAATTCTCTCTACTGTTGTTTCGTTCGACGAATGCAACGTTCAGCTAGACGAGACAATTTGAAACGGCACAGTTTACCGCATTTCCGCACACCGGAGATCATTGCACTATCGGGTGCTTCCGATTGTCGTTAAATTCCGGGACTGTTGAGTTTCTCCGCAACATGCATCTGTCTCAATTGCGCGTGTGGGGAGGTAAAACCGAATCGCTGAGAGAATTCGTACCTAACGACTCAGCTACCTCGCTGTCGATTCAACGACGGTTAACCGACGATCGTTTCGCCAATAGTCGATTGATAGGAATCGTTTCGTGGCTCTATATGCATACGTGCGGCGTGAAACCATAAAGTCTTTGCGGTGAAAAAAAAAACGAAACACGATCGTTTCGCGTGTGTTCCCGATCACACCCAGCGGCCATCCCATTATTCGAGCCGAGGACGAAGTTTTCATTCACGGGTTGTTTTTTAGTTCAGAGAAGAAAAAAAAAGTTCTCGGTAAGAAGTTGCCTGGATGTAGGGAAAGGGCTTGAAAGAGCCGGGCAACGGTGGCTCCGGCCGGGCGAACGATCTTATGAGAGACCGTTAATTGGTGGACTTGTATCCCACAATAGAGGCCGGGCTCGCGCGCGATGAAAAACTTGAGCTTTTGTCCCGTCTTGAATTTCTACGCCCACTTCCGGCTGAAAATTACTTTTTTTTTCTTTTTTTTTCTGAGCTCCTGGGTCGCGCCGTACGTCATGGACGGTGGTTGAAAAACGCTTTATTCGTCACTCAGCGAGGACAGTTTTTGCCAAGTCTTGGTCATGTTTTTTTTTAATTATTCAGTCTTTACATTGGGACTGATTCGGAGATATTTATGCACCGGGTGAGATGAGGGTGATGAGAACTTACCTTTTCACTCTGGGTGTCGAGAGCCGAAGTCGCTTCGTCGAGCAGAAGAATACGTGGATTCCTGACCAAGGCACGAGCTATCGCTATGCGCTGCTTCTGTCCACCGGACAACTGTGTTCCCTTGCTGCCCAGCCTCGTGTCGTAACCCTTAACAGATCAAAGGAACGAAACGTAAAATATTAGGAATGCCAAATTGAAAGAAAAAATATAATACATACAATCACTGCAAATAAATTTTTTTGAAAATTAATGAAACTGTTTCTGAAATTTCAAACACTGAACATGTGCGTTGCAATTGTACAGCAAAATTTGTATTTTTATTGAAAATTTGCGTAAATTTTAGTCAAAAGGTTTGTACTTTTAATATCTGGTATTTTTATTTTATAATAAAAGGGCATCAATGCTCAATTAATTCAATTAATGTAAGTAACGTAAGCAAATTTAAAGTTTCAGTATTAATATACTGTAAATTCAATAATATACTGCCAAAATACTGTAAATTTAATCATTTACATTTTATTTGTACAGTGATATTTTTCGCAAAAACAAAATCGATTAAAAAATACCGAGACGTCGATATTTCATGAGAACGTTATTTTTTTTCTGTTGCGAGGAACAATATAATCTCGATGAGATAATATATCATTTGTTATCCGTGTATGTCCAGTATTATTTGCTTCGAACAAACATGAGATTTCGTTTTCTCAACAAACATACGAAACGTACCAGTGGTAGAGAGCTGACGAAGCTGTGAATATTGGATTTCTTCGCCGCCTCGATGACCTCCTCCATGCTGACGTGTCGATTGTTGTCGCCGTAGCCGATATTTTCGGCGATCGTGCGATCGAATAGAACGGGTTCTTGACCAACGACACCGAGCTGAGCCCTGAGCGCCGGAAGCGCAATGGACGATATATCGCGACGATCCATCGTCACGTTGCCGGAGAGCGGATCGTAGAGTCGCTGAAGAAGCTGTATGCACGTCGATTTACCGCAACCGCTCTGACCGACGAGGGCGACCATCTGACCGGGTTTAACGATCAAATTCAGACCTCTCAAAATTTGGGACTCCGGGCGTGTCGGATAGTGAAATTCGACTTTAGAGAATTGTATAAGACCGTCGGCCTTCCAATCTTTGTCCTTTCCTTCGAGCTCCGGCGGTGTCATTATCTCCGGCACACGATCGAGAAGTCTGAATATTCTGCCTGCCGATATTTTCGCAGTATTGAAATTCGGCGCGAAAGCCAGAGCTTGTCCCAGCATCCACGAGCCGAATATGAGAGCCTCCGATACTTTTATCACATCCTGATAGTTCAGACCGTCCCGGGCGACGAGATAACCGCCGTAGTAGAGACTGAGCGCGTAGCCGAAGTACGGTGTCGTTTGGCCGCACGAGAATACCAGACCGCGAAGACGATTTCGGGTTCTCGTTGCTTGCGCCACGTGGCCCAGCTCCACGCAGTAGCGGTCGAGGAAAGCTTCCTCCTTGCCGAGACTCGCAACGGTGCGGATGTTCGATATCGCCTCGATCGCTATTCTCGTTGCGCATTCCATCTTCTTCTTCTCCTGCATTCCCTGACCGCTCATTATTCTCGCCTCGAAGAACACCGCGCCGAGCACGAGCGGTATGGAGACTATCGAGACCGCCGTCATTTTCCACGTGTAATACATCGACAGACCGATGCCGAGAACGAGCGTCGACAGCGCTTGAAGTATAGCGCCGATTCTGCTTCCCGTTGCTCCCTGCACCGCAGCCGCGTCTGACGATAGTCTAGCGCACAGAGCGCCGACACTGTTGGAGTCTTCGTCGTACCAGCCCATCTCTTGCTTCAGCATCGCCGCGAATGTCGTGCTTCTCAGACGCGTCGTCATTCTTACACCGGCCAAGCCGAACGTGTACATTTGCAGGAAAGTACCGATTCCCGTTACCACACCGACGATTATGAAGAGAATCGAGAATTTTACCGTTTCGCGACGAACCTCTTCCTCGTCGACGAGACCAAGAACGTAATAGACCTCACCGAACAGCACCGCGAAAGCTGGAAACGACGCACCGACCACCGCCGCTGCGAGGCAACCTGCGAACATTTAAGATTAAATGTGTTTTTTTTTTTGCAAATTGTTTCTATTGGCAAAAGTACAATTTTTTTTTAATACAATTTTTGTCCGCTTTGGAAATTTACTATTTCTGGAAAGTTTTTTTATTTTGTCTCCCAATACTCACCGAATATATTGTACGGCCACTCGGGTTTGTTCAGACCGAATATCCTCATCATAGGCGCGTCGTACGGTTTCTCGTGTTCCTCGAGTTCCTCCTCGGACGTCGTCGATCCTCCAGCGAGAGACAATCGATGGGAGTGCATTGACAATGTGGAGAATTGTTTTTTTAGCGGTGGCTTCGGCTTGGGCTTTGTTGCTGTAACGGTCTTGGCTGCGGATGCCGTGGCCTTTGCTAAACAAAATAAATTTCAAAGTTCAATAAAGAAACATCACAATAAAGAATTCCTTTCACAATTCAAAACAAAAAATTAATTTAAAAAAAAACAAAAATAAATAATTCGTTTCACTGAAACGATTGGGTTTGAGACTCGAATCGATCGCTCACCTTTGGCCGCGGCACTGGCGTCCGCCGAGACCAGTCCATGATAATGCTTTCCAAGCGCCAGGAGCTCCTCGTGCGTGCCCATCTCTACAACTTGTCCCTCCTTGATAAAAACAATTCTGTCGGCGTTCGTGATAGTGGATAAACGATGGGTAACAACGACGGTCGTTCTGCCCTTGGCGGCTGCGTCGAGCGCTCGCTGGACTGTGGCCTCGCTGTGGAGATCCAGCGCTGACGTTGCCTCGTCGAGAAGAAGAATCGCCGGTCGTCGTACGAGTGCGCGGGCAATTGCGATTCTCTGTTTCTGTCCACCGGACAATTGCGAGCCTCGCTCACCCACCGGACTGTCGTATCCCTGAATTAAACACATTCACGTTAGCTTTATCTTATTTACGGCACATTTTTTCAGTACTATCCTCGGTATACACAAGCGACGCAAAAATTTTAAGATTTTTATATCAAATACCCTATTTTCGAAAATATTTCTGAAAATTTTATTTTTAAAAGTATCTTCTTTGACAATTTAATACAAATTTTTGTTTATCTTGACGAATGATAATGCAGCCTGAAGACAGTTCATCAAACATAATTTCATCGTAAAGTGTTCTCTTGTTTGGGGGTAAAAATCGAGAGAGTTAGTTAATGTTTCCAAAAGTGCAGGTTTTTCCATTTTTTTTTTACCATTTTTATTTTAATTCAGGAGGCTTTGGACGTAAAGGATTAAATATACGCGATGCCTTTTCCACACCCGAGGAAAATCCGTCCTTTAATAGTCTGTCCTGTGTAATCGCCGAGTCCGCGTTCTACAGATTGTCGAAGCTCTCTGCAATACGGCGATAATTTGAGCGTGTAAAAATTCAAAGGGAACAGGCGAGTACAGGCGGGCAGATAAATCCTCTCGACGAACCGTGAGAGACCGTCATACCCGGCCGGAGCCCACGGTCTCTGGAGAAGATGAGCCGACTCTGAATGGATCCATAGTCCCGTGAGAATTATCTGTCGTTCGCTTCGCTTGCACATTCGTAATCGCGGGGGGTAGTTGGTAATTGTCGTGCGTGACTAAGTACGACCGAATAGCGATTACGTCCGGATTTATAGACTCGCGAAAAAAAATTCGGCTTCGAGGAAATTCCTACGTTGCCGGTTACGCGTTTAAAAAAAAACTATGGTTCTATATTTTTTTTTAATTACCAAGAGACGCGATTGGGAACTCATGTTCTCGTGAAAACAAAAAACAAGACATTTTTTCAGTGAACATTTTTTTTTTCGAAGGTAGCAGGCGATGATTAAAGTATCTATTCCTCTAGTATACCAGACCCAATGTCTATCTAGGATTGAAATTGTATGCCTTCGTCGTTACTCGAGAGCCTCGAACTCTGAGATTTCATTATTCACTGCATTTTTTTTTCCAACACCAGTTTCGTTTTTTTATACATTAAATATTAACAGACTATCGTCACGATTACCGAAGTGCTTTTTTGTAATTAAAAATGGATTAAAAGTGGAGAAGTGGGGATTGCTCATTACATCGAAAGTATATTTGAAATACACCGCGCGGGGTTATTGGTAATTGTCGTGCGTGACTAAGTACGACCAGATAGCGATTATGTCCAGATTTATAGACCCGCGAAATTGTTCCTGATTCGACAGATTTCCGACGCTCCCAGTTTCCCGTAGCGGAAAAATATGGAATTTTTTTTTTTTTTTTCATCGAACAACAGACGCGATTGGGATTTTATATTCTCGTGCAAACCAGAAACAAGACCATTTTTTTCAGTGACTATCATTTTTTTTTGTGCATTTTTTTTTAAAGCAATGGTTGATGATTAAAATATTTATTCGTTTCCTACGCCAGACATCGTGTCTATCCAGGATTGAAATGTTATGACGTCGTCGTTACTCGAGAGCCTCAAAACCTGGGATTTCATTATCGGCTATATTTTCATATCGAGAACCTATTTAGTTGTTTTTTTTACATATTATCCATCTATCGTCGCGATTTCTGAACGGCTTTTTTACAATTAAAAATTGATTAAAAGTAGAGACGTGGGGATTGCTGATAACGTCGCAGGTACAAGTGAAACACATCGCGCGAGGGGGAGTTCGATACGCGTGACTCGCCGCAAAAACATGTTGAATAATAAATAAAGCACCCCCACGAGAGCGATATACGCGCGCGATAATTCCTGCATAATCATGAGGGTTGATTGGCTCGTTGGGTAGCATCGAGATATTGTTGGCATCAAATTGGGCGCGGAGGTCGATTTGCGATAGATGCGCGATTAACGTTTTGATAGACGACAAGGCCTGTTTTTGGGCGATCGGCCAGAGCCGGATACGTGAGAGCCTCGAATAATGCGCCGCTTGCTATGAAGGCTTTTCGATACTCGGGCTTCCGCCGCTGGCGGGCGCGCGCCAGTGGCACGCTCGGATCACGCGAAAGCTTACATCTGCGATATAGCCGGGTAGGACGTTGTATAATCCACTTCCAATAATACACGCTCGCGGTGTATTCGGAAGGTATATTCGATGGAAGGTGAGCGGCGACCGCTTCGATAGCAGGTGTTTTATCGCATTTCCGGTACACGTATCCCCGTCGGGATTCCGGGTTGCAACTGGGAACAGCCTAGGGCGTACCGATACACCGGGTTACAACATGCGAGCATGGTCCAGCAGGGAATTCGTCGTCGGCGACGACAGCTCACCCTTATTAGCACCCAATTAGTCAGTTCGCCATGTGGCCTCGTCGTCATCATCGTGCGGATTAACGTTCGCATGGGTTATTGTAACACAGTAGGGATTCTACACTGTCGGCCTTAAGCACGTTTTGGCTCGTATCGCACATAGCGAGATACTTCGCGGGCCCAATTTCCGTTCGTTTGACCATTTAGCCCCTAAAAATTATCACGCCATGAAAGTAATCCGAATTGAAAGTTTCGTTTGAGGTGAATTTTCACTTTCCAGCAGATCGTGGAAGACTAAAAGTTTGTAATATTTATAAATTAAGCAAAGAAACAGCGATTAAGAAAGTAAAAACTGGTGAAACATGTGCCCGGAAATGCAATGTTGCGTATAAAAATGGTCAAGCGAATAACTCATAATCGAGCGATTTTTTCTTGTAATTTATTTCAGTTTTTTCTTTTTTCTCGCGCTTCCCGGAAAAGATAGAAGGCGACGCTGGTCCACTCAGGCTCAAAAATAATTTTTTTTAAATATTTGATACAAGATTTTTTAGAATTTTGCCAGATTTTAAAATCATAGCGCACAAAAAGTTCATTTTGTGAATCGTAAATAATTATAGACAATCTTTTGGTTCAGTCATATAAAAATCACGTTCCCAATTCAAGATGCCAAGGGTTGGACCCAGGTCGAAATGATGGGAAACGCCCTATGTATATATCTATAAACACTGCCAGAAACAGAGTCGTTTGTTTTCAAATTTATCGCAGCCGTATCGACTGCTGAAAGCCAGATGAGAGTATCCCGTAGAATTTAACATGCCAGTAACGGGCGTCAGACTTTCATCGCATATATATGCGTGGACACATGGATAATAGAGCGGAAAACCTGTCTGCCTGTGGGAAAGAGAGGGATGAATACGGAGAAATTTTGGGATACTTGACAGGTTATAGGCGAAAACTCACCTCCGGCAGTTTGCTGATGAAGTCGTGAGCATTCGCTTCCTTCGCCGCTTTGATCATCTCCTCTTCGGTGACACTGTCATTTCCGTAGCGTATATTCTCACGTATCGTCGTGTCGAAGAGTACGGGCTCTTGGCCCACAACGCCAATGTGCGATCGCATCCAGCCGACGTTGAGCTTCGATATGTCGACGCCATCGAGATGTACCTGCGAGAGAGAGAAAGAGTAAGAGAGGATCAAACAGCGAAAGGAAATTGAATTAGTTGGCTCTCGACGATTCTCGTATCCGGAGTGAATATCGTCTACGTAGGGGAGAGCGGGGCAAAATGGGACAGCGGAGCAAAACGCAATTTTCCAATAATTTTTGTATGAGGAGGGGAGCAAAATGGGGCAGAAAATCCGGAGCCACATCATTTTGCCGAAACTACAATCAATCGTATGGTCGAAAATCATGGGTTCAAATGCACTTCAGCCGAATAGTCAAACTTCGGAAACTTTATTTTGCTGAATCGTCGGACTGCTGAATCGTTACTTTTTCGAATTCGACTATTCGACCGACTTCGGCAAAATGATGTGGCTTCAGAAAATCCGAATGCATCGATGGGGCAAAGTGGGACATCCAAAAATTTATGGAAAATAGAGTTTGACTCTACTGTCCCGTTTTGCCCAACTGTCCTCTATATATGTGTGTGTGCGCGCGTGCTGATGAAGAAAGGAGACAAATTTAATTTTTTTTTTTAATAGGAAGCCAAAACTTGGAAAAAATTTTAAAAACTTGAGCACATCGATTGACTCGAGGCTGAAACTCGTATCCCGGTGGACGCATTGCGATGTCCTCTGAGGCGTCACACCCGAGGTAGTGCGAGAAATGAATAAAGACCACAAAGACGCTAACGAATACGTACGGTAGATATTTTGTATCACATCAAATTATTTCTCCGCCTCGTGTCGAGTTTCGGGCTCGTAAAGAGAATTCGCGCGAATGTGCGACGTGAGAAAATACACTGGGGCATGGATAGCTCGACGGGTCGCTGTTAGCAACGTTGCCGAGAAGTCCACACTTCGGTCATGTTATACGACCGCAATTCAACCGAAACGAGTCCTGCCGTCACCATTGATGCAACCCCCCCATTCCCCGCCCCCCATACACACACACACACATACATAAACGTATCTCACTCGTAAAGCTTCGTCCGTGCTGCACCTCGTACACATGTTACTCAGTAAAAAGTTTGTTGTGCACTTGCGAAAACGGAAATAGGAGAAGTATCGACAGCGGGATGGGAAATGGGAACGGAGCGATGAAAGCTCGTCCGGAAAACAAATTCAGCCCTGTGTCATTTAAGGACTCAGGCCACAGTAAAATTTCGATTTTTTTAAATAATAGGTTATAGTGTGAAGAATATGCTGTTAAATTTTTATGTTTATATTGATGGGTTTTTATGAAAATGTGTACCGATATACTTCAACAGATTCTTTAGTCCTTGACGATCTCATATTAAAAAAATATAATAAAAAATAATTTTTTACAATTATTCAAAGTGTTGAAAAATGGGTAAAAATCGACTTTTTCAAATAGCCGCCATTTTTTTCCCTCGTCACGGACCGCATCATTTGTTAAGAAATAATACAAAATTTTTGTTTCTGATAAAATCACAAGTTGAAATCAGAGACACCGCAAAGGGTCTTCCAAAAAAAATTGTTTACACCGTTAGATAAAAAAAAATAGATAATAACAATACAATTGAGTGAACAAAGCCCTCAATCCTTTGAGGGCTTTGTAAACGTAAACCCTCAATCCTTTGAGTAGAAAAAAAGAAATTGGTAGCAAACTTTTTCATAGAGGGACACCTAGAGACACTGTGTAATGAATCGACAAAATTTCGGAGGACCTTGACGAGAGTGCAACAGCTCGCGGTACGCCATGGGGGTAAATTTGGCCAGCGGCGGACGAACATCGATAAAGCTCACCTGACCCTGAAGCGGATCGTAGAGCCTCTGTATGAGTTGAAGGCAGGTCGACTTGCCGCAACCGGATCCTCCAACGAGTGCCACGGTCTCTCCGTGTTTTATCTTGAGATTCAGACCCTGCAGTACCTTGACGTCCTTCCTTGCCGGATACCGGAAGTGAACGTCAATGAATTCAATGTCGCCGTTAACGCTCTTAAGCTTTTGGCCTTCTTTGCTTAGACTGTCGATCGTTGGCACTCGATCGAGGACCTGGAAGATGGCAGCCGCTGAGCCCTTCGCGACCGCGAAGGCCTCGAGATGCGGCGCCGTAAGGCCCATGTTCTGCGCGCCGGCGAGGACGCCGAAGAACACGATGACGAGAACGGCCGGCGTGTATTCCTTGACCTCCTTCGGACGATCCTCCAGAATCAACTGCACACCGTACCAGAATGCCAGGGCGTAACTGAGGTAGATGATGAACCACATGACACCACCGCCGACTCCCGACCACATTCCACGCTTTATTCCCGTCGTCTCGGCCGGTATGAGCTTCTTCGAGTAACGAGCAACCTCCACTTTCTCACCGCCGAAGGCTATGACCGTTCTTATCGCGCCGAGCACCTCCTCAGCGACGCTTCCCGCTTGTCCGTACGCAGCCAATTCCAGGGCAGTCAGAGAACTCTGAACCTTTGCAACGACCGCGGTCGCTATCACGATTATCGGCGCGCAGCTCAGCACGACCAGCGTCAACTTCCAGCCGTAGATGAACGATATGATGATCGACGATATGAAGGATACCATCAAGTACGTGAAGATACCTAATTTCTCGCCGATTCCGTCCTTCATCTTGTCCAAGTCCCTGGAAAAAACAAAACAGACATCAGCGATGTAACTTCGCTATTGTGGTTGGCTCTTCACCGACCCGATGAGACTGATCTTTTGGCAGAGACGGTAAAAAAAAAGTTTGCACTTTTTACAACTTACTGTCCGAAAACTTCAACAATTTTTTATTAGTCAATTATCCGATCGCTGCAAACGGCTCCAGTTTTACGAACATAAGTAAAAGCCGAAATTATTAATGATACGAGCAATAAAAGGACAAATTTGCATATTCAAAACAAACGACTTTGTCACTAATTTAACAACATTATTTGTAAGGAACTTCCTATTCCGACTTTACGAAATTATTTTTTACTGTGCATCTTCGGTCCGTCAGTCTTTAGGAATTCTTTTATCACCATTTTAATGTTTAATATTTTTATATTAAGTTATTAAAATAATTTTAATATAATGTATTTATATTAAGTTATTGAGTTAATATTAATGATATTAAAATATATTATTTGAATTTAATATATTAAATATATTATTGGATTTATGTTTGAATACGTCTTTAAACTTTGACAGCGGATCATAACTCGAGATGAGTCAAGGGGCTTCGGCGCTCGCAGAAACATCGCTGCCGGTGCACCCTTCGGAGAACTCTCCGGTCGATGTGGGAGAAGAGGAGGAACTCGAGAGTTTGCGTTATACAGCCCTTTGCCCGTTTCTCATTATCGCTGTAACGAGTTTCAGGCAGTTCGTCGGTGAACCCACCGTAGTTGCCTAACAATGTGTTACGACGGTTGCAGAGGCCGTGGGCCAAAGGTTTAAAGGGTTTGATGCCCGACACCGGTCAGGTCGAGCTCTCTCGTGAATCGCTTTGGCGTCGAGCGAACCGAGAGATCACACGATTTGACGATAGCCGCTCCTGTACGGGGTACGTTCGATGTATCCGTTGCACGAAGCGATACCGGAGCCTCGGGGTGGAGCGGTGCGACGGCGACGGGGATGACCAAAAGGGACGAGGGACAGAAGCTCCGAAGAGACAACGTTTTCGGCGGGGTTCAACGCTCGACCACCTGTTGCTTCCTTGATTTCGCGAACTTTGCTCTTAACGCAACTGGCCTGACCCCGAGGCATTCTCGCTTTGCTTGCGCCCAAGTGTACCGCCGGGAACTGGCATTGACACTTTTCTCAATGGGAAATTTAATACGATTCAATTATCGCTGAACGCTCCTGCGGTCATTAACGACCGCGGACTCGCAGCCGAGGACGCTCTCACAACCGGACTAAATTATCATGTAAACCACTTGAAAGTTTAATCCGACCCGACTGGAGGTGCGATATCTGCGCTCGGAGGTGTGTTAAACTTGGAGTGAAGTTAGTGGGATCATTGTGTCCCGGTAAAAAGTCCCTACGAAATACAAAGATATTCAAGGATGATTTCCAGGACATTTTCGGGTTGTGCTGGGACATTTGTGAAAAATTGGAAGTGTTTCGTGCGTCGCGCGCGCGACGTACGAAATAAATTTTAGCTCTTACAGTTAAACATTTAGGTACCGTTAGCATTGAGTAACCGTTTACGTTAGAATTGGTTCTGAAAAAAAAAAAACTACTCTCTATACACGAATGTGTATATGTATCTCAGCGAAAGTGAGGTACACATTTTTTAGGATGGACATTAGGAAATTCAAGGAGAATTCCAGGTCTTCAAGTACCGCTGAATTCCGTGGGAATACATTTTTTGTTAATTTCCATCGCGAAAAGTAATTTTTTTTGTATAATGTGACAATTCATTGAGAATGTTCAATGTCTTTAAAAAGGTTTGACGAGAGTACCGTTAGGGCAGAAATATACGACTTAGAAACACGGTAGCCAAAATTGGATCTTGAAATTAAAAAATAAATAAAAATAAAAATTGTCGTCTGGTGTCCGTCGATAAAAAATTAACCCATCAAGTACGGGGAACTTTTTGCCAAGAGCAACCGGCCTTCTTTTAAACAAAAGAACAATACGGATCTTCGTAATAAATTTTCTTCTGCATTATCAAAAAAAAAAACAACACTTCAAGGTACGTCTCTGAACTTTTATAGATTTTTTTTAGCAATTGATCGATCGCCAAAATTACACGAAAAAGGTTTATGCTAAGTATGATGCTAGAAAATAAAGTCCATACATGAAAAATGTATTTTTCAAATTTGAAAGCGTTATTCTGTAAAATGCCACAATTTAAGGTACTTACTCGGTGATTCTGCTGGCGAAGTTCGTCGAGGTGTTGGTGTCGTACCACGCCATGTCCTGTCTGAGAACCGCCTGAAGGAACATCCTGCGAACCCTTGCGATTTGTCGAAAAGCCGCGACGTTGAGAAGATCGACGGTGAAGATGGCGAAGAAGAATTGGAGTGTGGACAACGCAGCGCATGAAACTCCAAAGGCCACCGAGTCATCGTAGAGAGCATTCATTCGCTCCGTCTCACTTGCATTTGGTCCTCTGCAAGGTTCAACGAGGAATTCTACTTTATTCCGTCAACGTTTGGGATCTACATTCGACATTCGCGACGAGTTTATATATATACAGATATATATACATATATATATATATATATCTGTATATATCTTCGTGCAAGTTACTGTCAAAGGTACGAGCGTGAGATCGGCGAACCGAAAGGTCGACAAACGAATCGTTTCGACTCCGTAGAAAGATAAACCACCTCGAAGGGACGGTAAATGTTTATCTCGGCGGAGAAGGTCGAAAGAGGGTGGACGAGGTAACTTTGGCGATGAGATAGTTTCGCCGAGTGGGTCAGACACGCTACTGACTTGTGAGTGAAACTTCGCTTCACTCTGGATTACACGTTTCTACACCGGCTCTCTCACTCTGTCTGTACAGGCGGTGTATTCTCGTTTGCCGGAGGCTGGCGAGAGAGTCGTCGAAGAGCTCCCTCGTTCGCTTTGCGAAACGAGTGGTAGTCTGTACACCTGGAGGAATTTCATCCCCCCGAGAGTATCAGCAAAATATATTCGGAACGTATCGGACGACGTTTTTATACAATCGATATTTTGGTAGGCATACAAATTGCCGAAATAGGACGGCCGAAACGGACCATTTTCACTCATTTTTTTTTTTCCTGAGATAAATAAAGGGTCTCATCTCAAATTCCATTCTGCCCGGCTCTTCTTCATACTCCAAAGTATATCTGAGACGTAGGGGAGAGCAGGGCAAAATGAGACAGTTGGGCAAAACGGGATAATTGGGCAAAACGCACTTTTCCGATAACTTTTGGATGGTAGCGTTGGTGGTAAGTGGGGCAAAAAGGGGGTTAAAAATCCGGATATATCGTTGGGACGAAATTGGACATCCAAAAATTGTTGGAAAATTGAGTTTTGGCCTACTGTCCCATGTTGCCCCGCTCTCCACTATCAATTTTCGACGACCAATATATTTTGTATGTCACTGATATATTTTTCGATATATATCACATATAAAGTTATTGTTTTTGTTTTTTTTTGTGTTGGATTTGCGACTCGGTACTCGGAAAAGTTTGCTGCATAGAGAAGACGACGAGGCGTTTTTTTTTTTTTTTAATAATTGAAGATACTCGTTGAACTACTTACAGGACCTTTCCACCGCCGAACCACTCCATGATGAGGGTGGGGGTGCTCGTATGATTCTCCATGTTTCGATCTACCAGGAGGGTGGTGAACTCACCATACTGTATTGTCGATACCGGTATACAAAAACCGGTAAGCGTACCCATTACCAGTCCACCGACTACGTACATCAGCTCGGAGAATGTTGCGAATCGAAACTGCGGGTAAATAAAAATTCAAAAATTAGATTACATAAAAAAAAATAAGAAAAATCCAAGAGATTTAGTGACGTCGATGTGAGATAAGCAATCGTCGAATCGAGAATAATTATTATTCCACTTTTAAATGTTCATTTTGAGGAATATAAGGCGTTTTTTTTTAAACATCGCACAGTAAAAAAGTTTGTACTTTTTACAACAACTTATTGTCCACAAACGTCCACGATTGTTTGTTTCTTAATTTTCCGATCGCACGATCCGGCTCCAGTTTTACGAACAAGACAACAAACTAAAATTGTTAATGACCCGAGAAATGAAAGAACAGGTTTGTACATTCAAACCTGAATAAAGGAGTTTTTCGCTTCTTTGACAAAATTATTTTTACGAAACTTCGTATTCGGATTTTATGAAATTATTTTTTACTGTGCGTTTCAAGGATTTTGGGGCAATTACAGCGAGCTTTGGAGCTTCTTAACGTAACTTCTCATCCGATATCCTCCTTGACAAAATACGATTGTAGGAACTACACGTGACATACTCCCTACGAAAGTGTCGACTGACGATTAGGGCTATTAGGGTTAAAGACTCTCGAAGTGCTCGGAAAGTTCCTCGACGAGTTTGAGCGACGGGGACCCACTCGTCACGTTGAACTTTGAACGCGATAATGATAGCGCCAAGAAGTGATAAGGTAATGAAGAGGCAAAGTTTGAGGTGTACTCACGAGTCTCGCGTAAGGCACCGGCGGAAGTGAGGGTGCCTGCGGAGCCGGGCTATCCTCCTCCTTGGTCTGCGGTGGCACAAATTCACTGTGGACAGAGATAATCGTACATGAGTCTTCGATTAAACTCGGAGGTCCGACAACGGTCGGTCTTGTCAATTGTAAAAAATAAAAAATTAAATTATATTCGTAAAGCGGAGTTTACGAATAATTTATTAAATTCGTGCAATACGAAGCCGGAAATTTCATCCTCATTAATTCTCTCGTCCTTCACAATTGTTGCTCCGATACGTTTTATGTCTTAATTTTTTTTGTCGATATTTTGATTATTTTTTTTTTTAATCAGATAGCATGAAACACAGTCGTCGCATCGGTGATTTTTGGTTTCGTACATTATCGGTTCTCCGTTGTCCTTTAGCATAAATTCGGCCTCGTCATTATCCTTTTCCTTGTCTTGTTTCGTGTCTGCAAATGAAATAACGCACACGCTAACACCAGGAGACGTATAAAGGCGGATTTAAGCCGACATATTGTACGAGACGTTGAAGGTCTCGCGATAATTTTCCTAATCAAAGGTAATAACGATCGTTAGGTTCGCTGTTAGTTAGGGTACGACGGGGTTGAAGAGTTTAGTTGGAGGGCTCGTGTCGGAGGCGAAGGGAGAAAGCGAGTGACAAAACTGGAGCGCCGAGAAGCAGAGGAGGATGGAAAGATGGCGAGAGCGGAGGAGAGGAAGGCAGCGCTATCCTAATTCGGGCTTCCGTGTCGTCGCGGAGTCGAGACGCGAGACAGTGTGAGAACTCGGGTCTCGACGTCGCCTCGCCGATGCCGCAGGGGGTTCGCTCGGGAAAAGCTCGAAGCTGTAACGTCCCCGATAGAGACGAAAGCCTGATAAGATTAATCACCGATAAGATATTTACCACTCGTCGGTGAACTCCTGATGGAAGAGCACTTCTTAAAACTCCCAAAAAATTTCGCGAGAATTAGACGAAAGAGGGCGTTTCCGTGAGAAGAAACTCTTTGCGATAGACGAATGACGAAACTTATTCTTCGCTTTTTAAAAAATAAATAAAAATATATTTTCTCAACGCGATAAAAAATGTTTAATACTGAAAGCGATCTACGATAATCGGATAAAATGGGCAGTTTATGTCTGCACGGGATGGCTGCAAAATTGCGGCATGTGCATCCGCATTTACCTATGTTTTTGCCAGCAAATGCCCAAATTTCTTAGGAGCATATTGTCAACAAGTTGTCAGCAAGGCTTGCTGGTGCTTTGCGACTCACTATGAAGATTAAATTTCTTGAGTTATGGTTATTTTGCGGGAAATTTTAGGAACTCTTAGGCAAACAAACTCTTAAACAACTCATTATCATGTAACGTAATTCACTATCAACCCATTATCGAACTCATTCATCGTATGAAATAATAAGCTTTCATTATCTTTAACAATAACGCTGATTGAGGAAATGTGTAATCAGAAGTCGAGTTCTGATGATTAGGAATTTTTATCTCTTTCGCGGCTGTTAAGAATAAGAAATCAGCTTATAGCAATCGTTGTTGGATTCTTGCTGCCAATATGCTGCAATCTCGTGCTAAAAACTGTTGTTACAATATCGCTGGCCAGCAAACAGCGAAGATTGGTGGCAAACAATTGCCCTTCTTTGCCTGTGCTACGGTTGGCTATCTGGGATAGTGGAGAAGGGCTATCGGATCGGTCATACTGGAGCAAAAGGAAAAAAAGAAACGAAAGTTCACGACCGGTAAGAATCAAACTCACATGGTTCGTAACGTCCTCGGGGGTGAAATAAATAATAAAAGGTCTACAGGGAAGCAAGAAAATGAGAGTCGTGAGACAAAAAAGAAAGCCCCGGTAGGTTCCCGAGACATTCTCCAGAAGCTCGGTGAATCGGGTACTCAGTTCGCAGGTTCGGGACAGTGGTAAGGGATATGCATACGATAAAGTTTCGAGTGGGAGACCTAGGTAAAAGTCGCGAGTTAGAAGGGTATGAGAATAAGAGACTGGTTACGCCGTGACTTCCGGAATTTAAGGAGAATGAAAAGAACGTCCGAGGGCCGAGGAGGGTGGGAGGGGGAAGAGAGAGTTCTCTCTGAAATCGGTTCGAGGAACCGATCTTAAAATTCGACTTTGCCTTCGGTTTCCGGGGCGCACCGTAGGGAACAACGTTACGACCACCGTGAGTCAGAAAGCCCCGTCGAACTTCGAAGACTATCCGAGCTTCTCCGTCCCGTTCTCTCAAAGCTCCAGAAATCTCTCTCTCTCCATTCACTCCTTCGGCTCTCCTCCGCACACCTCCTGGCGAGGCTGGGCCTTCGGGGCTCCCCTCCCACCTCGCCCCTCCCGCTCCGTCCCGACATTGCGAAAGTCTGTCGAAATTTCCCAAAGGGGCTCCATTAGCCGCGCGTAATTGCTGTTTCGAAACTTTCCCGACAAATCTACGATCGGCACACGACCCTGTTCCGAAACGTGGGGCACGCCCGGCCGCGCCAAGAGGCCTGACAGCGCCGGCGAACATCCGAGTCGCGCGGTGTTATCGATATCGTTCGGAATCTCGTTAAGCCGGTAACGCATGGAATACGAGTCTCGACTCATGGCAATTACAATTCGTTGGCACGCGAACTTTCGAACGGTAACAATAACTCGGCGTGTGGAGAGAAACTTCAAATTTTTGGGATTCGCGCGCGGACAACGTCGTTAAGAGGGGCTTCCACCGATTTTAGGCACGAAAACGAGTTTTATTTTTTTTTCTCGGAAATAAAAACGGTAACGAAAATTCCCGATGACTGAGTGTCCTTTAGGCTATTTGGATTACGTAAAAAAATCTCTGGGTCTTAAGATAAAAAATTGTAGGGGTACCTCTATTTTTTGTAATATTTCTGTACATTTATATATTCTCCATTATTGGGAAGATTGTAGTTCAAAGATGTGGGAAAGTTAGGAGTTTCAAGCGGAAGCAGTTAGGACAATAGTCGACCCAGTGGAACGAAAAGTCGACCCAGATGTCTTATCACAAAGTGCCGAACGCATAGAGATATACTTACACCTCGAGAGGATTTTTTCCGGTTGGTGTGAATTTGATTTGGGGGGCTCCATTTGAATACCCTGGGCTGCCTCGCGAGGGTTCGTGGACCACTGGTAAATTCGCTGCGTCATCGCGCATTCTCAGTTAACAACTCTGCAACAAAACAAAAAATACGTTAACGTTATACGATTACTTTGCATTAAATTGTATTTTCTAGTTTAAAAATGGTTTCAGCAAATTGACTTGTGACTTATTTTGCACAACGACGAATCAGTTTATTTTAGTACTGTGCATATGAAGTGGGGAGAGGGATTTGAAGATTTTCGCGTTCGTCTTTTTTTGTCGCCGATCGGAAGCGTGCGAGGTTGAAGAACCTCAAAAGCTTCGTGCCGATAAAAGCTCTTCAAACGAAACTTCGTCTGGGTCGTCGAAGAACCAGCGAGAGGTGTACGGAATGGGCTCGAAGTACCGTAGACAAGATAAAACGAGGTAGGAAGATCGATGCTTCCGCTCGTCGCAATTTTTTTTCTTTCTTTTCCTCTTCCAACACCCGCTTGTCAGCGCCTCTCCGCCATCCCTTTTGACTTACACGCTGTGCCGTAAGTGCCAGCGCCGCAACTTCCCATGACTCTCAACGTTGCGCTCCGGAATATCGAAGTAAAAAATTGAGACTGTAAAGTCTAGCACTTTGACGTGCAAAAAAAAAAAAAAACGAACGAAAGTTCCCCCGCATCGTCTTATCATCGAACACGCCGTCTCGTCCATCATGCCTTGGTAGAAGCACATAGTAATGGGAAAATTCTACATTAAAATACCTATCTCAAATGAACAATCTAACTTTCCTCGGGTGCCCGAAAATCCTCGATTTTTCAGTTTTTAACTTCGGTCTCCGTCTCGCCGCCCGTTCGCAAAAATCGATAACTTTTCTAGGAGCAAAGAATAAATATCCGAAGCGATATCTCTCGGAGAGACGAGACGTGGTGCCGAGAAAAAGCAACGATTTGTCGGGTGTCCGGGGTCACGCGAGAGCATGAATGGAACGATTTTGTTCGCCCAGCACGAAAGCCCGAGAGAGTTCCGCATCGGTGGGGAATTCTTTGATGGAAGGATCGCACCCCTTTCTAACGCCACTCTTCCAGCTCTCAAAACTCCATCACACGCCGAGAGTGGCCGGGTTAAACTAACTCCGAGACCCACCCCGTTTTCGTGGCAAGTGCGCTCGCTATATGGCCGTTGCATAGACCGCGTAATCCTCCCGCGGTCCGACCAGGACACTGGGAGTAAACCCTATGGCGCTATCGTACCGGTCCATTCTGCAATACAGATTCAAGTACGGTACGTAGCGTGTATCGCGGCCGCTTCTAGGATGGCTGTTCAAGGTTTTCCGCCGGGTTACTGAACCCCTCGCGGAAACTACCGCCAACATTTACCTTCAACCCCTCCATCACTTTTATCCTTTCCTTGTAACGCCGCCCGTGCGTTTTCCTCATTCACGCCTCGCCGCAGCCCGAGCTTTGTCCGTGGAAGTGGAAAATAAAAATCCAGACAAGCTTTATTGCGTTACGATGTGTTTTTGCAACTGCGAAAATTCGCAAACCGTACGAGCCGAGACGGCCACGTACACCGGAGAATTTAATAAGCTGTTACAAACGCCTGTGAGAATTCTTCTCCGCGTCGTTGCCTTTTTCATAATTTTTTTTTTTTTTTTTTTTTTTTTTTCAATTAAAAAGTCAAATTATCTCGAACGGCGATACAGCACTAATTAAATTGCTCGCGAAATTAATATTAACGCGGGATAATGAGCTTTCCGCATAGTTTATTTGCGCCGACGAGGTAGATTCGTCGGATAACGTATGAGCTCTGATGAAAATTAATATATAATTCATAGAAGGGGCGGTCATTATCGTAGAAAAAAATTGGGGGGAAAAAATTAAAAATTATGGGAACATGAATAGTTATAATGCGAAAAGAAGTTGCAGTGAAAAACGCTTTTTTCATAGGGACGAGTCTCGTTTGGTACTTCGATGAATATGTAAATAGAATACTTCGTTCGGTGTCAAAAAAATGACCATAGAAAATGAATAAGTGCATGCGAATGGAAGCACAAAATGGGGATATAAATTTCTGGCTTATTCCAACTCGGGCTCGTATCTCAAATGTATTCTTCGCAAGCAAACATTCGCACCGGCAAATCGCGTTAACGAAAAATAAATAAACAAATCGAAGGTACGTCGTATCTTATCGGAGAATTTCAATCGACCTATCATTAAATCGATAACAATTCAGACAACGGATCTCGAATCCGACGATAGATATACGGTCGTCCAGGTCGCTTTTATCACACTCAGAAAAATAATTTATTTGACGGCCACCGTTTTTATTTAGATCAAGTAAAATATTTATTTGATTCAAGTGACTATTTACTTTATTCAAATAAATATTTACTTAGATCAAATAAATATTTTGCTTCATCTTATTAAACGCTGGTCGTCAAATAAATAATTTTTCTCGGTGCATGCAATCGAAAATTGTAATATCTTCGGTGAACCTTAAGAGGCGGGTCCATCAATTGCCGACAAAAAATATTCATTTCATTTTTCGTATCTCGATCATTTTCTTAAGTGGAAAATATATTGTTTAAATAATATCGAAAAAAAAAAAAAATTGATCTCATATAACTTTTAATATCCGACGATCTTTTTACTTGATAAAAACACTTACGCAAAATAAATTGTGGGGGTTTCATAAAACATTTTGTATTTTTTTTTTTTTTTTCAACTATTCTTGGCCCGAAATCAACAAACCTCCCGACAAAATTTCGGACGAATTTTTTTTTTTTTCTTTTATGTATGTTGTAACGAGTACGAAGAGCTTTTCGGTGGTCGCGAAAGTCAGTGTGGTAGCTTCGCCAATTTTCGTCGAAATTATTTTTAGTCGCGTTTTCTGGGTCGTAGAGTCCGCTCGAGTGCCGTGTAACGAAAACACACAACCCACACACAGGCGCAGCGTACAGTTGGACGGCAAGTTTGTGGATGTGGTCGAGCGTGAGTTGCACGGTATGCGCGACGTGGGTTAACGTACACGACGTTGACAAACAAAGCGGGCGTCAGGGGAACGTTTCGAAGATAAGGTGAAGGTTTCAAACGGGAGGCAAGACAGACGGGAGAGATAAAAGAACGCGATGCTTGACCGAATCGCGGAGGCGCTCAATCAACAGCCCGTTCATTCATACTATCGGACGCGCTCGCTTTGAAGACGAAATTTCACACGGTTTGAGTATTGGGCACCTTCGCTCCGACGACGATCGGTCGGCAAACGACTGTAATTCCACATCGGTTATTGCGGCCGCACAACCGAGTATCGCCGAAGTGAAAAATTTCCATCCGACTCATAATTCTCCTTCTGATTTCTATGGGAAGGAAAATTCCAAGGTAGAAATTTCAAGTTTCCTGAAGAAGTGTCGTCGTGCAGAAAATTACAAAATACCGCCTCGCTGGCGATTCAACGATAACAGGAGTCTATTAAAGTAGGGCACAGTGGGGCAAGACGGGACAATGGGGCGAAACGCAATTTTTCAATAACTTTTCAATGGCGGAGGAGGTTTGAATGGTTGAGTGGGGCAAAACTACGATCTCCGAATTCCATTCGTTGCAGAATTTGTTACCGACTGAGTCCGTCTCACCGCGCTTTAAGGCACCCCTTAAGTTAATTATCGCCGTGGCTATTCACACGATTCACGCCCGATCGCAGCGGATTCGTGCTTGGCGAGAAAAAATACGTCGAAATACGTGGCAGCTCATTAAAAAAAAAAAGAAAAAAAAAAAAAAAAATTGCAAGGTTTCGTTTCGAGTCAATTTTTCGCGTTTTTTAACATCCTCGAACGGCACGACAAAAAGCTTTCAAAACTTCGGGCAGGATCCTATCTTGTGTATTTTTTCCCGTAGAACACGATGGGCTCCTTGGATTTTCCCTAGCTTCATTGGGAGCCGAGATATCGACCTTTGAAAATCACGAAAATCGACGATTTTCCAAAAGTGGCTAAAAAATGGATAAATCCTTGGTCACTCGATTTTTTTTTTGTTTCAAGGCTATATTCAACGTATTTTTTCCCGCTGATCACGAATACAACAATTATTTTACTACCCGCCCAATATTTTCCATTCGCAGTATTTTGCATCGTCTTGAGGTCTCCTTGCGATTTTTTGTTCGACAATTCCTCCATCGCATTGCCATGCAAAACCAAGCATACGAACGTTAGATATGCATGTAATAATCGACGAAATTTCAAAATCATAAAATTTTGCAAAGATGGCGCTGGATCGTAACAAACCAGCCGCGTCCAATACAGTTACATTCCTAATAGCGTGAAAAATCTCGTATTTCATACAGTGTAGAAAATAATCTCGGAAAATCGGAGTTTCGTAAAAGTAATTTTGCTCGATAAGTGAAAAGCTCGTTTCTCAAGATTAGAATATACAAATCTGCCCTTTTATTTTCCGTTTCACTAACAATTTTATTCCCTACTTTTGTCCGTTAAACTAGAAGCGGATGGTGCGATCAGAAATACTACCATGTAAAAAATTGTCGACATTTGTGGACAAGTCGTAAAAAGTACAAACTTTTTTACTGTCAACAGTGCAAGTTCGCCGCAGTCCTCGGTCTGCCGACGAGATTTTCATCCGTGAACTCGTAACAGAGATATTGCAAAATCCGCCGCGAAACTCTCGGGCGCAAACGTCCGATGCCAGTACCATCTCGCGTACAGTAAAACGTTTCGTCGTGCCAGGTTTATTTCGAGGAAGGCCTTGCGGAAAGAAACTTTGACGTGCACCCTCGGCGCGCGCGCGCGTTCGTGTTGCTTAACGCGTACGAAGCGCGTACGTGTGCCGAAGTGGCGGATGAAATGAGCCACCGGTGGAAGATGTGTGTTTATGTATAAATATATACACACATGTGTATATATATATATATATATATATAGATATATATGTCCTACGATCGGACGTCCGAGCCCTCTCGAAACGCACGCGCTCGCCTTCGCCACTCATCGTCCGCTCATTCTATATCGGAGAACCGCCACTGGCCCGCCGACTCTATTTTAATTGAGAATTCTATTTGAATAACCGTCCTAGCCACTCGCGCCGATGGAGGGGAGGAAGACGGAACGATATAAATTTCGCTCCTCTATGCCGGTCTCCGGCGATCTCGGCCCGACGAATTTTCGTAATTAATTCCACGAGACCCACTACTCTCCTTTTGCCGCCGAGAAAATCGAATCGGGATGGACGATCCGACTCGCCACGAGCCAATTAACGAATCACTGAACTTTTTCTTTTTTTTTTTACTTAACTCCTCGAGAAACGAACAATTCGTTCGGCACGCTTTAAACCGTAAGATTTGTTCATTTATTTTGTAGTTCACAATCAATTACTGATTTATTGATTAATTGATTATCAATTATTGATCTATTGTTTAATCGATTATCGTAATTAATAAAATATTAAGACTTTCGCTTAAACATAAATTTCAAAAGTACCTTTTGTACGGGTAACAAAAATGAAATCTTTGTCCCTCAGAGCGGTGCTAATCGTGATAAAACTCTCTCGAAATCGTGTTGTTTTACGACTGTCTGTTTCGCGCCTGACGACAAGTAGATTTTCGACGCGAAGCACCACCTCGAACTAATCGACGCGAGAACAGAGCTTTGAATGACGAGTGACTGAAAGACCATTTTACGGTGGAGTTACTCGACGCTCAAATTAATTGAAAATTTCTCATCATCCTCGCGGACCGGCGTTGTATCCGATTTCCTTCAGGGGTTAAATTCGGTGGGAAAACCGCCGCGAAATCCCGGTTCGGCATTCTGCAGCGTGGAGATCATTGAAGTCCGGAGAAATGAAACGAAACGTCGAATGTTGGTGCTGGCACCGACGCGGCTGGGATCGCGGAGTTTCCGCAGCGGCAATGGGGTCGTACAGTAACGAAGCCCGGGAGCAATAGCGCCGAGAAACAACGAGCTTCGAGTGGGTAATCCCCCCGAGGAGTGGAGAGAAAGCTCGAAAACACGAAGAGAAACTGGCGCGGAAGTCGGTGCGAGGAATCGTGCAGTATTCTCTATCCGACCTCGACAGTTTCGCATCTACGGACGAAATCACACACGCAGTCTTCAATTGCAATCACCCCATTTCCTCCAGCGCCAATAAATTTCTATCGTAACCGTCAATCGCTCTGTGTTTATCGGTCAATGTGTCGCGTTCGGTCGTATATCGGGCTAATTTCCTGGTTTTACGGGTCAATGACAATTGGCGCCGTTATGGTAGTTCTTGCGAACAGTTCACTTCGCATAAGTTTCAGAGAAATGAGCGGGAATTGTCGTCCCTTTTGGATGGTATAAAAAACTGCAAAAAATCAAGCCTATCGATGGTGCTGAAAAGATTAATTTTACATGATTGTAATTGCAAAGTGTTGTTAACAAATTTATGAAAAACAGAATTGCCCAACAAATCTCCCGGAAAATCAATTTTCTTAAAAATGGAAATGATCTATTCACTTTTCTGAATACGTATGAATTTTTTTCAGATTTTTAAATCCACTTTGAATTTTTTTTTTATATGGGAAAAATCTGTGGAAAGTCACAAAATTCAGAGTGAATTTAAAAATCCGAAAAAATTCATACGCATTGAGAAAAAGTAACGAAACATTTTCATGAAAAAAAAAAAAAAATTGTGTTTTCGGAAGATTTGTTGAACAATTTTATTTTTCATCAATTCGTTAATAACATTTTGGAATTATTATTACGCATAATTAATCTTTTGAATCCCCTTAAAATGCTTGATTGTCAAAGATTTTTGTACACTCGCGAAGTGTCTACAATTGTCTCTTATTTCATTGAAACTTATGCGACACTATTATGTACCAAAATATGCGAAAGATCCAACTATTGAAAGTCTTTATAATGTTAACACCGAAATAGATTTTTCTGCAACTCAATAAGATCCCACTCGAGAAGTTTTCCTCGAGATCAATGTACATTCCTCATATGTTGTGCCAACAAATTTGTCACTGAAAATTAATGTTTGTCCATTGATAAAGTTCCGACTGTGAACGATGAATGAGGCGTTTGGAGTTGTATGCCGAAGGAACTATCGGGCCACTTCATAGGGGGTCCGCGGGCTCTTATCTCGAGAGCAACATCATCTTCCGTGATAACGTCGTATCTAACATATCGCCTACTCATGATCTAGACGGACGGATATAGAACCAACAACGGGTGAATTCTTACAGACAGAAGTTTCCAGATAATTTACAACTATGAGTGATCCAAGTTGATCCAAGTTTATTCGCGGCAGTTCCGTGTTCAACGACCCGTGAAAACACCTGTTAAAGGCGCCTTTTCCGAAATTTACGGAAAAAAAGCCCATGGCGACTATTAAATGTTCAATATGGACTTATCATTCGAAACATTTTATGGTCCACTTCGGATGAGCCGCTAACAGAAGCTTCGAACGTGTGTCCTCGACTTATCTCACTGAATAGGAGCGGTGAAAAACGACGCGAGGAATATTACGAGTATTCCGGGAAACCGACGGAGGCCGAGGTGCATCTTATCGACACGTGATTTCGCCTTTGTTTCGTATGCAGATAGCCTCCTCGACGGTGTGCAACATACGGCAGGCATCGACGGTGAAGATCGAGGAGGAATCGTGATCTGCGTTACGATAAATAATAAATCGCCTACTATCGATGGTTCGCGGATATCTGCGGTATCGAAGAATCACCCATCGACGGGGTAACACAGAGATAACAGCGAAGACCGGAAATGGTCGATAGGGTGAGGAGAAAAAGAAATTTCTTTGGTCGTTTACCGTACGATATCGCGTAGAGTCGTCAATGAAAACAGTTATAACCCTTTTCCGCCCAATATTCGGCGATCGTTTGAACCTTACGGCGCATGTATGACTAGATTTCAAACAAGAAATATTATTTTGTCTGGTTCTTTTCTTTATGATTTTTTTCTTTCTTTTTCGGTGCTCATGGTGTTCTTATTAAAGTGGCTATTATTTGTGTAATATAATATAATATAATATAATATAATATAATATAATATATCATATCACACCAAGTTGTGATATACACTGTAAAAAAAATTAGTCTGAAAATTAATGAACGGTATTGGAAGCTTTTTTGCAAAAACTGTTTCTGAAATCTCAAACACGTGCGCGTTGAAATTTTCCAGTCAAATTTTTATTTTTTATTAACGTTCTTGTAAATTTCAGGCAAAAGATTTGTAATTTTTATATCTGGCATTTTAATTGTACACAATAGTAAATTAATGCTCAATTAATGTAATTAACATGAGTCAATTTGAAGGTCCAGTACATTAAATTTACAATTTATTTTTACAGTGTAGTCGAAAATTACGAGTCGAAAATTTTATAAAAAAAAATAAATTGCCTTAGTCTACGGGTGGCAATTTCTGCCGCCGGTTGGGGGGCAAGAACGAGGTGTATAACAGTTGCCGAAGAGAGGCGCCATGATGTAACGACAGAACGAGATAACGCACCAGAGGACCAATCTAACCAGCCGGCAATAAAGTTTGATAGTTATAGAGCGAGTGTTTCCTCGAGACGTTGGTACAAATAGGTATCGCATCATCGTTCCGAGGCCGGTCGATCAACCATGTGCGAGGCACGCAATTATCTGATACAAATCACTCGTTACCAAGTCAGCTTTCGTCAAGGGATATCGATTTTCGCAGCTTTTCTCGTTGCTTTTCTTTTATTTAACGCGATTCCGTAGCTCGACAAGTCCGAAGCCCTTCGTCTTACTGTCAACGAACGATTTATTTATTTAATCGAAAATCACATCGTCAAACACACGTTTAGTCATATAGATAGTTATTTTGATATCTTGTTTTAATCCCGTAGAATTTTTTTAACGCATCAGTGATATTTTTATTTATGCCGCGTTACGTAGCACTTCAGACACACAGTAAAAAAGTTTGTACTTCATACAACAGTTATTATCCACAGACGTGAACAGTTTTTTATTTGTTACGAACAAAAGTACAAACTAAAATTGTTAATGGCACGGAAAATAAAAGGACAGGCTTGGGTATTCAAGCCTGAACAAACGAATGTTACTTATTTAACAAAATCATTTTTACGAAACTTTGCATTCCGATTTTATGAAATATATTTTTGTTACTGTGCGATACTCGAGTGAGACGAAACTGTCGTGCAATTTAGGTTGCACTTTAATGCCTAACGTTTCAGCACATTGTCGGAGCTTTTCCTACGCGATTCGTCGCCCTGCAGATTATTCTATAATTCATATTTCGGGCCTTCTAACGTCATTTTTTAACACGGTAGTGATTTTTGAAGTTTCTAAATCTTTGCTACCTATTTTTTTCCTGTCAATAATTGGCACTTCCGGTAATTCTCAAGTGAGTCAAACGACGAAACTTTCGAGTAATTTAGATTGCATTTCAATGCGTAACGTTCAGTGCATCATCCGGAGTGTTTTCAACGCGATTAATCGCTCTGCAGATTATTCTATGATTAATATTTCTGGCTTCTGAGTACAAAAAAAAAAAAGAATTTTTTTCTACAAATCCACACGAATTTTCGTGACTCTTTAATCTTTTGTTTTCTTCATTCGTATTTGGCCCTTTACCTTGTCCGAATTACTGTTTCCAATCGATATCCCAGATGTGCCTGATCAGGTCGAAGGTGGATTTCGTTGCGTCGGCGGAGCCCTTCATAAGTGTCCCCTCGGACTCCTCGTTGTTTCACACTTATTCGCCTGCGCGCGTGTTTCTCTGATGCACTTCTCCGAACGTACGGGGACGAATTGGCCCGAGCCAATGTTCTCGACGAATTTCACGGGCGCAATTGAACGAACGAATCGGCACGACCGCGAAATCACTGGCAGCGATCTCACACCGGCCGAACGGCGCACTCTCCACGATCGCAGATCGAATGATCGGCAATGAAAGCGTGTGTTACACGACGTGTCGTTCTTCCTCTCACGACAGTCTAAGAACCACCGATTATAAATATTGTCCTCGCGTCTATCAAAACTATTCCCCTGACGCGTCTCAGCACCTCGACCAGAGTCGGATCTATCGGTTCCAGTTCTCTCGTGTTGTCAAACAAATTCGAACTGTTTCTCCTCTTCGAGTGCCGATATTCGCGTCGGTACGAAATTTCTGTCTGTTTAACGATTGGTAAACGAAGATTAATCGATTTCATAGATCGTTGTATATTTTTTCAAAATTTTTATAAGTCATTAGATTTATTACAATAATTGATTAGTCATTAAGGGTTAGGAAAAATAATTAATCGATTTTAGAGATCGTTATACTTTTATATTTATAATTCGTATTTATTGTATTATTATATATCGGTCATTGGATTTCATAGGTGTCGTACGATTTTTATTTATTATATTTTATAGTTATTGGACGATTCTTATGAGGTAATTATATTTTCATATTTTTTATTTTGGTCGCTCTCGTTGTTATTTCATTTGTCGAAATTATTGTTTCTGATGGTAATTTTATTGAGGGCGGACTATCGTTGGACGATTGACGAATGAGCCAGCAATTTTCCGGACGAATGTTTTGGGATTTCCGTTAGAGATTTTCAGTTGCGGGAGGGGAAGATCGGTACGGAGGTCGTTTGCGTTCGAACGGTAGTCACCGATTCACTGACTGCGGTTTGTCGTAATTCGCTTCCTTTTATACCTTTCGGGACGGGACAACGTTATTCCGCGCGCCAGCTTCGTGACAGAGGGAGATGACGCTAGATAAGCCTAAACGTTACGATAGTCGAACAGTAATGTGTCCCATTGCGGCGCTGCTGACTCCGCGACGCGCTATACACTCGCGGGTTTTCCAGTCGGAGTTAAAGAATTTTTTTTATTTTTTTTTCTTTTTTTTTAATGTAGCGACGATTCATCCAACGTGGACGGCAAAAAAAAAAAAAAAATCTCGGAAGTCGCCGACGAGACGGCGCAGCGTGAATATGACGTTTGAGGCTTGCAGAGTTGATGTGTTTGTTTGTTTGTTTGTATTCGCAGGCGATCGTCGGCGCAGATAGCATCGATAGAAATCTCCGGCGGAGAAAGATAATGCGCAGGAGCGGTGTGGTTGCGATAATTTTTTTTTTTTTTTTTTTCTTTTCGAAATCGAAAGTTCGTCGCGCGGATAACCGAGCGAGCGTTATCGAGGGAAGGCCGATTGCTGAGAGACGATTAAGCCATTGAAATTGTCACTCGTGCAGCTGTGATTGGGCGAAGTAATGATTGGTGCAAATGACGGCGATTTTATTGTAAGACATTTCGAACAACCGCTCGGGCATTTGCGTATCCGTGGGTGTGAGACTTTTTTTTTTTTTTTAATTTATCGTTGTTTCTTATCAATGCTCCGAGATTTGATTTTTACTTTCGTCGAAAGTGCTTCGAAGGGTTGAAACGAGTAGCAATACGGTACGAAAGGCCTTGTGGATTTGACAAGTGTTTCTTATCCACAATGACCAGAATTCCTTCGTTAATTTTACTTCTTTCGAAATCGGAAGTTCTTATCAGTGTTTCGAGATTTAATTTTCACTTTTTTTTTTTGGACGCTCTTCAAACGGCTCAAACAATTCTCAATGCGGTAAGAGAGCCTTTTAAATTTGACAAATATATTTTATTCATAAACGGCCCCGATTTCTTTATTAATTTCACGATTATTTATTTTACGTTTAAATTATACGTTTGACGAAATGAAAATAGGAAAAATTGGCTCAATATTTTTTTTTTTTTTACCTCAGTAACAATCTTTGCATCGTAGCTTTGTCAGGTGTCGCGCGAATCGAAAAGTACATCGAAAAATAATTCGAGGGTCCGCGTGACGGTTCGTTTGGTCGTCACCGCAGCGGATGACGAAAATACCCTCGAGTCTCGCCGAAGTCCGTCGTAAACGGCAATTTTACGATCGGTACGTCAAGAACAATCTTCTATTTCGGGTGATGGCATTTATCCGAACGTCATCGCAACGATACGCGAAATTAATTATCGTTCTCGTTTAAAATCCGTCAAAAACCGACAATATTTCCCTACGAAAAACAATTTTTCACCGTGCAAAGAAACCCGAAAAATCATCGTCAATCAATCGTCACGACACTTTCGCATCCAGAAAAATAATTTACTTGACGGCCACCGTTTATTTGGCTTAAGTAAAATATCTATTTGATTTGAATAGACATTTGATTTCAATTAAGCAAATAGTTACTTGAATTAGATGAACATTTCTTTGAAACATACAAATATTTTACTTAAATCAAATTCAACGGTGGCCGTCAAATAAATTATTTTTCTGGGTGCGCGGAAAGCAACCGCTATTAGCGGCTCTCCGTACCGGTCGGCTGCTCCAAATTCGTCGGAGGAGTGGAACGAGGGGGGGAAAAAAAAAAAAAACAAAAATACGAAAGAAAAAAAAAAATTAAAAACATATCAGAGAAACGTAGTAAAAGGAGAGCGACGGAGTGTCGACGGACTGTTGGATTTCCGGTCTGGGGGGGCGCGACGACGCATGCGCCCCTCTCCCTGCCATGCGTTCATGGGCCGCGCTCGGGTTTGTGGATGCAGCGTGTCGCCCGGTGTCATTGACCCTGAGGGAGAAAGAGAGGCTTCAGGGTCGCGAACGAAAGTGGTGGCCGCGGCCTCAGCCGCCGGTTTCTCTCCACCGGCCGCCGTGTGCGGACGAGCGGGTTGGCGCGCCTAAATATGCTCCGGAGGGTTGAGCCGCTGACGTAAGCCCGCTTTTCCTCAACGGACACTCCCTCGTTTGTCGACCGTGCTTGCTACCCATCGAAACCATAAACTTTTATGATTTGCGACAAACATTTTTTGCCCGACGAACAAAAGTCAACAAAAGACAATTAACTAAGTTTCCTTTTAATTAAAAATAAAAAAATAAAAGAAGATTTATAAAGAACGGCTAATTAAGTTTTTTTCTATTCGAAAAATAAAAATGAAGTTTATGAAAACGATTGATGTGTGGTTTTTTTCTTTTTAAGTGAAATTTATCAAAACGACGAATTAAGTCCTTTTTTTTCATTTCAAAAATGAGTATAAAATTTTGCTTTAAAATCGTTGAATTTATTTCTCGTTTTTTTTTAGATTTTTGGGGGAAAGCTTGCTGCGCAGCATCTCTCGGGAAATGGCTATACATATGCAGCGGCCACGAGCTGCTCACGTGTCGAAGACGCGACCGCAAGCGAGGGGGCTTCCGGGGAAACTGGGTTAAGTTTCTAAAGAGAGAGAGAGAGCAGGTCAAGGCCACCGGAGAATGCTTTTTTTTTTTTCAAAGCCCACCCTTTCCCGAAGCTGGCACAGGGATGGACACGTGTGTGTAATGAACGTGACAATCAGTGAAGTTGCTCGTCGACGCGGTGATTAATTTTTTTGTTTTTTCTCACCAACCGATGAAAAGTGCTAGATCATTAATAAGATCATTAATTTTTTAATCCCTTTTAAACATGTTCAGTTCCAGTCTTCCAATCGAAAAGGCCGGCTCGAGCTGACAACGCGAACAAATGTTTTTTTACGCGTGGCCTCCCGCGTCTTACGATTAATTGAAACTTAAAAGAGGAAAATGTATTTAAAAAAAAAAAAAAAAAAAAAAAAAAAAAACGAAGTGCGATTCTAGCGAGACGATTGTCGCTGGACCGACTCGCATCCGCCTACCATCGACTCGTGGGATTTTCCACGCGACCTTGAGGATCCTCGACCAACCCTCTCCGACGAGACCCTGAAAGGTTCCGATCTGCCGGTCGGGGTGCGCGCGCACGCTCTTGTTACGCACGCACTTTCACGACAAATTTCACGCTCTCGATTCGATCGCGATTGATTGCTTCTTTTTTTTTTATTTCCCCGCGGTGTTTAAAGACTCCTCCAAAGATTTATTCTCGTCACCTCGGCCCGAACGATCCGCTCAATCGATCAGACGATTTTTCTTTGTTATTATTATGTTTTTTTTTTTTGTTTTTAATTTTTTATTATAATTCCGTGGATCTCTCGTGGTTCACAGCGGACGATGCAGGTATTATTTTCGCGGACCCGCTGAGCTTTGCGGAGCTCGACCGACTGACGCCGCGACGACCCGACGTCCAGACTCTTACGCAACGTGTGGCAGCAGCCCCGACTCCGGGGCAGCGGCGAGAGAAGAGAAGCGGCAGATAGAGCCCCGACGACGACGGAGACGGCGGAAACGACGACGCAGACCAAATCGACGACGTCAAAGACCCTCGTCGGCATCCACTCACGCCCCTACCGGCTACGTTCTTATTATTATTGTCATATACTATAAACAAAAAAAAAATTTATATATATATATATAACGTCTTTCGTGAGGAACGCGTGGGTTTATTACGGAGGGAATGAAAATGAGAGATAGAAAAATCATCCACCGGTGCGAACCGGTGCGAACCGCCTCGAGAGTTTGTAGTATAATTATATACACATATGTATACATATATATGTGGAAAATATAGGGATAGGTATGTATATCGGGGCACGTGAAGAGCGGTGCATCTATTGGCAATTTGTCCGGCTTGTCGATTGACAATGTCAAGTGCAATTTCATTCTGGTCGTGTTTTTGATTTAAAATTTTTTTTTTTTTTTCGAGCTTTGATGGAAACTTTGTTGAACGACTACGTTAAAAAAATATCCCTCTCTATTGGGATCGAAAAATTATATATGTGGAAGATTGACGAAGCGTAATCTAATGACAATATCATCGGACTTTTTTTTTATCTTGGTCTAAAAATTTCATTTTTTTTATATTAACAACGAGCGTGTTTTGTTTTTATTTTTGACTTTGAAAAATTGTTGCGGCTGTAACTTTAAAAGGTATCCCTTTGCATTTCAATGGAAAAATTACGAAAAAAAAAATATTGACTAACGGTAATGCGTTCTAATGAAAATATAATCGGGCATTTTTCGTTATTTGGGTATAAAAATTTCAATATTTTATTATTAGACGAAGCATTATTTTATTTTATTCTTGATTCCGAAAGATTATTGCGCCAGTACGTTCAGTTGCGCCAGTAAATTTCACTATTTTATTATTAAGACGAAGCATTTTTACTTTATTTTTTGGATCCGAAAGATTATTGCGCCAGTACGTTGATATCGATAACGCGTTGATTGCCGTGTCATATATTCGCGCGATTTATTTTTCCACCGGCGACAATAAATATGTACATTCACGAGCGTTATCAGTGAAATAAAATTTTGAATCAGTTCATTCACTAGACGAGCCGATTGATCGATCTGTGCATTTTTTTTTTTCGATTGTCCGCGACACTTTGGTGCCAACAGGGCGAAACACTTTCCTTAATCGTCTTAATTATATCCACGATTTTCGATCGTCTGGGGTCGATGAATTCTCGATATCTCAGTGACAAGGAACGCCCGGCCAGCCTCTCGAAATCCGATGAAAGTCCACAAAAATATATATATATATATATATATATATATATATATATATATATATATATATATATATCACGTCGTACCAAAATAAAATATTCGGAATTAGCGTTGAAAAAATAACAAAAAAAAAAACATTATAACGTTATAAAAGAATAAGATAATCGAAATTAGCGTTGAAAAAATTGTTTAAACATCATAAGGTTATAAACGAAAAAGGTAATCGAAAATAGGGTTGAAAAGAAAACTCTTACGAAGTAAAAAAAAAAACAACATATTGGAAGTTCGCGGTGAAAAAAAAAAGAAATTATAACGACGTAAAATAAAAATGCGGACTTCGCGTTAAGAAAAAAAAAAAAGTTAAATGTTAATGATAAATTTTGGGCGCAATCTGAATTTGTATCACACACTGTCTCGAGCCTTACTGCGGTATCGTGCGGGGAGGCTGCGCTACAGGATTCCGGATCCACCCCCGACGAAAGGACGGTGAAAGGCGGAGGAAGAGCTTCGATGTATCTCGAATCTAGATAATGCGGCCAGCGTTTCCGTACTAGTTCTCTCCTATCGCATACGGTGCGCCGGTTGAGCCGTACACAGCTGTTCGCCGTTTGTCCTGCTTCGAAAATCCGAGGATCCAGACGCGCAGGCTTGGCACGGCTATCCGTTCGGCACGGCCTTCGCCACGATTCCCACGTTCGCTCTTCGCCTCCGACTCTTCCCCGAAAACCGGAAAACTATCTCGAGAGTGCAGTCAAACACCGAAACATTGACGATTCCATTCTCGCTGCTGTTTGCACGGAGGATATCAAATTTTACGACATAGAAAATATCGAGTAATATCGATATAGGGTCGCGTTGAACGAGGATGGATGCTGCAAAAGATTTCTCATAAAAAAAAATAAAGATCGCTTGAGTTCGAGGAAGGGACGTAGATAATTTTTTTTTCTCAACGAGGTGTGTGAATTTAGCATAAAAATTATGGTTGCATTCAATCGAGGAATCATTCAATGAATTAATTGTTATCGATTAAAAAAAAAAAAAAAAAAAAAAAACCGATAATTAGATTCTGCATTAATAAAGAAGAAATCACTGCGTCTTGAAAAAACGGTGGACCAAAAATTGCAAAAATAAATATAAGGAGTCTGAATTTGCAGTATAAATGATGATTTTATTTAGTCGAGTAATTGATCGATCGATCAATGAAACCAATAAAAAGATTTTCCAAAAAGGAAATTCCTTCTTGGAAAAAGAAAAAGATCAAAGTTGAAAAAAGAAACGCACACAGGTTTAAAAGTTTTCAATAAAAATTGTAGTTCCATCGCATCGCTCCATTGCCAAATAGCGTTCAATTAGCCGAAAAACCCGCTGTGCAAAAGCACGACTCCGGCCGACTCCTCACTGAGTAGCGAGTGAATAAATTAATTGATTTTCATCAATCGGTTTGGTCGGAGGCTTTTGTGTCGCGGACAGAAATCGACGACCAACTGGGTTGCGAATGGCAACCAGGGCGCCCCCTCGTCATCCTTACGGCCCGGGGGGCCGTGGCATGCCGGGACAGTAGAAAGGGGCATCGATTATTCGGTGAATAGGGGGTACGGCACTCGCACAGCATCGCCTCTCTGTACCGACACGTTAATCACCCCCATTGGGCTTCCATACCAGTGTGTCCCTCATTGTGCGGAGATAGGTTGATTCCATTATACCTGCAGCAATACATCGCGCTTGAGCGAGCGGGAGGGGGTGCACCGGGGTGAAGAGATAGCGCGGGTTCAACCTCAGTTGCAACAGCTGCAGCTGGCTACTGGTTGAATGCCGTGTTTCTCTCTGCACCGGTTAACCGTGCGACAAGACTCTCTCTGTGCCCGCTGCGACATCGTCGACGACATCGACGACGACTGGCGGGAGCACCTTTCAAGAGTGGGTTATATACGGACACGCTGACCCAATTTCACCGAGCCCAAAAAACGCGTTTCGCGTATTTATTCACCCATAATAATTATATTTATTTATATGCATACACATATATATATAAAATATTTGTGTATGTGTATGTATATAGGGAAGAGCGGGGTAAAATGGGGCAGTGAGGCAAAACGCCATATTCCAATCATTTGGACGGGACAATGGGGCAGAGCGGGACAGTCAATCCTGTTCAGCAGGGGAAAATGGGACATCCAAAATAGATTGGAAACTTGGGTTTTGCTCACTGTCCCATTATTCCCCGCTCTACCCTACTAGGGCTTCAGGTGGCTCGCATGAAGTGTCCGAATTATGAGGCGCCTGCTAAAGAACGGAGTTCAATCACACACGAGCGCCCCAGCACATACAAGTAGGTTACATCAAAATTTGTTTACATTAGTACGCATCACCGTTCAACACTTCACAGTTAAGAATACAGGAGGTCATTTTTAACATACTTTAATGTGTACGTTGAATGTAGATGATTCCAAATGTCCACAAAAATACTCACTCCATGAGCAAACATACACCGGCACTTGCACACACATGCTGAATCGCACGCATGTTCAATCGTTCACTCTACTTATAGAGGACCCTTATAGGACAATGATATTTATATTATTTTATTTTTATAAAAATAATAATTTATAGGCTGAAGGACTTCGGTCGATGGCCTATTGGCCCACCCTATGTGGTGCCTATGGCTTTCTAATAAAAAAAAAATAAAGAAATACCAAAAAAAAAAAAAATGGGACTAGCACTGTAAGTGAGGTCATTAAATAAGTAAAAGTAAAAAAAAAGTAAAAGACTACTACTACTAAATAATAATTTATATTACATATATTATATTTTATTTACTTTTCTTTCGTGTATATGTGTATATAGTTCGAAATGAAAGTGTGGCGCAATAAAATTGAAATGGTGAATACATAATTTTCTTCGCGAATTGTACAGGTTGGTCTAGTACTGGGTTGCTGTTGAGTATATTGCTTTTTTCCGTAGCCTTGTGAGGGAGTACAATCTCGCTCGCCCGAGGCGAGAGAACGGGAAAACTCGTTGCCCTTAATCGAGACGTTAGCTGTTTTCACGATTCCGTCCGAGAGCGGATAGGGATGCTGTGCGGCGATGGGGGAGACGCGAGGAAGCTATGACGCTCTTGCTGAGCTATTGCGGAAAGCACGAAGGCTATATCCGCCGGGGGGTTGCGTCGAGGTTTTTAGCTACGTCGAGTCACGGTCTACTTTTGCTCGCTGCTTTACTGCCTTCTAGATAAAGCTTCAAGTTTACGAAAGCCGAGCTGAATTATTCGTTCCTCGAGAATTTTTTAACTGCTCCTTTCTTCCGGAGATTGATTGCTTTTTTTTTTGTCGGTCTCGCGGTTTCTCGATGGTCGAGGTAGACCGCTCGAGGGCCGAGTATCGACTGTTCCGACACTTGTTTTCTATCGACTTATGATTATGCGATACATTTTTATTTCTGTACATTTATTATTCTTCTTTTTTTATCGTCGCACACGCGGAATGAAAATTATCGAGCCGATTTGTGATTAATATTAGCGGGGATGTCCATCGATTACAAAAATTAAATAAAAGTTTTTCAGTTAAAAAAAAAAAAATCTCAACTGCATATGAAATGAAACTCATCCAGCATAATTTTAATATTCTAGGAACTTGTTCACGTTATCGGAATACCGTCACGAACGACCAGACTTTCCAAGCAATTTTTTTTTTTTTATTACCGCGAAAAAAAAAATATATCAGCTCAATGTTTAATCAAGATGTGTCTTTGCTTCCTCGGAATTTTTTTTTTTTTTTTTGTATCGCAGGCCTCTTTCGCTATGTATTCAATTTAGCATCTTATCTCGTACGCGGTTGCGCATATTCCCATATTATATCGTAAGCCTGGCAGCTCTGTGTAAACACAACCGTCGTCATGCGTACGCAAAACGGGAATATTAATAGAAACCACGTGTCCGTTATCTCAGGATATACATTAAAAGTGTTTTATTCCTGGAATAGAGATTCACCTGTCGCCTATACGTGTACTCATCTTATATATATTCCACAATTGTTTTTTTTTTTTTTTTTCTATAAATTTTCAAATTGATTTCAAAACTCAATATCGTTCATACTCGCACAGTAAAAATAATTTGTAATTTTTACAACAATTTATTGTCCACAAACGTCCACAATTTTTTATTTGTTAATTTTCTGGTTTTACAAACAAAAGTACAAATTAAAATTGTCAATGACACGGGAAATAAAAGGACAGGTTTGTTATATTCAAATAAGTGACAAATGAGTTTGTCACTTATTTGACAAAATTATTTTTACGAAATTCCGCATTCCGATTTAACGAAATGCTTTTTTACTGTGCGGTAAAGGCAAAAAAAGTTAGATAAAAAAAATTTTTAAAACGGGTAGTTCGTCGCACCGAGTCCGTCGGCGTCGTGAAGCGCGATTAATTAATCGAGATAGCGTCATTGAGAAAAGTTCATTCGAGTTTACAAGAGCCCTAAAAAGATTTTCCGATGAAGTTCGATGCCTTCGACTGAGCGAAAGAAAGAGAGAGAGAGAGAGAGAGAGAGAGAGAGAGAGAGAGAGAGAGAGAGAGAGAGAGAGAGAGAGAGAGAGAGAGCAAAGTGGAAATATCAAAAGAATTTTTTTTTTCCCGAGCTAAGAATGAACAGAAGCAAAAAGGGTTCCCTCCCCGATGATCCTATGATATAGTCTCTCGAGAAGTGTATAACCTTTCGTCTATCTTTTTAATTGGGTTCGCGACTGACTCTCGCCTTCCGTCGGCCTCCTCTGTATCTCTCGTCGTCTTCGTCGCTTCCTTTTCACTACCCCGCGAGACAAGAGGTTAACGAACGATCGTCGAGGGCGAACAGAGACTGTAAGAACTTAATTGACTTTCCGCCACTTGCAATCCCCCCCGGACGGACTTACGGTGCATCGTGATATTGGCCCGAAAGCTCGTCGCAAAGACTTGAAGCTTTTCTCACCCGATTATTAATTGAGCTCCGGATTCCATGTCAATTTAAGCGTTAATGGCGTTATTGTTTCGAGAGCGAAGAATGTCGATTGAAAAATATTCTCCACTACGGAATGCTTGAGCGCATTTTTTTTATGTCGAAAAAAATAATAACAATAAAAAGAAGAAGAAGAAGAAAAAAAGATGAAGTTTTTTTGTTCTTCTCATTCCGCTTTAAAACTAGGCGTACGAAAACCCGTTCGTTTGCTCCGTGAAAGAATGAGCAGACGATCCTCCGTCGGGTACGGCGCGTACGAACAAATGCGGGTGGGCGCGCCATATTCGCTCTACGCTTCGGTGAGAGAAGAGCAAAGTCAGGTAGGCAAACGAGCAATACGTGCTCGAACAAACATACTTGCACGTATATGCAAGCCACCCGCGGTGTATTTAAGCACGTCGGTGCTGCGGCAGGGGGGGCGGGGGATTCGAGAGGGTGGGGAGAACGCACATGTATATAGGTTTGCACTGCAATTTCTGAGCATCGGAGCACCGTAAAGCGTTTATAGGCACACATATCCGACGTATCTGCATGGTTCTCCGTCCCTGTAACGATAATAACGCACGCTTCAGTGCGCCTACGTGGTTCCAGGCTTTGATTATACGCCATATCCCATAGCGCTGCTAACGCACATTGTTATACACACGCAGGTCCATCGACGTTGAGCTATTCTGCACTGCGGCATTGTCCCAGTCACAGATAAATTTATCAATATCTAAAAATCTGACCGTTGTGACCGCCGTGCCGTGTCAAGAATCGAGGGACTTGGAGTACTTCAGCTTTTCACTTATCGTAAAAGGTAATGAGCTGCTGAAAACTGTCCTGGTCAGGGAAACGTTCTGTTCATTGGCTGGTCCGTAATGATTATTGTAAGTCGACTTGTGCTGCGGCCCAGGTTTTAATTATTTGAAGTCTTTTAGAGACTTAATGCAAACTCCTCAAGCGCGCAAGCCATCAGAAGTCTGTTGAAAACTGATCTGGTCAGTGCAAGGTTCTGTTATCCTTGGGTGGTCGTCCATCCCGAAATATTTTGTGCTCTTGGGGGGGAGCTGATTATTGTAAGTTGACTTGGGCTCCTGCCCAAGTTTGTATTATTTTAAGTCTCTTGGAAACTCTTCATCCCAACGCTCCAAGCACGCGAAGCACTATTATATTGAAACGTTTCGATATTCCGGAGCAGCAGAATATTGAATGCACGATTTTTTAGATCGTCTCCTTCAAAGTGAAAGATAAAGAGTTCGGTACTGGACTGGCTGGATAAGACATGTAGAAAGTGATTTCACATCATATGCGCTCGATTGAAGGAGGCAGCTGGATTGCTGATGCCTCTATGACACACATGTGCATTACTTTGCCGCTTCACATATGATGGAAGGGAAGTACGTAAGTCAAAGGAGTTCTTCGATCTTGCAATTCAGGGAGCGACATGGGGGTAATTTTAGCCCGGTCTTCTATCTAGCCCTTTTATTGACCACCCCTAACCCTATTATTGACCCCCACTCTCGATTCTTGAACACGGTGACGACGGCGACGACGGTGGCGGCGAAGGCTTTTTATATTATAGAGATTTTACATATATAACCCATAGATGTTGTACATATATCATTATAGCATTTATTGATATAATATTTTTCTTTAATCAGAATATTTTGTCAAATTGACCTTTTCAATTTTAAATATGGATAATTGAACAGATTTATCGTTATTGTTACTATTATTATTTTGTAAATATTTAATAAGATTTTCGATACATTCGCGGCGACTGAACAATATTAATCAATTTAATCTTTTATAAGGATCAATAATTCATACGCCATTGTAGCGCTTACTCCGACCCGACACAATTTAATACGCGCAATTTCAGACAACGTCTCACCCTCGCCGGGGTTTGCGCCTTTAACGTGCAGTATCGGTACTTTTACCTCAGCGTTACAGGGTTTAATACACGAGGGAAGGTTGCGTTATAAGCGATTTTAATATGAGCGGTTATAGTATTTACGAGGAGAAACGGATGCGCGAGGGAGTAACGAGAGGAGGGAGGCGGAAAGCGGGTAGGGTCCACCGTGGCCGGTTTCAAAGGAGGAAAGTGCGCTTCCTCGAGAGCGGTGACGACGAGGACGAGAAAGTGCATAAAGCACCGACCGACAACGGGGAAAGCCTGTAATGCAAGCCCTCACGAGAGCTTCGCATACCTTAAACACACTTTCGTTAACTGCCGGGCTCTTTTATGGGCGTGATTGAAAAATTCGTAAAAAAAAAAGAAAACGTGCAGCTACGAGCACTGGCGAACGAGGATAAACCGTCTTCAGATTATTTTTAAAGAGGATACAAATTATTTCGGCTATAAAGTTCATGATTTTTGTTTTTAATTTAACCGTCAGACGGTTTTAAAATTTTTTCTCTCGAGCTTATCGTTCGAAGCTCGTCGGATCGGTGCGTTTGTCAAACGAAGCTTGTCAATCGAAATACTGTTGGAACCGTGTGAAATCGTCGTTCTTGCGATTTAAAAAAAAAAAAACAGAGACACAAGCTTTCATTGTATCTTCACATTGTTTTCCGTTGCAAAGTATTCCGTGAAATATTCATGGTACGTAAACATCAATATTATTCCGCGGAGCTCGCTTGTGTACCCTTCCGAAGACACTTTATTCGGAAAAATTGCGCGATTGATTATCCACCGTGCAGCTAAGCCAAGACTCGTCGCTCACGCTCAAACTAACCCTCGAAAAATCCTTGAAAATCTTCATCAAAAATTTGTCGCCCTATTCCCCCCAGGAAAATATCAACAACTTCACTTTTTCCCTAACTTTTTCACTGCAGCATATACACACATATTACATAAATATATGTATATATAGTATATATATATGTATCTATATATATTACATATATATCTATATATATTACCTTTATGATTGCGTATCATTCGACAAAGGTCGAACGCCACAAATATTTGGTGGCTTCCGTCAATATTGAGCGAGGAGATTCTCGTACATGATTGAGTAGGCGAGGGGTGGGCAGGTAGACGATATTCATGTATATAGCCGGCTGCCACTCTCTTCGTCGTACGTACTACATATACAAATATGTCGATATATCCGTATACGTATATACACCTATATCGTCGGTTAAGAATCAAATTGGCGTGTCGTCGGTCTTAAAGCACACGAGTTATGCCCCTTTTACTCTGAGCCTCATCCACTGTGTACTATATAGTGAGTAGTGCGACATATAGTACGTTCAGTGGTCGGACAATGCCCGATATAGTTCTCGCTAAATCAGTCATGTATCTCGTCGGGATTCCGAGAGACGGCGTGATGACACCCACACCAACGTACATGGACGTATAGAGAGACTGGGCTGACGATGCGTACCGATGAGCACGCGAGACACAGAGCGTGCACCGGGCGTACGAAAACAATTCATGTATACAGAGGCTTCGCAGCATCACAGCGTGAGAAGCTAACGTATTACGTGGCCGCGTCTGCAGGCGGCGTGGAGCCGAGCGTTCCGAGGCGTTTGGACAACGTACAAGCATCAGAATACCGATAAAACGGTCAACGGTTAGATTGATACGTTCGAGAGCCGGAGGGGGGGGGGGCTGCGGACACCTTCAAGCAAATCCCGGCGTTCGTCTCGCGATTAACCATTAGAGCGATTAGATATTGGACCAACAATCGGTGGGAAGCTCTTGGCTTTTGACGCGACGCATGTTCTCGCCATTCAGTGCAGACGTATAACCGGTCGTGCGTAATTCACGGAGTGGAACTCTCGAATTTGCGGGGAAATCGTCTGGTGGAGTAGTTTTAGTTACATTTGGACGGCGCAGTGTTCGCAGTTTTTTTTTTTTTTCCTTCGCGAGTTTGTAAATTAATTTTCATATGATTATTGAAAGTGAAATGCATGTTTTTGCACGGTAGCGTTACTATTATGTGGTTAATTATTTGGACCATGCTGCGACCAGACCGACAAGACAGGTGGAATTGTTTTGACACAAACGTATTCTGCCAATTATGAAGATGGTAATTGCGCGTCGGTCATGAATTTACCGAGATAGTTGTTCGCTGTCAATGGCCAAACTTTTAGGTTCGACGACTTTTTTGCCTCCGTGGTTTTAGCTGGTAGCAGTGCCAAAGTTGAGTAAATGTTATCGAGCTCGCTACACGCTGTACACTATTTGCACATGTATATTGATGTAAAAAAGGACTTGACCCTCTACACAGTAAAAAATAATTTCCTCAAATCGGAATACGAAGTTTCGTAACAATAATTTTGTTAAACAAGCGAGAAACTGAACGTTACAAATCTACCGTTTTATTTCCTGTGTCGGTAACAAATTTTAATTTGTACTGTTGTTTCTAAAACTAGATCCATATAGTGCGACCGGAAAACGAACAAATAAAAAATTGTGGACGGAAAGTTGGAAAAAGTACAAAATTTTTTACTGTCTATATGTGACAATAAATAAATAAATCAATAATATTCTATCGCAATTCGTAGATAGTCCGGTATTTTCGCTGAATAGAGTTCGGAATCGTTCGCTATCCAGTGATTTTCTTCATATCTCTCCAGCGTTCTTCCGGGGGGGGGGTATTAATTTATTTACTCGGTTATTTACGGACTGTCTGCCGTGCGTGTCGCGCGGAAACATAGTGTGTGCGTCGTAATGAATCCGACGTGTCGGAAAAAAAAAAAATCGCGATACATATTTGTGTTTTGCCGCGTATGCTCTATAGAACCGAGCGAGGCCGTTCACGCGTCGCATAATGCTATGTACGTAGAATCCAAAACAAAACAAAAAAAAAAGCAAGTTTTCCCGACCTCGCAGTGCACTCACACGGCTCCGGGACTACTGGCGGTTCGCAGTGGTTTTGCAGGGGTGAGAAAACACTGGAGGCGTCACAGCGTAAAAAAAATGGGCCGCTCGGAGATATACGCTTCTCCGCGCCGCCTGGCTAAACCCAGAGTTCATGCCTACGCGGTTAACGAAAATATTTCGCAAACGCTACGTTTACAGCGAAGTTTCACCCGCATCGAACGCGAAAGTAATTGGTTACACGACGACATATATATAGATACATGCGATTGCCAATTCTGTAAATTCGATTATAGACCTACCAAAAAAAAACGATCAAATCGATAACAGTTATATCTTTTACGGTAAAAATATTGATACATTTTTTTTTGCCCGAGGGAACTCTGATATGCTTTCGTTATGAAAAAAATAAATAAATAGTTGACAACGTTGGGAGAGTACTCGTATTATCCGGACGACTAAAAAAACTCACGGATAAAAATATCGTGTCAGAACAAATTCGTCTACGGAATACATAAAAGTCGAGCCTATGGAACGCGACGCACAGCGGTTAGGCTGACTGTGACAAAAGGCGATTGAAAAATTCTAGGGACGCCATGTTCTAGTCCGCTCATTCTTTGTTTCGACGGGAGCTCCCGACCGCACTGTTTCGAGATCGATATACGCGTCGAAACGCGTCGTCGCTTTTCGATAGACGAAAAAAAAAAAAGAAGAAAAATAGTGCTGGACAGGTACACCACAGCCGATACATCGAACAATGTGCGCGAAGAGAGACATGCCTTGTAGTGCAGCGTATCTCTGGTGATACCATTGTCAGCGTGAACGAATTCGAACCTATCGTATATAAACAATGAAAAACTAGTTACCGGCGCGACGAGTCCAGTTGTTTTCCAACGCTCCAGACGGACCACTGTCGAAACTTCCGGTTATTAATATCGACATATTTATCGGCGTACTCAACTGCAGCGACTGCCCGCGAACACCACACTGACCGGACAGAGAAAATACTGTTGATTACCCGTCCCGTCGCGCGCCGTTCATCCAGCTTCCAGATTCTTCCGACCGCCATGACACCGTGACCTTTCACGGGAAGACGGTAGGTGTATTAAAAAAAAAAAAAAAATGTACGGTAAAATCCCAACTAGATCGATTTTTTTCGCTCTTTTGACCATATTTGTGACGCGAAAGTTACGACACAACATTTTCTGGAATAAAAAAAGACCCGTCAGTTACGGTCATTTTTGTTCAAATTAATCCTACAAAAAATAACCGTCACGCCATATATCTAGCCGCCACCGCGGTAGCTTTTAGTAGGCGCGCTCGGCGTGCGGGGCAGGCAGTGAGCGAAGCAGACGCCATGCGCCGCGCGTGTCTGAGCCCGCACGAGCGTTGGAGAGAGACGTTGGCCGAAAGTTTTTCGTTTAATCGCGTCAGTTCCGTCACCGGTTCGGTGAAACATCATCGATCTTTGACTCTACCGATCGCGGAGAGTAATACCATCGGTGGCACAAGTTTTTAAAGATAACTGTTCCGAAATTGTGCGAGATGTGGCAGCTTTCCTGCCGGCTCCGTGCACAGCCGTCAGAATTTGCAGGAAGCGGAGACGATTCCTCGACGCTTTATCGTTTTCTTAGCTACGGATTCGGATTTTAAAAAATTTTTTACACGGTATGTGAAAGTTTTTTTTCGGTATGTGAAGCCTTTTTTTGTTTTCAACAGTGCTCAGTGTCGTGTTCAGTGCGCTAAATATAACGGCCATTTTCAAACCGTCGTTTGGCCACGGGGGGGGGGGGAGGGGCGCAATGTTTGATAACGAAATCGTGACCCAAACAGTACGCCGCTTCGATTTCAAACACGCTGCTCGACAACTATCTTCACCCTTGGGCTCACGTTGGCCGACGTGCGTTTAATCATCCGCTGCGGAGCTCTGCACGCGGAAGGTCAACTGCAAAGCGTATGAATGTCAAACATAGTGCTGTTTACAACTGGATCGGGCGCTTCTCGAAGGTTCCAAGCAATCGAAGTAGTGAGTCGTCGTGAATTCGACAAAAGTTTTTTGCACACTTTTTACCGGCTGAAAATTCATTGTACTTTTACATTCCTGGCTCGCAGTAAAATAGTTTATGCTTCTTCATATAGGAAGCTACGTTATAGAAAAAAGATTAGGCTATTTGAAAGAAAACGCGTTCAGAATATTCGAAAAATCACATTTAGAACAAATTTATGTACGAATGTGTGAATTCAAAACTCTATAATTTGAAAATGTCCGGACCGATCAAGCTGACAATTCACAAACCGCAGGTGTGGTTAATAGTCAGTGTTTCGTCAAATTTTTTATGAAAAATGTTCCATTTTCTTTTTTTTTTGTACACGATTTTTTTTTTTGTCGTCAGCGCTGTAGACTAAACAAAAGATTCTTAGTTGGAATTTTGTCCTGAGAATCGACGAAATTTACCGATAGCTCGACGAGGGCTTCGCGCGGGATAATATCGACGATGAGAACGTGCATGTGTGCCGGAATGCGCGACGGGTGGAGATTCTATAGGCGTCGAATAACGCCTCGGGCGATATGCCGACGGGAGAGCGCATGTGGCACCATCTGCACTTTGCGTACCGCTGTAGTCAGAATATCCATACATAGACGAGGCGAAAGATAACGGTGCGAAAACCTCCGACACTTCGGTTACGTGTGCTTAAGCTTTACGAAGTGCCGCTTCGAGGAACGGAGACTTCCTCGTCCGCACTCGCAGGCTCTGAAGATATACTATCGCATAATAATAATAATGAGCTTGTTTATCGACGGGAGAGAAAGTTACGAAATAGCTCGACGATACAGGCTTATTTATCGATAATTCTATGTATACGTAAGCTCAAATGACGAGATGCACTCTCAAAGTTTCATAAGCTGCTGTTAATATTGTACCAACATAATGTCATCGAGGAATTTGCTCGTCTTTGCCAAAGTATTCGATATAGAGCCAGTTTATGTCTTGTCGACGAGCGGTAAATAATACGCAACTTTGTGCACGGCGACGTAACTAGAGCCGAGAGTTATCACACTCTTCACGATCAAAGCTTCGGTCACTCCTATGCAGATTTGATTTATTACGAATTCAAATATTGGAAATACAATTTGACACTTGTAATCGTATCTGCAAGCATTATTTGACGCGCAGAAAAAAAAGTTATACAAGGCCTAAGCCTAAATTATTTTATATTGTTGCATTTTTGTTAAAAGACCGACGATATAGTATACGAAAAGTATACGGAAAAACATATTTTCTTGAATTTTTTAAAATTACAAAAAAAAATAAAGCTTCAACGTATCAATTTTCATTGTGGAGGTTTGCAATTACGTTACACAAGAACTATAAATTACACGGAACTTCAGTTGAGCATACTACATGTATAGGACCCAAAGCTGTATCCTCTCCACGCCCGTGAGTTATTGACCTACAATATTATAGCATGGTTGGTACAGGGGTGAAAAAAATATCTCCTGTTCATTATATAAACATTTTTTTTTTTTAAATTCTAAACTCGAAAAAATAGCGATGACGACATTGTCACAATTTCTCATCGATAAAAAAATATACAAAAAATAGTTAAATTTATGTATATAAACTTCAATGTGTCAGTTTTCATTATAGAGGGTTGCAATTATGTTATACAAGAACTACAAATTACCACGTAACTTCAGTCGGGAATACTAAGTAAGACCTACAACTGCATCCTCTCAATGCCCGTGAGTTATTAAGAGGAGGTTCAAAGTGCTGCGTCTATATTCGAACCTGACGTGACACGACCCCTTACACATTGCGCCTACAAATCATATTCCTCCAGAGATTCGACGAATAGTTAATATACCGATACGTACTCTCAATCGTAATCGATACCCGGTCTCCCGATCGTCTGGATAACTTTATGAAATCATGATACCCCGATGAGTGTCATAACAATCGATTGACTCCGATTGACTGTTCGAAGTTTATTTGTAATAACGATTTGCGATTCTCCGTACGCTCGCGCTCACTCGCATCGTGTCATGATTGCGCTTGATTCCGCTTGACTCCACTTGCTCGCTCGCCAGTCCACTCGTCTCGACAATGTTTTCATAATATCGTTCGATCTGTATTTATACCTGAGGAATTTTTCTTTTCTTCTTCGCGCAATAAATCTAAACGATTTATTTACAAATTTTGAGGGAATTTTCAAATCAAATTGCAATTTCAATGAGATTTTGCAATATCGCGAGCGGGTAGAATATCGCGGTATCGAGACCTTTCTATTCCGGTACGATAAGAAACCTTCTTTTCGCTTCTCGCACTTAAACGAGTTATTTACAAATTTTCGTAGGGACTTTAGTTTGAAATTGCAGTTGCAATTGCAATGATATTTTTCAATGCCGCTCGCGAGGAAACATCGCGAAATCGAGCCCTTCCTATTCCGATACGATAACGAACCTTCTGGGCTGTGATTAATGTATCAATTTCTCCGAAGCCCGCGCAGGCAATATCATATATATATATATATATACACACATATATGTGCGGATGCTTTACACAACGAGCATGTTTTACGCGCTAGCTGGATTATTCATGAATAAACATATATAGTATAAAGGGTAGTAACAATTCCAAGTAAATACGCTCGACGCAGCATCCGAAAATTTATATATTTCCGTTAACGGGGTCGCGCGCTCCGTGCGTCCGGCATTTGTTTATCGATTAATTTTTAACTATCGCGCGAGACGATAAAGTCGCCAGAGAAGCGAGCAACGATTTTCACGCTTTTGGAGACGTTAAATATATCACCTTTTTTTACCCCTCGTATTTTTCACCCGCGAGCGAAAAAAATTTTCTCCCGATGCGGCGGGGGGGGGATAAAAAAAATGCTCGCTCTTTTATTTCACGGATGTAGAGCTCGAATTCTCTATATTTTTTTAATTCACCACGATTGAGTCCGTGACCGCGTGCATTTTTTTTTTTTTTTCGTTCTCGACACTACCATGAATACGTTATACACGCGCAGGCTCGATTTTTCTCGTCTTTTTTATTTTTGTTTATTTTAAAAATATTTTTCATTGTCACGCGTCGAAAACGCGAGCCGAAAAGAGGAAAATATTCCACGGTGTGTGTGTGCCGAGTGAGGCGAAAATTTATTGCTAATTACTCGTCTGCCCACCGGTCTGGCCGGAGCGCTCTATAGCGCGTCCTCGCGACTCCGCTCCATTATTTGTACCATTATTATTTGCCCTCCGCGCTTCCACCGGTTATGTCCTCTGCATAGGTAAAACGGTATAACGAAAACTCTCCGTCTCCCTTTCTCACTGCGTTTTCCATTATTTTTAGTGTATAAATCCGTCCCGCCGTGGAGGGGGGAAGAAAAAACCGTACGAGATTAATCGACCGTTCCGAAGTTCGTTACGCCGCGTCTAACTAACGTTTCTCGTTATTAATGAGCTCTCTCGGTGCCCGGCTACGTACACGGGCCACAACGCTGAAATTATTTGCACCATCTCTCTCTCTCGTACTCACCTCACTCGCGCGCGTATCGTGCTCGCACTCTTTGCGCCTCCGGGACCTCGTCAAAATTCGCAGCGGGAAGTTTCGGAGAATTGAAAATATTCGCTCGACAAACTTGGCCGAACCGGCGTTACGGGGCATATTTATTTATTGAAGCTCCCTAACGTTCTCGGGGGTATGTATATATATACATACATATGTATATATGTATATACTTTATACGTAAATGTAGAAGCTCCGAGTTGAGTAAAACTCTCGACGAGTTAATTTAATAACAACTGCAATGGTGTTACGGAAGCGGCGAAATGTTGTGGTTTTCCTTGTAACGCTCCGATTACATTGGGCAAGAGGGTTGTCATCGTGTAATACTCGTTGAATTATTAATTAAGGCTTGTTGTTCATTTGTTGGTTTATTAACTCGCGGTAATTATTATTATTATTTTTTTTTTCTTATTTTTCACCCACGAGAATAACGCGATGCAGAATGGCTAACTCGTGTGTGCACGATGTTTTGTATATATGTATAGATGTATGGACGAAAAGAGATTCCTCGGTGGACCGAATTAGCCAATGAGTCAGCCACTGACCCGTCGCACTTCGCGCAGTCTGCGCACCACGGTCGGCGGCTGCGATATGTAGCTAAAATCGACGAGTCTCATCTGTAGCGACCAGACGCTTCGCAAAGCGGGCAAGGTCGCAATAAAATTGCCGCCCTAATGAAAATAGAATTTTACTGAGTGCACGTTCAAGCGTCGAGCGTGTTTTTTTTATCACAAATCGAACGCATGGTAAGAAGTAATTAAGACGAATAAGAGTTTTAAGGAGTAGAAAAAATTACGCCGAAATTAAGAGTCGGTAAAATTTTCTACTGCATCTTAATTTCGTCTTAATTAAGTTTTAAGGTAAAGAGTTTTAATCAATAGAATAAATTGAGGTGAAAATTAAGACGCAGGAAAAGTCGAATTTTACTGAGTGCACGTTCAAGCTTCGAGCGTGTTTTTTTTTTTTTATCACAAATCGAACGCATAGTAAGAAATAATTAAGACAAATGAGAATTTTAAGGAGTAGAAAAAATTACGACGAAATTAAGGCTCGGTGAAATTTTGTACTGCGTCTTAATTTCGTCTTAATTAAGTTTTAAGGTAAAGAGTTTTAAGCAATAGAACAACTTGAGGTGAAAATTAAGACGCGGGAAAAGTAGAATTTTACTGAGTGCACGTTCAAGCATCGAGCGAGTTTTTCAACTACACATCGAACGCATATTAAGAAATTAAGGCGAATAAGAGTTTTACCGAATAGAAAAAAAGATTTGGTTCGTCAAACATGATCCGCCGGACCGCGCGACCTTCGTCGCACGATAACTTTCGATCCGTGACGAAATTTTGGGTTCAATTGAACTGAAATCGAAACGCTTTCTTTTTGTCGGGATCTGCCCGACAAAAATGAGATGCAATCCAATTACAAAAATTGTCCATTCGTAAGTTGATACTTCCAACGAAGCGTGCAATGACAAATTTACGGTTAATTTCCTCGCACATCTAAAATATGGGAAACTTTTTTTGTCTCTCTTCTCAGAGGTGGAACACAAGTGAGAAAAGCATTTGTAGCAATTCTAGGAAAAACAATTTATGTTTTTATTTTTTTGCTTCCTCGCAGAGGATGCTTTTAAAACTTTTGACCGTTTCAGTTTCATGAGATGCACACATTTTCTTATCTTACGAAAAAAAATTGCAATGTAATTTGGACGTGGCTTCCTCATTTATTACACTTCCTCATAAAACCAGCAAATTGAAATTTTCATATGGCTTTCTCACAACGTACCTTTATTCCCGAAGCTTCCTCTACGAAGAAGCCAAAAAACAGAAAATACTTTCACAAAGAATAATCCTTGCAAATAGAGAAACATTCTCAGAAAGCCATATGAAAATTGCAATTCGCAACTTTAATGACAAAGCGATATGAAAATGTCAATTTTTTTAAAATTTCCCCCTTAACCCTTCGTGGTCGCGCGTCCCGCCGATCGCCTTACAGTATCGTATCTTTCCTACGATTCATTTTTCCATAGATTGTGACGGATTAAAAATGTCCGCGCTATTTCCATCATCTCTGGTCTTTGCGTCTGGTGCGAATCCCGAGTATAACGGCAACCGTTCGTTTCACTCGTCGATGGTTAACGTAACGAACGTGCGAGCCGGTCAGCACACTGCGACTTAGCTGAATAGTACGCACATATACTACAACCACGTATATATATATGTACACATATGTATAGTATACGTATCCACATACACGTATATATCGGTACGAGCACGGTATCGAGGCAGAGAGGCTGGCAAGAACAGCGAGGCAGTCGGACATGTGCACGTTTACGTGGATACGTGCGCTGCGTGAGGCAACGGAAATTTCCACTCGCACCCGGCACCCGTTTGGATTCTCGACCGAGCGAGAACGAACGGACGAAGGAGCAAGACTGCTTGTGTGCGCGCGCCACGTGTATATATATATATATACATATATATCTATACCTATAGTGAATATGTACGAGAGACGAGAGATGCTGAGACGAAATAAAAGCGTGTACCACAGCGCACCGTGGTCCGAGCGAAGCAAACTCGACCTCTGCCAATGTGTTGATTTTTCGGACGTTTCGTTTACTCGGCTTGACGAACACAACGACGTTACCGATACACAGCTAGACTATAACCGTCTATGCCGCTAACGGAATTTCGAGGAGAAATTAATTTTTCACTGCCAAGGTCGACGACTCGGTGGGAATTCGTGTTTAGCCACATTTTTTTTGCGATTTACTCGAAGATGGTTCGACTCGTGTCAAGCGCGTGTGCGATCACGATAGCGTCAAACGGTAGAGTCTGAACTTGCTCGGACTTCTGAGACCCAACGGAACAAAGGCATTTTTTGGCGGGAAAATTTTACGATCAATTTTTTTTTCTTCCTTGTTGAGAAAGCTTTTTTTTCACGTTAATAGTAGAGATATTTTTTTTTCACTCACCATAATGAAGAAACACTGCCGTGACGGCAAACAGGTCGAAATTATAAATAGTGGATCTCCGTATTTAGCGTCGGGGCGTCTTCAAGCCTCCTTTGAGCACCATCCACTTTGCGCCTCAATAAAAACAACCACTTCCAGTTATAACGATAACAAAAATCTCCTTGTCGTTATCCTCTTCGTAATATATCACTTTCTTTCCCTTATCGAGGAAAAAAACAATTTCCCGATAAAGCAATACTGGAAATATGTATATTTATGTATCACTGATATTCCTTTGGCTTTTCGTTTTCACCGACTTTCGTTTCATCCAAAGTCTCTCGTGTACACCTAAAACCTGAAATAAATTTTAAAAAAAGTTACACAAAAATCGATAGCGATTGCTCGAAACAGATAATTTAACGTTAGAACTTCTCAAGGTATTTCATTCGAATCTTTTTCGCATTGTATTTAAGAGCATGTGAAACCTCTTCCCCTTCACCCGTTCCGCGTCCAATTGGCATCGAAAACTTTAATCAACTTTTTTCACGGGTGCTAGCGTCTACGATCAAAAGAAAAGTCTCATTGAAAGTTGACATGCAATCCGTCTTCGATAGCACTTTTCTTTGAACCTTAAATACCACCGTCCGTGAAAACACTTTACAGTTTTTACTACACCCAGAAAAATCATTTATTTCACGGGCACCCGCAAATAAATATTTATTTAAATCAAATAAATATTTATTTGCGGGGCGCCCGTCAAATAATTTATATTTCTGGGTATACCAACCGTGGTATTTCACCTGCTCTTAAGTTAAACTGTTCAATTCTTAATTATTCGACCCAACATAAAAAATACCTCCTTTACCGTTCTCGCGTTAAAAAATTATTATTATTAAAAAAAAATTATTTCTTTACCTTTATAAAAAAAATAAAAGCTCGTCAATCGATAAACTCTATCGGATCACACTTAATCACTGTGGTGGATCGATTTAATCCAAACTCGCACCACGTGGATTTTTCTTGTCTGTAAATTTCCAAAGCTCCTCCGCTATATATCTCGTCGTCCAACGAAAATCCCGTGGCGAGCCTATTTGCCACGTACCGACGATGTGTAAATCTAGTGTCCCGACGATTATCGCGAGAATTCCTTGGCGTGCGGTTACGAGCGTCGAGAATCTTGTCTGGCCTGTGCTTCTGTGTGTGCACAGCGAAATCCTTCGCTTTCGCAACGTAACTACTCGGTATCGGTTGTCTATAGCGTTTTTTTTCGATCTGCCGTTTCAGCGTTGGCATATACGGTCGAAACGTTTCAACGCGATCGAAAGAAAAAAAAAAGAAATGAAAAAATACATATACGTATCGTCGACCTCCTGGCGACTTTGTACCTGTTACAGAGTCGAAGACGTTTCACGTCGATTCCAGAAATAAATCAATGCTGCTTTCTCGCTGCGCAGTATCAGAGCCTATAAGTGTTCCCGTATATTGATCATCTTGTTATTCGTGTTGCCAATAAACCTCCTCTGCTTCACCATATGACCCCCTGCCAATCTAACCTGTTGACAAAAAAAGAAACGATATATTTTTATCATTCCACAAAATATCGACGAAGGATGTCTTTAAAAATATCTAAACTATCGAAGGAATTTCGATCGTCTTTGCAGAGCGGAAATTAATTTACTGGATCGGTTGACTAATTAACATATGCATGGATCGTTCCGAGTCAAGTCGACCATACCGAAACTGTCCTCGAATTATACTTTGTGTTACGGTAAAGTCACTTTAAGATGGGTGTGTTAAACAAAAAAAAATATCGGATTTAAGGCAGAGGCAGCCTCGCTCAATTCGATCAAGTAAATATCGGTAAAAATCGGTCGTACAATAAAAAAATTATACATAACATCCAAAGCTGTGAATGAACGGCGAGTCGTGACAGTTTTCCAATTTTGGAGACCGAATTAATAATACATTTTCAAAGAGATCTGACACGGAATGCCCCGTATATGTTTGTCAATGCAATAACATTTTCATTGAACGATTATTCAAACGGAATGATTGATACATCGACAATTAATATTTTGTTTGATTGCCCGTCAATCTCGTTTGACGCTCGGTATTAATAACAAACATGTTCCATCGGTAATTATGCAAAAATATTATTTTTCTTCGGCCAGGGTAAGCGATTGAATAAGGAGATAATAGAATAACCGCGCGCAAAATTGATAACATTCGAAGCTGCGAATGATAATTTCTAAGTAAAAAATCTTCCGAATTTTGAAGATCAAATAAAATATAAAAACTTCAGATATTTGACACGGAATGCCCCGTACGTCCCTCAGTGCGATACATTTTTATTGTACGATTATTACGATTGTACGATTATTTTAACGGAATGATTTATCCATCGACGATATATTTTTAACAACCAATCAGTCGCCTTTAATGCTCGGTATCGATAACAAACCTGTTCCATCGGTAATTATGCAAAAATATTATTATTTCGTTTTCACAATAATCGCGCTCTCGGGAAAACGGGTCTCCGGCGAGGGTAAGCAATTGAATAAGTCGATAATAGAAGAACAGCGCGCGTGGACACTTCTCCGCTCGGTGTGTCACCGCTCGCCGGCTCTCTAGCTTCATTGGACTTAATTTGCCGGGCCTATCGCTAAACTGGATCGCGTGTCGGGAGAACGAAGTGGGCTCGATGGACCGGTCAACGAGTAGGTATATATACAGTTGTGCCGAGTGTCAGTGAGATCGAGTGAACGAGAGTGCGATCCGCAAGAAGATGAACGGGCGTGCCAACACGGACTAACAACAGTCTCGTCCTGGCAGGGACGAGGGGGAGGCGCGGAGGGGGGGGGGGGGGGGGGGGGGGGACGGGTCTCCCGGGAATTAACGCCCGACTGATGAAAAGAACGTTCTGTAAATGCGATCAACCTCGTAGAAACAACCGCAACGAGACGCGTACGTTTCGTTCCGGTTCATAGAATTTCGACCGTTCTCGAAACCGCAACGCCGTGTCCGAACGAATCCTCGATATATATTTCGTGACATTGCAATTAACGTGGATGGGGAAAAGAAAAATAAATTGGAATGAAAAATAAAAATATTGAACTGACACTCATCGGGTACGGGCTGTGAGGTTGCAGCTCTCGGCTTTTGTAAAATTCACTCGCAATTCGCCCCCTCTAGCCGGCAATCAGTCCGCAATCCATTCACGTGCTTTCACGGTCCGGAAAATCTGTAACAAATAAATGTTTTAATTTTGAGAGTGATAAAAAGATTCTTTTTTTCGAATATCTTTTCTTAATGGGGTGAATTAATTTCGTGGGAGAGTCGAGATTCTGGATTTGTTTTTATTCCAGAAGATTCAGTCGCAAGCTCGTTTTTTTTTTCTGGCGATCAACGAGGTACAAAAAATATATATATAATTAAATTTTCTTTCACTGAGTTTCTGGACTTCATTTTTTTTACATGTACTACGATAAAACTTGTATTCACACCGATGTATCAGTACACAGCGCAGAGTCAGAGCACGCTTTAAAGAAAAATCAAGAAAAAAAATTCACAACTCGATCCAGCATAGGCGAAGCAGCACGATATACGCGTACAGCATATCAGATATTCGAATCTCAATCGAGAAAGCGCCAGCACAATTTCTCCATGATTTTCGGTCCCTCTATGATAGAAAAGCACATAGCCGAGAGGATTTTTCGTCTCGAATGCTTCGCGATAGGTCGAGAGAAGCGCGGGGTAAAACGGAACACTGGGGCAAAACGGACCATTTTTAACGAATTTTGCCGATTTTACCGAAAAAGAAAAGTCTGATTCGTTTTGTCCCGGTGTTTCGTTTTGCCTCACCCCCCCCCCCCCCCCCCCCCCCTCCCCTCTTTATACGAAGCATGAAAGAACCGATCTTCCTCTCCGAAGGAAGTGCCAACACACGACCATGAATTTTTATTTTCGCTCTCGTATTCCCCGAGGTCCATTGTGAACCGGTCTTCTCGAATGCTCGGCGCTATATCAATCATTTCACGTGAAACTGCCAAGGATAGAGGCGCTTTTCCGAGGGTTCGAAAAGCGATGTCAGAATCCATGCACACTCTCATCCACCCCTCACCCTTCCCTCTAACCGCGCTCTTTATGGATCCCAAAGTTCGGCACTCCCGTCGTTGCATACAGTAGACGATCGCATTTTTCCAAAGCTCGGGAACAAAGCCAATTAGTCATAACCGCGTAAGTTGGATAGCTCACTGACTGCTCCTTTCCGTACGCAACTTTCCCTTTCCGAGCGCCGTTACACATCGCGCATGGAAATACGCACAGCGGCAGAAATGACGCAGCATCAACCATCGTTCGAAACTGAGTTCTTAATTTGAATATGAAATGCTCAAACTGAGCTCAAATATGGCTCAATAAAGTTCGCAAATTTAACTCGATTAAATTCTATATATGGTTCGAAAGAAGTGCTTAACTTGTGAATTGCTTTCGTTTTCATGTTTTTATCCTAGGCAAAATAAGGTTTTTGTAAGAGGAAAAATTTGATCGACTATAAGAAATTGGCTCATCTTGAGGCTGTCGCTCGGGATAGATTCGCCTTTATGGTAAAATGACGCAATATGTGCGATGCTCGAATGCGAGAAATGTAGAGCTTTGTCTCGCATCAGACTTGCCGCCGCGTTTTCCTCTCTCTCGTGTTTATAGTAGCGACGATTCGCAGGTAACAAAAGAGAATGAATCGTTTATTTCCTCACCGAGCAGGTATGCGAACCTCGAGAAGAGACTTACGCGATTGAACCGAATCGGACTTACGCGATTGTCATTTTTGGAAATACACTGTCGATTGGAATTATGCGGCTTGGAAAAACGCGGTCGTCTACTGTATCATGATCCTTAGCGGGCATCAAAAATTTACCCCTCTTGCTATATTTCTGCTCCCTACTATGCACGACGATCCGCTATCATATTCCTTGCTCAAAAACTGACAACAAAAACAATCCTCCACATCTCACCTATCGTAAAATCCTTTGCTTCGAGTCCAAAACAAGCTTTCGCCCCTCCTCCCCCTCCGCCACGACTCTATCGACACATACACGCTGTTATGTCGAACGCGTAAAGCTCGACGAAGTATCAAAATTTATTCGAGTTGAACGCTTGTATTGAAATTTTTATCTTAGATTCTTATCGACAGTATTCGAAATATAGAAATTTTTACGACCATGTCCGCAGTGAAAAATGGTTCGTACATTTTTAAACAATTTCTTATTCCCAAGTATTCTTATCGACAGTATTCGAAATAAAGACATTTTTACGACCATATTCGCAGTGAGAATGGTTCGTACATTTTTTTACAATTTCTTATCCGCAAGGTTCCACGATTGTTTCTTTTTATGGTAATATTATATATATTTTTTTCTCTCCACAAAAATGTATTTTTAACTGAAAAAAAATAGTAAATTTTGGAATTGCCAAGAGAAAATAATCGTGGATCTTTGAGGACACGAGATATTCGTCCTATGTACGAGACTTTATTTTATTTATTTTACCGTGAAAGTTACTTGCTGTTTTATCGAAGCGACGAATAAAAAAAGAGTGGGAAAAGTTTCGAATGATTGAAGAGCGAGTCAGTACAGACGGGCAAGTATCGCAAGGCCAGTCGGGCACGGCACTGTGTTTCGATCCTCGGCTTGTTTTCCCGTTGCCACCCGCGAATATTCTCGAAAGTTTGTAGTCCCCCTCCTTTGCAGACTGCTGCATAATTAGGCCGTTATCGGCATCACGTGGTGGATCGAGGCTGCGCTCTTCGAAAACGTGAACAAAAGTGTTTCATCGGACTCAGCCGAGATTACCGCCCGCGGAACTCCACCCGATCGATTTATCTTTATTTAAAACATTTCCCGAACGTCGCGTGTCCGCGAGGTTTATTTATAGAAAAAAAACAGAAAGAAAGAAAAAACACCATCCATTAACTATAACAGTGAAACGAAGTCGGAACCGCGACCTACGCCAGGCGGTTTCGCAGATCGATAACAGTTTGGCTACGAGGAACACGGTCTGCCAGTCCCGAAGTCGCTTCGCGCCGATTCACCGTAGCTGTGTCTGTGTGTCCGTGTTTACGTGCGAGCTCTTCTCGCAGTAGCGTCGGGAGAACGAAAAGGTCGGAATATATAGACTCCTGCGGTGGGCCGAGAGCAGCAGCTTTTGGAATCGATTGGCCTCCGCGGCAAAGGAAACGACCTCCCCACGTGCGTTTATCGTATACTCCCCGGCCGGTTATAGAATCGCTGAGTCTCTCGCGTCGGTCGTGAGTGTAACGCGAATCGCGAACCCAACGACGTTAGAGCGACGTTGCCAGCTCGTTGCATTTCCGGTCGTATTCTTTGCGATACACTGGCGTAAACGAGCGAGAGAAAAATATTTATAATTATTATTATTAAATTTTTTTTCCATCGTTTCGAACGTTTTGACTGACAACTTGCCCGGAGGTGATAGTTTAGAATTATTTAATCAAGGAAGCGAGGCGAAACTCAAGAATTATTATTATTATCATAAGAATTAAATTGCATTATATTATAGATATATTATATTAAATTGTTATTATTATTCGTCCATGATGCTGATTGGTTTACGCTGAGCGGTATGACATTGTGCGATATAAATTTACGCACTGTTGCTGGTAACTTAACGCACTGTTGCTGCACGAGGCCGGTTTAGCAAATATTTGTTGGGCATTAAATCGATCGCGATTCTCGTTGAAACGAAGTTTATCAAACGCATCAGATTAAATCAGTCGAGGAAGCGAATTGGTTGGTTTTTAGATTAGCTCCTAGGTATCCTGGGAGAGCAAGTTTGTACTACGGTTGCACAGGCGCTCGTAATAAAAACAAAAAAATGCTACGAAAAAAACATTTTTTTTTACCGTGGATTAAAACGTAATAGTTCATATTTACATATTAAATGTTTCTTTCTTACGTAAATTAATATTTTTTTAGTTGCTTTCACGAATATTTTTGACACTCCCGAATAACATGCGCTCGCTCGCTCGTTAACATCGGTTTTGTATTTATTTTTTCGTTTTTCGTTCCGTTCAAAAAATTCAACGCACCGTGGCACGCACGTTCTGCGTGCCGGAGCTTGCGTGCGGAAATGTGACACGCTTTCGAGCGTTTATAATACAATACTCGGATCTCCGCTCGAACGTTTTACGCTTACACGTCCTCGTCGAGATTGAAAATAATTTTCAGTTCGCGAGCGGCAAAGTTGCAGCTGTGTATAAAAAAAAAAATCGCGCTCAGCATTTCGCCGGAACGTGGAAACTACAGCGATTATCAACGGCCGGCTTGCGTTGCTAAGAGCCGTCGAATAAGCGCTCTTATCTAAAAGACCCGACACACGTATGATCCACGCATATTTATGCGTACGTTAGCTTGAATAATAGTGACGCATTGATTATTTGACCTCGAATTTTTTTCCAACGGAAATAGGTTCTGCTTTATTGACTTTTATCTACGACCGAGCTTTCGTTGATAGACGAGGAAAATTTTTTTTTATGGCGCCTCAGCTCGTGTTAAGATTCGACGTGAAAAAATGATGTTATTCTTTTGTCCGTGGCGGGGCGCTAGCTGGAAAGAAGGCTCTGAAAATAGATCTGACGTCGATACCGTTTGCGGTCGAGACTATTTCCATAGGCTGCATAAATTCCATTTCGTCGACGGTTCGCCGCTGCCTCGAAAACCGTGCACTTAAGGCGGTACGACTATTAACGCGTGTACATGTTGCACTATTCATTTTTTTCACACCAATTAACGGTACAATGCCATGCGGAAAAATATTTCTTACGCGACATAATCGTCATCGCTTCTAGTGGAAGAGCAATAACGCAATTTTGTTCGATTTTATTCCATTTCAAAAATTCAATTTTTTTTTACATTAAATTTTTATTTTCTACACGTTCCAAAGTTGATCTGAACAATGTCATACCCGTTGGTTTTGATAATCGTACCTCCTTAAGATCCGCAAAAAAAAAAAATCGAACGTAAATCATGCAAGTTCGATTCCGTGCAAACAAACAAAAATTGATACAATTTGAATTATTTCGCCGATGAAATTTCGTGTGATTTACCTCCTTCTAATATTTCGTGTGATTTACGTCCTTCGCCCGACAATCGTCTATATCTCTCCTGTGTTCTAATTACAATTGTATTGCGCGCACGCGTCCGGTGGGCGTCGCGACGCTTCGTTCCACTCGACTGTAGCCGTACACAATGTAGGTACGAGAGAGCGGCGTCGAAGGTGCCGGATGCTGCAATCGATCTATCGAAACCTCGGAGACGTACAGAGCGACCGAGTTCTCTCTGACTCTCGATTAATTCCCAATACACACCGAGCTATCCTTCCTCTCAGTGTCACCTTTTCTCAATCGATCCTCCGCGATTCTCAATGCTCTCCCAAAAAAAAAATTTCAAAACAAAAATAAAAAAAATTTAATCTACAGCGAGAATCACGTGACCGGTTGGTAGCAGTTCGTCCTCCGCAGCACGTGTTCCCTCGTTGCCGGAGTCGTTCGGCCTCGCGAATCAGCTGGCGACGGTGTGACGAAAATCCCCGAGAAATCCGCGAAGCGTCGCCCTTGCCTTCTTCTTCTCCCCCTTTCCTTTCCGCCCGGAACCCGAGCGCTCGCTACTCTTTACACTTCGATCCTCGACTGTGACTGTTATTTTTTTTTCGTCAATTTTTTTATTTCAATTTTTTTGTAAAATTTTCGTAAAAAATGCCTTCTATCTCTCCGGCCGGTAAACCGCGTTACTATCGGCGCGGTTTCGTCCTCGAGCGGGAGAGCCTGTGTATATCTCTTTCTCTCGTCTGGATAGAAGCGAGGCCGTGCTGGGGCAGAAGGCCGTTTTACACTGAATCCCCTTTGCCTCTGGAGGCTCTATGTATACCAGCGAGCGGGCAGGCCTTACCCGACCGCCGAGACACTCGTAGCGCTCTCCGACGCTGTATTAGTATACCGAATACATTATGTATCGCATGTGCGGCGATTACTGTACGTATATTCGTTTGAATAACGAGAGTGTGCGAGTGAGAGTTTTACACTTAGGCTTTATTTTGCTGTGTGTGTGTGTGCGTGTGTGTGTGCGTGTGTGTGTGTGTGTGTGCGCGCGCGCGCGCGTGTGTGTGTGTGTGTGTGTGTGTGTGTGTGTGTGTGTGTGTGTGTGTGTTGGTTGGAGGCGATCGAGCCTGACTGTGCTAGTGTCGGCCGGCTCCCCCACTCCCCCCTGCCCCCCACTTGCTTGAACGTAGCGGGGCTTGATGATGGTTCGCGGTACCACCGGGCACCAACCAACCAGACGAGCTTGGTCTCTCCTTGTGAATATATAGCTATACAGAAGAGCTTGTACGCTACAAACTATTTCTGTATATATATGTGTGTATATATATAGATATATATATCTATTTTTTTTTTATATCTATTTTATATTTGTTTATATTAATTTTATACGCTTATCCACATACATACGCATAGATATATACCTACGTATATATATATAGACAGTAAAAAAAGTTTGCACTTTTTACGACAACTTATTGTCCTCGAAAGTCCACCATTTTTCATTTGGTAATTTTCCTAAAGTACGAACTGCAATTGCTAATGACACGAAAAATAGAAGGAGGAGTTTGTATATTCAAACCTTGACAAACGAGTTTGACACTTATTTAACAAAATTATTTTTACTCTGTGTATGGATATATATATGTATGTACATATGATAGATGTATATGTGTATATATTGTAACGACCGAGGGAAAGAATAACTCGCGTATTTGGTTGGGGGGGGGGGGGGGGGATATTATTGGTATAATCACGGCTATGTATCCCGAGTATGAACTGTCACACGTCTGTCCGTTCAGACGTCCTAGTCCAGACTGTCTATATGACGATCGATCTTGGCATCGATCGTCTGTTCGTTTGTCTATTGTCAAACCTAACTAATATCGTGTGTCCTAACGAATAGTCAGCTACATATTCGTTACAATATATAATACATGCTGTATGCAAAGTGGTGAAATATTCGTTTGATAGGATAGTTCATGACTTCTCGGTATTCGCCGACTAGAAGAATCGCGTGCGTCCAGCGACTTCGACAGTTACGAGGAAACTTGTGCCGGTGAGTCGTCATCGCGGAGCGACGGACGAGAGATATTGGAAAGTCACTGAAGTCACGCTGTCGACAAGCGTTTCCAAGTGGGCGTACTTTATTTTTCTTTTTTAAATGGATGCCTTTGATTCTGCAATGTTGAGGTAGTCTTGTAAGACGGGCTGGTTCGAGGCAAAAAAAGTGACCAGTGATTTTTTTTTTTTTTTTTTTTTGAGCCGATTTTGCTTTTGTTTTGAAATTTATTGCGTTCAGCCTACCGTACGTATTTTTCTCGTCCACAATGGGGCCCCGGAGACCACTCGGATTTCCGGTGCGGAACTTTTCTTGTAGTTCGATATCCGATATTTTTGAAAATTTGACACTTCCATATTTGTCATTCAATATGTTGCTTGCATTGCAAATTTAACATTTTTTTTACAATTGAAATTTACACACATTTGATATTTCGCATGCAGAGTCTGAAGTATTTTTTTATCGTTATCTAATGCCTCGTCTTTGTATTTTTAACATCGCATGAAGATTTGGCATTATTCAATCATTGTTCAGGACTGTACATTGAAGTTTGATTCCTTTCTGTTAACATCTTACAAGTATTTTGTATTTCTCAAATTCAAATGTGGAGCTCTGTGTAAAAATATTTTGTCTTTTATATTTCCTTGGCTATCAAAGTCCCGTAAATACCAGATAAGTATTTGAGGATTTAAAATACCGAAAATTCATAATCCTGTTTAAAATGCTGTCCAGCTCTGGTACGGGCGCTCCGACTATCCGTGAAAAGTTTCCATTCCCGAATTCACACGAAAACAATTGGACGAGAAATCTGCTCACAAATTCAATCCCGGAAATCTGAGCGATCGGGATCGAGTGGCGAAGCGGAGAGAATACTACGGCCCTGGAGTTTTCGAGAATCCGTGTATATTATCGTAAGGCGCACGTGTGTGTTTACCGCTCGGAGAGCCGTGGCCGCAGCATCAGCGTTTTCAGCCGCTGTTACGTACGAATCCTTCGATATTCTAGCTCATGGCCTCGGCGAGCGTGCATATTCGATGTATCGCTGGCTCTTATCGCAGACGCCGTTCGACGATTCCAGGATCGCTAAACTTCTCTGTTATTAAACCCAGCCCGGGCGATACGACACGTTAATGTTTAAACGCGCCTTCCTGGTAAAATTCGAGGCTCATACCGGGTCGGCTCTCCGTTACGTGGAAGCTGAACCGCCGATCGGTGTTCGTGTTATTTACAAACACCGATAGCCGCGCGAACGACATTGGGCGGGGAAGGTTGGAGGTGATCGGGCTGCCCGAGCATCTCTGCTCGGCGAAACGTTCGCGGATACGGGAACGAGGATGAATACAAACCAGTCGAACGAACCGACGAGGAGCCGAGCGCCGGGCTGCGCCGAAATGAACACCGTTGGCCGATCCACCGCGCATGCGCACCTCTCACCTCGCGCACTTATTATCCGCCGCTGCAGCGAAGCTTTTTCCTCGGGCCGAACAATAACGCCCGCGCGTGCACCGACCACCTGACTGAATCGTTTAACCGTATTTACTGACGGGGCGCAGCGAGAGGCAGAATGTTTGCTGGAGAAGACATTGTACACAGTGAGCGACTCTGTTGAGGCTGCCTTATGGATTGGGACACAAGGTGAATAATTGGTAATGCGTCCGCCAGTTTCTCATAATCTCGAGCGGGCTCTGGTACGGGTCTCGAAATAATATTCGAGGACATTTCGAGAACCTTGAAAGGACCCTTCAAGAACACTCTCGGGATTCTCGAGGACGTCGCAATGATTCATGTACGGAGTGCAGCGACGACTTCTAACGCTGTATAGATCTAGTAGAATAAGTATTGGAATGCCGGAATAAAGTTTGAGGACTTGTCAAGGTTTCTCTCAGAATTCTAACGTTCGTCTCTCAAGGACGGCAATGATAACCGACGTTTGGTTATACGCAAGGAGCGCAGAGAGAGTGGAATATTTTTAAAGTGTTTTACATGGTTGCCACGGACCTGAAAAACCGGGAGAAGTCAGGGGGAGTCGGAAAAGTCAGGGAATTTTTTTTTAAACCTTGGCAGTTTTTTTAAATCTGATTTTGAATGACTATGTAGTGATATTATTTTCGTTCGGAACTTTTAATATTGTGAATTAAATTTAATATATTAAGTTTAATATTAAGTTAAGTTAATATTAAGGATATTAATTTTAATATATTAAGGATCATTATATATTAACGTTATTTGTAATTGTCCTTTCCTACCCTGATCGATAGACTGGACAAATTGAATTTTTGATCTGGAAAACCGGGACGAGACAGGGAATTCCAGTTGGAGAATTTCGTGGCAACCATTTTTCAGTAATATTTTCAATGTTTCAGAAAGATTGACGATGTTACTAAAATAATTGTGGATCTCGTGCAGTAGGAATGCTTGGTGATTATGAAAAATTAATGTATCGCGAGATTAACAGATGCGTCACATTTGATTATTATGCTGGAAGATTGAATACAAAATACCCTGAAGGAACAAATACGAGGACATAAAAGTTATTTTTTTTTTCTTTTGTAAATAATGGAATATTGACGAGCACGTGGGATATATAAAAATTGTTAAATTGCATCGAGAAGCGTCGAGAGTGCGAGCTCAAGATAAAACGCATATTCAAGCATGAGCCTAAGTAAATGACTCCAATCCGGACCAATTGAGCGAACACCCTGCGTAGAACAAAGTGTGTTGATAATTCTCGTGTTACTTGATGGAACGCGAATGCAAGATTATGCGCGAACTGGCCGATTAGAGCATGACTGGTCTCCATAACGAACACACACCACGGAATAACCAGACGAGCGAGCTTCGATTCACCATGTCATTTAATTGTATATCATGGACAGACACGAGGTTGACAGAAGGAGTAGCAAAGTCGAGGATGGTTTGCGATAAAAAAAAAGAGATTAATGCGCGTTCTCATCGCCTCTCGCCTTACAATAACGCTGATATACAGATGGTTCCGACCACTATAAATTCTTTCGTCAGACTCTCGCGATCAATTGATTTTCGGATCCGAGAACGACATTTCCTCGAGCAGATGACGATGTTTATTTGACGTTGGGGAGGGATCTGCATATTTTTTCAATTTTATAGACACATTTTTTTTTGTACATTAATCATATACAATCATACATTCTTGTGGCTTCGATCTTCCGAACGAATTGTGGAAACACAAAATATCAATAAGAATAATAATGTCAATAATATAATATTATAATATTGTAATATTAAATATTAATAACAATTTTATATAAATATCTATGCACATTTAAGAGTACGTTACTTCAAGTTTTTTCTTATCACATGTTCGCATTGCGCAATATTCGACGATGTCGACATCAAGGCCAGAACGATTAAAAAAATATATATATATATTCAAAGCTTGAACTAAACTGTAATAGGGCAACAATAAGGGGGGGGGGGGGGTAACGGAGAGTCGCGTAACTCTGTGCGGTGTACGTCGGTCATTCGCGTCGTAAAATCGGATCGATGGCGAGCGATAATGTTAGTCAAAGCATACGCATACGTAGTGTACAGAGAGATAGAGAGACAGTGCGTGTTCGGTTATAGCTTCTGTGTTAGAACCGCAGGCTACTAATAGTGACAGAGCTATAACGATCGAACGGCAGTCGCACGCTAGCTCGATGTCTAACGAGTCCGCGTACATGACGCGACGAACTCGGACTCTACTTATCCTAGCGCGAGACGGATTTTAACACGCCGTTACGTAAAATTTACGCACGCCCGGGAGTCGCCGTGTTGCGTAAGACCGGACGAACGCTCGATGACCGGCGAGCCCGGTGGGCTCTTTGTTTTGTCAATACGCACGTACTGTACACGAGGGCGGATCACAAAAACATTTTATTTTGTCGCAGTGTTGCCCGAAGTGGTGAAACACAGCCCGACGTGCATTAGACATCGGTGTTGAGTGCGACTGGCGTTCAATCGTTAAAGTTTCCCCATACTGGGATAAAAAAAAAAGTGCCTCTTTTAACTCTGCTTTTTCAATTCATTCGGACTCGCGGGGATTAGTTTGAGGCAGAGTTGGGCAATATACTAGAAAGTAGTGACAATTAAAAATGCAAAACACTATATTGTTTTAAGTCCAAGATACTTTTTGTACTTAAAATACATTGATAAGTACTTTGTTTGAGTACTTCCTAAAATACATAGTAGAAGTCAATGAAATTTCAATTTCATTTTTTCTAATCACATTTCAGTTTTGACATTTTTTTTTAAATATTTTTATTTTTGATGGTATATTGCCATTTTCCAGTGAAATTTTCAAACATGTTACGTAGCATTTTTATGTCTTTCTGTCAACATCTTCCAAATTCTTGGAGTCCAAAAATTCCCACAATCATTCTTAGAATTCAAATGTGGTTGTTGGTGTAAAAATATTTTCGGTTCTAATACCCCGAGAGCTTAAAAATTATCGGGTATTTCCCGATTGTTTCGTTGCGTAGCAACGAGCGAGATAAGTTTTGCTTAAAAAAATCCCGAGCGCGCAGCGCGAGGGATTTTTGAGCAAAACTTATCTCGATCGATGCTACGCAGGGAAACAAGAGGGAAATACCCGATTAATTTTTAAGCTTGAGGGGTATTCGGCTGATTATTTTTTCAACCTCAATTTCGACCAATGAGATTGTGGTATTTAACATTTTCCTGACAAGGTTTTATTTCGTTTTATTTTATTTCACATATTTTTTCTCTGTACAAAATCCAGTAAATTGGGCCCAAATCGACTTCTTGCTCTTCTCTGTATTAGCCGGGACATTCTGTTTGATTTTTTTAGAGATGCTCTCTAGAGATTCATCACCAAATCGCTTTCTTCGCTCACTCATGTCCATGCTCGTGAATAGCAATTTGACGTTTAATCATTCGCATAGGTTACAAGTGACAGAAAAATTAATGTTTATCGCCTAGCAACCTAGCCGGAAAATTTTCGAAAAATTATCGATATAATTTAGACCTAGTTGTACCACGTGATGTCAAATACCGCGCTCTCATTGGTCGAAATTGGGGTTGAAAAAATAATCTACTTTATATTGAATGGCCCAAAAAGTACTTCAACAACAAATGTCCCAAAAGTACTTATACACTGCGAAAAGAGTTTAGCTAATGTTAAGAATTGTTTGTTGAGCCAAATAAAATATAATTGACCAAAAAACAAAAAAAAAGTCGAACATTTTGGCAATAAAAAAAGTTTGTTTGGCTGAACAAAAATTTGTCAACACTAAATAGACTCCATTCCCACTGCAGTCAGTGCTTCGTTGAGTCGAAATTACAAAAATGGCATCGCCGATTAACTATTCGAACTATCCTATTAATGATTAACAGCGTCGTCTGAAATTACACCCGTTTGGAAATATCTGTTAGACTAATTAGAAAATCCGGCTGTCCTTCAAGTTTTCGTACACATAGTCATACATATATGTACATGTACGTATACATTGCGAGCCCGCTCGATATTCACCCCAAAGCTCCGGTTTCATTCGCCCGAGAATTTCTGGATTGCTCGCAGCAGATGAGAATTAATCGATGGCCAGAGACTCGCAGTCCCGTTTCGCCATTCGCGACGACCTGAACCGACTGCGGAACACGTTGCAACTCAAACCGGCATTGAATTTCACACTCGCACTGAAACGTCGAAACGTTGAATCGATACGCAACGATGCGATTATTCGATTATTGTGTCTGCAGCTTATTGCAATTATTATTATCATCACGATTAATTTTTTTTTTTTTTTTTTTTTTTTTTTTTTTCGGTACACATGTCATTTACCGTTATGAAGAAGCGCGAGACTGCGATACAGAGACGTGCAACGCTCGCGACAGCTGCAAACACTATCAATCAACTCGAGACGAACCGGACATAGTCGGTTACATCGAACAGCCGGAGATCAAATGATTTATTCGCTTAGAGACCGGCGCGCTCCCGATTATGCCATGGCGGACTTAATTATTGAAGCGCCTCATACAACGGACCTTACCTTCATATTTTTAATTCTATTATCAAGTTATCAACTTTCGATCTCCCTGCTCCTCGGCCAGACACGACTTCCACCACTGAAATATTAATGCCCGAAAGCGTGAACCCTCAAATATAATTTTACATTTAGCCTCCAGTTGCCCAAAAACGGGATACCTTATTCGCGCATAAAAAGGCCGAAAGCACCGGGTGGAAAAAGCTTTTACAATCACACGACAATTCCACAAAATCTTTCAATGCCTCCAAATAAAATGTAATCAAATTTATGCCAATCATCTTCATTTCCCGATCTCGCGATCAGTCATCAAGTTTCATACGTCCAGAAAAAGAAGTTTCATAGTTTGTTTTCATAAAGCACCCCCTCCTTTCTCTCCGCACAGTCAAATAAGTCACATATTCGATTAATCTCGATCGTTCACCGAACGGCTTACGAATTTTCTATACGATTCTCAATAAAAAAAAATAAAAATAAAAATAATATAAAAATAATTTCATCAGCGTAGTTTGAAAATTTGTTATTTTTCTCGGTGCTTCATTTACCGTATTATCTCTATATTATTCTTACACTATTGTCTAATTTATCGCACTATATTGTCTCTGACTTTCGTTGTTGTTAAAAGAAAAATTCTATTCAGTCACGAACGTCCGATCTTTCCACTCCTCTGCCAGACACGCTTGCGCCACTAAAGTATTAACACCAGGAAGCGAGAGTCCTTGATAAAATTTTACATTTGGCCTCCAGTTGCCCAAAAACGCGATACCCTATTCGCCTACAAAAGGTGAGCCGAAAGCGCCGAGTGGAAGAAGCTTTTACAACCAGACCGCAAATCCGCAAAATCTTTCAAGGCCCACAAACAAAGTACAGTGAAAATTAACCCCAGCCGTCATCATTTGCCGATCGCAGGATCGAATCAGGATCTTCAGATCCAAGAAAGCCTAATACCTCGGTTTCATAAACCACCCCTCCGGTTGCTTAAATAATTCACATACATTCGATTAATCTCGATCGTTACATCCACCGCGGCTGCTTACCCAATTTTTCCATACGATTCTTAACCCAAGGATTCTCCCCCGCAGAGCTTTCCGCGCTCCTCCGGGTAATCGTAAGGGATGAATCTCGTCCGGAAAATACATGGCGCTATTTCCCCCCCCCCCCCCCCCCCCCTCGGCCTGTCCGGATTCATGATGGATGGGCGCCTAACCGAAGCCCACCAACTTGGCCCGATAGAGCGAGTGGAAAGCCAGAGAGCGCGGTGAATAAACGAGACTTACTCGCGATACGACGCAACTTTATGAACGCGGAAATGTTAAAACTCTGTACAGCGAACTAGTCAAGTAAACGGGGCGGCGGGGGAGGACAGGGGGAGTTTGGAGAACCATGAGAGCAAAAGGTGCCAGTCGGCCTGGAAGGGGTCGATGTTCGAAGAGCAGGGATGCGAGAGGGCGAGAAACGTGCAAATTAAATTACTCGAATCGCGGCGCCAGCTTCCAGGGGGGCGAAGGGGGTGGGGGGGGGGGGGGGGGAGGGGACGAGGATCAAAGTACTTATCCGAGGCATTGAGTCGAAAATGAGAGGCACTCGGGCATGGAGTTAAATCTCTCCACTTCGAATTTACAGCTCGAATAAGCGGCGGAACGGGCGTCGGGCTCTCGACCAGGGATACTTGCACCTGATACTGTAAACCCTGTATCATTGTACAGCCTCTCTGTATTCTCCCTTCTCCTCCCTCCCCCCCCTCCCCCTTCTCCTCCCCCTCCCCGTCCGCGTGCCGCTCTTTGGCGAGTATGCGAGCATCATACGTGCGGATCATTTGCGCGCTTGCACCTCCAATCTCTCGCTAATATCACCACCGATATTCAGCCTCGAATATTTTGCCTGGATTATCACAGCCGATTACGCGGCTGCAGTTGAAATTTCTCACGTGTTTTTTTTTTTTTGGTTTTTTTTTTTCTTTTATCGTCGATCATTCGCGGTTTTTGGAACTTATGATGAGGAGCTTGATCGAGTTATCGGAGCATGCGCGCAGGCGCGCGAGAGTTGCATCATAACATTTTTTTTTGGGTTGTGGATGTTTATATTTTGTTAAAAGAATTGTAAGATTGTTAGTTGTTACTTTATTGGGACGAAGGACTCGGGTCGATGGCCCTTTGCCAAGGTGTAAAATCATCGTTGGGTTTGAAATTAGTGCAAGACGATAACTGTATGAATATTAACTTTGGGAATAAATCTCTTTTACTGGAAGTTTTGTTTTATACGCTCGTGAGATTGTTGTTTGGAAACACTAACTGCTAACTGTCGTGACACTCAATTCGTTAATTGTTGTTGCTGTATTTTATCATTGAAATCCGAGCTTTCCGATAATTGAAATTTGATTGTTTTTACTGTAGCTACTTCATTCATCGATATCGTTGCGAACACAGCTGGGCAAATTACCGAAAAGTATATCGAGTACAAAGTAATTTTCGTATTTAAAGTACTTTTATAAATATACAAAGTACAAAGTACTTTTTCCTCTTAATCGGAAGTGGCGAATTTCGACGAATACGAAATTTAGAGGGGAATTTTCAAATCAAACGGCCCTGTTCAGTGCCAATATTTTTTTCAAAACGTCCAAACTGTGAGTTTCCAATTCTTGCCAACAGACTAATCGACTGGACCACGGCGACTGGTCCTTGGCGAAGTGAGTGAAGATCGATTGAATGTATAACAACTAAATCTCGGATGTATTGATCTAGTAAAGTGGCCGAAGGTGTGAAAGCTCTCGATTTTATGCACGAATATTCGTATTTTTGGGATTTAAATGGAAAATATTGGGCTGGGGGTAAATTAATTGTTATATTCGTGTTCAGCGGGATAAAATACGTCGAATATAGCCTGGAAACAAAAAAAAAAATCGATTGAACAATGATTTCTCCATTTTTGAGTCACTTTTGAAAAAAACGTCGATTTTCGTGATTTTCAAAGGTCGATAGCTCGGCTCCCAATGGAGCTAGGGCAAATCCGCGGTGCCCGTCGTGTTCTACGGGTGAAAATACACAGGATAGGGTCTTTTCCGAAGTTTTAGAAGCGTTTTATCGGGCAGTTTGTGGACTTTGAAAAACGCGAAAAATTGACTCGAAAGGGGTAACCTTGCAATTTTTTGACGACATTTTTTTGTTCTTTTTTTTAAATTGAACTGCCACGTATTTCGACGAATTTTTTCCCGCTGAACACGAATCCGCTGACCTCTTTGGGGCTGAAGTACAGTGAGACATTGAAATTCTCGATTTTATGCACGAAAAATCGTATTTTTGGGATTCAAATGGAAAATATCGGGTTGTTAGCGAAACAATTGTTATATTTGTGATGAGCGGAAAAAAATACGTCGATTATACACTAGCAACAATGAAAATCGATTGAACAACGATTTGTGCATCGAGAGAAGTCGAGTGCTGCCCACTTCCCAACCGCCGTCGGAAGACCGCTTTTTCGCGTGTACCCCATAATATTTTTTTAGTAAACAAATGCACGAAAACTCGCGCTTTTCGTGCCTGTAAAGTTTGGCGAAAGCGTGCGGAAAAGAAACCACAGCGCCAAGATAAGCGTGCGCGAAAGTAGAGATATAAGTGTGAAAAAACAAAAAAAAAGAAACGATCTACACCGAGACGCAGTGTGCGCAAAAGTATCCACAGAATTTTTCTCGCATCCCTCGCTAGAAAGCGCCACTTTCGCCACGTTTTTATAGGCACGAAAAGCGGGACTCTTCGTGAATGCTTTACAAAAAAAAATATATTCACGAATATTCGGTCTGTGATCTCTATATCTATAATCTCACATCGTCCTCGCTGGGCCTCGGTGCGTCATCGCGGACGCGGAAAAAAAAAAAGAAAAAAAAAAGTGTGCCGAGTCGGTAGGTTTTTCACGCCATTTTCGCCGACACCTCCGGATCCGCGTGAATTCGCGTGGCGCACACGTGCTCGCAGGCCGCCGTCGGGCATCGGGGAATAAAATATGTACGTGCCCAGGCCAGTTTCAATTTCCGATGGCAATAATGCCAAAACAGCTTTTCCCATAGGCCACATGTACTCCGCCGAGCTCCGCTGGCTCGTTTTCACTCGTTCGCCGGCATGATTTTGTTGCGCCGTTTCCTTTTTTTTTTGTTATTTTTTTTTTTTTTTTTTTTTTTTTTTCCCCTCCACCGATACCACGCATGACCCCATTGGCCGTTTATCCTCGTTTCGTTCGGCGTGAATTTATTCGACCGGGACGGCCTCGCGAGCACGATTCTCGAGGCCAGTAATTTTTGCCATTTTACAGCGCTCGCGCGCCCGAGCCGCGTATTATCCGGTATAACTGCACAGCGGTATCGATCGACAGGCTTTCGATCATACCGCGCAACGAATTATCCGTAGTTGGATGAATTTTTGAATTACGACCACCACATGATTCCGTTTGTAATTTTGTCACGAAGCTTCCTGTTGGAGGGGATTGGCTGTATTGAGATATCATCGTTGGTGGAGCGAAATCTGATAAATAATCAAATAAATTGTTTGTGACAAGATTTTTTTTTTCTTTCATTTCGAGGCAGATTTTTACAAGACTTTCGTTGCGCGAGAGACGTGAAAAAAATGGAAATCTCTGATCATTGCCATTTTTGCCCTTATATAATAAAATGAATAAATAATAAAATAATAAAATTAATTGTTTGTGACAAGATTTTTTTTTTTTCATTTCGAGGCAGATTTTTGCACAAGACTTTCGTTGCGCGGGAGACGTGAAAAAAATTGAAATCTCTGATCATTACCATTTTTGCCCTTATATAATAAAATGAATAAACAATAAAATAATAAAATTAATTGTTTGTGACAAGATTTTTTTTTTTTTTCATTTCGAGGCAGATTTTTACAAAAGACTTTCGTTGCGCGGGAGACTTGAAAAAAAGTTGAAACGTCTGATCATTACCATTTTCGCCCTCATGCGACGAGTACGCTTTTACCGAAAATTATTGACCCAGTCGAATGAGCAATTTGTTAACTGCTGCATCACCGCTCTCGATAAATTGTAATGATCCGAGAATGGGCACGAGTCAGCTGCTCTCGAGCTGGCGTCTCGATGTCGGCATAACGGTTCGACGAATCGATGCCTTTTATTCTCGTCTCGCAGCCGGAAAATTATTCACTTCGTTCCCGTCCCCCATCGTTCGTCTCGCCGTCGGACTCTGTCGTGCATTTTTTTTGTTTAATTGCCACTTATAATATCCTCCAAGAGTCACGGTTCTTTCGGTTCAATCAAGCTAATCTCTAACGATCTTCAAGCCTTTTTCTTTTTCGCTCTAGAGAATTGTTTTTTCGTTATTTTCGCAATCTTGAGCCGCAAATTGCCCACCTGCAGTTCGCGACTGCTGAAGTGTCGCGTTGTTCTTCGTTTGGTTTTTTTTTCGTTTGTTTTTCAACGAAATAAAAAAGATCGTAAAAAAAAAGACTCTCCGTGAAGCTAGCAGAGCAAAGTTCTCAAAAATGAATTTACGATCCTGAAACCTTTTTCTTTTTCGTTCTAGACAATTGTTTTTTTTTTTCGTTATTTTCGCAACATCGAGCCGCAAATTGCTCACCTTCAGCTCGCGAGTCTTCAAGTGTCACGTTGTTTTTCATTTAGATTTTAATTTTTTTTGCAATAAAATAAAACAAATTCATAAAAAGAACCTTCATGAAACTAGCGGAGCAAAATTTTTTAAAATGAACCTGCTATGCCCAAAAATCAATGTACATCAGAATTGAAAATCGACAGTGCCGTCTGCCAGTTTCTTATGAAGCCAGCAGAACAACGGCAATTTTTGCACTATTTATAAACTGTTCGGTAGCGCACAAGTATACTTATGCGATTAATAGTCAATGGAAATAATGCGGACGGGAATGGATTCGGCGCGATTGCAAGCCAAAATGAAGGAAGCCTGTGAGACGACGAATGACCCGAGAATTCGAGACGATTGGGGAGGAATTGAAAGGTCAAAGTAGTCTCAACCGCACGTTGCACCATTTAGGAGATTTCCGAAAGTCGGCTTCGTCGCTGCACGCGTGTTGTTCGATTTCTCCCGGATCCGAGCCCGCTTACACGCAAATCGCGTACCGCGAGGCGGCTTCTATATCGGAGTAATAGAGTTTAATAGAACGCGGGTAGTTCTCGGCTGAGAGATCCCGTGCACCGGGCACAGTGCAGGGCGCGAGTGAGTCTGCATATTCCGGGAATCCCGTACGGTAATCGTAGTTGAATCTGGGCATGACAAGGGTCGTTTCCCCAAGTTTCCTCCGTCTTCCGTCGTCGCTACCGAACCGCCGATGTCGCTCGGTATTCCAGCGGATGGCGCTCCGTTTCTCGTGCAGCACCGAGACCGCAACTTCTACGACGATCCTGCGGAGAGCTCACGGCAACCGGGATGACGAAGGAGCTGTGAGGCGCCGTAATCGCCGAACTGTCGCGATTCCGAACCGATTTTTCGAAACAATTTACTGGTTGGCAGAACGGAATTAAAAAAGTTTAAAATTTACATTTTCGGAACGTTTACTCATGAAAGATGAAAGATCAAAGTTGAAAGTTGAAATTTTTATAACACTTTCTCATAATGATCCTTTATTTGCAAAACTTCTTCTACGAGAAAGCATTTACTATACTTTTGGCTTGTTCATAGACAAAGCTCTGCAAATAAAGGGACATTATCAGAAAGTCTTAGAAAAACGTCAACTTTCAACTTCGATGAGGAAGCGTTATGAAAATTTCAATTTTTTTTATTTCATAAGTTATAGTATCACCAGTGAAGATGAATCTCGTGACGGAAACAAAACGGCACTCGTTAGCATACGCAGTAAAAAAATAATTTTGTAAAATCGGAATACGGAGTCTCGCAAAAATCGTCAAGTGACAAACTTTTTTGTTCAGGTATGAATATACAAACCCGGCCTTTTGTTTCCCGTGTCATGAACAATTTTTGTTTCAACTTTTGTTTGTAATTCTACAGTTGGATGGTGCGATCGATAAATTTAGCAAATAAAAAATTGTAGAAGTTTGCGGGCAATAAGTTGTTATAGAAAAGCACAAACGTTTTTTTTTTTTACTATGTACTCAGATGTCTCAGAGTCAACGGAAAACAGTGAATGAAAATAATTTATTTTTACTGCAAAATTCAATAAATTACTATTGAAATTACAAAAACAAATTTTGCCAGTTTTATCAAAATTTGAACCGAACAGTTTTAATGGATCGAACGAGCAAGGGGAAGGGGTCAAAACGGACCATTTTCACCGTTTTGTCGCGCGCGACGCGGAAAAAATTCTTGTTTCAAATGGAAAAGGAGGAATGTGAAGCAAAAGGGGTTCCGTTTTGCCCCGCATCTTGCCCTCTTCTATGCATAATGATGGACCAAGCATACCTAAAAAAATGTATTATATATACTAATTCCCAGGATATTCTGCTTGACTCGAGCATTCCCTTCATTACAACAATCTCCCTCAGGGCGTTGAAATAAAATAATTTTTAGGTACACTGAGAGAAGGATCTAGTTAAAAATGACTATGTATATCACTTTGAAGATATTGCCATATCACATAGTAGTAGAGCGTTAGGGCGCCACCTATGGTAAGAAGTACCGGATTTATAAGAATTTCTCTTAGATATTATGGTGAAAATTCTTGGATAATCTCAGACTTTCTACCATAAGTGGCGCGTTCACGCCGTACTACTATGCGCTATGGTAATTTTTCTTAGATGATTGGTAATTTTTACTAGATCCTTCTCTCAGTGTACACTGTACAGTGTACACTGAGAGAAGGATCTAGTAAAAATGACTATATCACTTTGGAGATATTGCCATATCACATAGTAGTAGAGCGTTAGGGCGCCACCTATGGTTGGAAGTACCGGCTTTATAAGAATTTCTCTTAGATATTATGGTAAAAATTCTTGGATAATCTCAGACTTTCTACCGTAGGTTACACGCTGGCGCCGTACTACTGTGCGCTATGGTAATTTTTCTTAGATGATTGGTAATTTTTACTAGATCCTTCTCTCAGTGTATATTATTTTTTTTTTTTTTTTAATTGTTCAAATTCTCCCTCACTGGCAGTTAACAGCGGAAAAAGCTACCTGCTCTAACACTCCCACTGACGAGAACGATCTTAAGATACCGCGTGCACTTTGCATTAATTTAACATTCTCTAAAAAAAAAAGATAATAAAATAAAAAAATAAAAAATAAATTCAACGTCGGTTCTTCTCCCTCTGGGCGTAAAGTGCGACGCAATTTTCCCAAAGAGTTGTTACGGACGTTATTGCACGGTGAAACATTTTCCTCGCGTCTCTCCCCCGACGTTTCATCGCCGCTCGTTCCACGTTGCCGAGGGCGTCTCAAGCCGGAAGCCCCATCGGCTAATTGATTAGCTTCATCCCTCGGGAGGAAGGTCGCGGTGCGTAACTCGCCGTTTCGACGAACGAGTTGTGGCTTGAGTTTTAGAACGCAAAGTGTATGCGGTAGAATCTTGGGTATGAAGACGACGCTGTTGATGTAGCTGGGAAGAACCCTTTCGCGTCCTTGGCGCGTTTCTCCTCCGGTTTCCGTCCACATCCAGACACGACTTACTTCCTATTTCCCGAGCCCGACTTCATGACGGAGAGAGGGCTTGACTTGACTTGATCTTTGACTCTGCTCGTCTTCGTCTGCGCGACATTTCGTCGCACTTACTCGCAATTCCCTTTACGCGTTCTCTCCAATTTTCAACGTCTCAGGCGTCTCTGTATTTCTTTTAACCGCTAAAAGAACCCAGAAAAATTGTGTACTTTAAGGGTGTTCTGCAAACAAATATCTATTTGGTTGAAACAAATATTTATTTAGTTGAACCAAATATTTATTTAGTTGAAATTAACCCTTATTTAATTCGAATGAATATTTATTTAATCGCCTTATGTTTATTTATTGATTTAATTTATTTAAATAAATTTTCATTTGCGGGAAACCCGTCGAGCAATATTTTCTTCTGGCGCGTTTCTCCTTCGGTTTCCATCCGCATCGGGACACTAATTATTTTGCATTTCTTGAAACTTGATCTTTGACTCTCCTTATCTCCATCCGCGTGAAATTTCATTGCACTTACGCACAATTCTCTTCTCGCGTCCTCTCCAATTGTGATGTGGCCACTAGCTATATCTCATTTGAAGGCTAAGCGAACCCGGAAAACTGATTTACTCTATGGCTGGTCTGCAAACAGACATTTACTTCATTCGAATAAATATTTATTTAATCGACATATTAATTTATTCGTTCAATTTCATGGGTAGGACACGATAAAAAAAAAAAATTCGTATGCAATTTATAATGTACCAGACTGTAAGTTTCGATGCAAAAACACGTACATTATATTTCATGTAAAATTGTGATGAAAAATTAATGATCATTGTATCAATAACATTAGGAATACTTTACTTCTAATCCTCTACTCCAATTTCAATGATGAAGTACATTAATTTTTCACCACAATTGTACATTAAATTTAGTGTACCAGTGTTTGTATAAAAGCATCCGGTTCGGTACATTGAATTTCCCATTAAAAAAAAAACGTGAATTATCGGTTATTGGCCATATCGTCCACCCAAAAATTCCAATGATCCGGACATACCTCCGGACTTTCTTTCACACCTCTACTTTCCCCTTTAAAATAACAAGATCTACATCACCCTGAATTCCCACTGTGTCCATACATCTATATATCTATGTATCGGCTGCTAAGAAACAGAAGGTCGTATCTTGCGCCATTTGACATGCAAAACTGTGTGCGATAAGGATTAAGCCCTTCTTCTTATCGGTCGATACCTTTACATACATATATATATATGTGTCTCAGTCTGTGATCTTCGCTCGCCTGCCACAGCCTTTGGAATACACGAACCCCTCTCGAAGCTTTCGTTCTCTCACTGCGGTGCACTCGAGTACGCGATTAAACGAAATTACAATCACTGTCTTACCGCCTAAGCTTCGGTTGCGCACTCGGGGAGGAGTTAGTTTCACCCGCTCATCAACTCGCCGAAGCTTAGCCAGTAGTATCGATCTGCAGCATCCGTTATGTATATATGTATATATGTATATAGGTGAGAGTCGGAACTCAAGAGAGTCTGCGTTCTCATTCTCCGTACTTATCGTTTCACGAGCACCCTACACTATATCTCGAACTCAGATCACGTATCGAGATAAACGAATCTCGTCGTACATCCGCCGTCGTCGACGTCGTCTAGTGTTGAGAAGTGAGGAGCTCTCGAGTTCCATGTCGATCTTAGGGACTATGTTGCAAGCTCGTCGTGTTCTCTGCAACCCTCCTCTTTCTCATCTACCACCCCTTTGCCCTCTTCATCCTCTCTTCCGGTCGTGACTATCGGGGGGAAATTAGAAAAATCCACGGGAAAGAACGCAGGAAACGAAAGCATTTTTATTTCGATGAGGGCAAGGCATTCGGACCGAGTGCAAAGTAAAAAGTTACTGCTCCAAGCGAGCAGAGAATTTCTTTCGCTGACGGGATAATAGAAAAATTTAATTAAATCCATCGCGGAACGCTTCCTTTGAGATTTTGTAGAAGCAAGATTGGATCCGCGCCGGTGGGGTTGATTTCGAAGAATCGAGCAACGATCTTGAGCAAACGAAACGGTTTACTTTAATCTCATTGGGTTTTTGATTGTCTCGTGAAGATTTATGAGCTATCTTTGTATTTTGGGTTTTTCGAAGAATCGTCACACTTTGCGAGCTGCTTTTTTTTGCATCAGGTATCTTAGTGTACAAGTAATGGCATCTCGGGCATTCATCGCTACTTCAGGGAGCAGCGAATTCATTGATTTTACTTTTGAAAAACATGTTTTATTTGTTACTCGTTTACTACTTGTTTTTCATTTATTTTAAGTGATAAAAAAAAATTTGATCGGAAATTCTTACACGATTAATCGTTCGTATCGGCATTTCGATCGTGTGAAAAAATGCTAAGATGCAATGTATGATAAATTGTGGAAATAGTTCCATTTTTTTTTTTTTTTTCAATATTTACTTTTCGTTTATTTGTATTTTCTGCTTAAGGACAAAAAAAGGTCTCAGACTAATTCCAATCCTCCGGCTTATCCCGTTTCCTCCAAATAGACACGTTAATTGGATCCCGCCACTCCGTGTCGACTGTCGCACTCTCCTTACAAACAATTTACATGATACCGCGTTCTCCCAATTCCGTTATACGATTATTGCATCTCGTAATTTCATCCTCCGATTCATCTCGAATTTCTCCCAAGACCTTGACGAATATTCCATCGCTACAAATCGCCGAACAACGCTAATCCTTATTGGATATCGGACACTTTGTTCCGGCTCCGAGTTTCCACGATCTTCCAACAACCAACCATCTCCGACTATCTTTGGGCGATAGGTCGAACGAGAATTTAATTCGCTAACTTCTCTTTAATACAAAAATATCAAAAAGTACCGGCAAACGAAGCTCTCGGAAAATTGTTAAAGTTGAAAACGAGATTTCAACTTTAACAGACATTAAACATAAACTCAAGATATTAAACATAAACTCAAGAGTACTCAGATATTTTCGGATTGTTTATAATAAATTATAATTGAAAAAAAGGAATTTATTGATCTCAACAATTTTTATCGGCATTGTTTTATGATCGCCACAATTTTGAATTTGAAAAAATTCCAAAAACAATGTGTCACATATAAGAATTTTTGAGATTAGAACCGGAGTGGGGCCGACGTCATCTTCCATTTTCTTCGAGCTCCGACTTTCCACGGTCTTCCAACAATCAACCATCTCCGACTATCTTTGGGCGATAGGTCGAACGAAAATTTAATTCGCTAACTTCTCTTTAATACAAAAATATCAAAAAGTACCGGCAGACGAAGTTCCCGGAAAATTGTTAAACTTCAAAACGAGAAACACAAGATTGTTCGAAGGGCCCGCCGAGAGAGGAGGGGGGGGGGGGATGGGTTGGGGGAATAGTTATAGTACCATCTTTCAGAAACTTTCCACTTCAAACTGATTAAACGATGTGGCGGTCCGATAATCGATTCGCGCGTTTTAAAGCTCCCTCTTATATAAGTCGCCTCTCTCGCGAGTTCATCCGACGGAGCTTCCAATATTATATCTCAAGCGTTCGGAGATTGAAGGGACGAGAGTATTAAAAATTTATGGACCTCCCTGCGAGCGGCCACTCGAGACGGTTTTAACACAAAAGTTGTTACCGGGTGTCGGAATTGAGCGACAAAAAAAAAAAAAAAGAAAAAAAAGTGTGTAGTCTCGAAAAGAGTTACGAGAGAAGCTGCAACCTCGCGGCGAGACGCGCCAGGCGAAGAAGTCTCCGGAGAGCGAGGACTTAGCGGTGATACCGAGATCTTTCAATATTCTTCCGGCAACTTTCAGCCCGTCGAGGCTTCAGGTGTGAAGTCGCGCAAGAAAAAAAATTAAAAAAAAAAAAAAAAAAACTCGAGAAACAAAGAGGAAACACATTAAAAAGTAAAATTAAAGCGTGGAGCTATGAGCGACGGCGTAAAGAAGCTGTGTGCAGAGATTGAGGGAGATAAGCGCGGGGGAAAAAAATAAAAAAAAATAAAAATAAGCCACGGTAAGTTGGTCGCGAGATCGCCGGAGTTAAATGACGATCGTAAACCACCGCTCGTCGAGGCCCGAAGGCTCGTTTTTGTAAAGGGCGCATTTAATAAACTCTTCCCCGTTCGAGCCCGCTCCGCATCCTCGACGATCTTCCTCGCTGGTGTTTTCTTTTTTTCGACTCGTTACTCTTTCTTCTTTTCCCACCGAGCTCGAAAGTTTTGCGGTTAGCCTTTGAGAATTTAACACCTCTGGCTGGCCATTTCATCGCCGGGGCAGCCCGCAGTTCGCCGAGCGCTCTTCGTTCGTGCAAGAAACGGAGTTTCTTTTTTTGGTGTTTTTTTTTTGTTTGATTTATTTTTTCTTATTCTCTCCGCTCGCTCCCGTCCATCGGGTCACAAATTCCTCTCCCCGTTTAGCCCCTTCGCCCTTCAAGCCCCCCCCCCCCTGAATCTCACTCGCCGCTCCTTTTCCACCCTCACATTTCGCACTCGACCAAGATTTTTTTTTTTTTTTTTTCATTTTTTTTTTTCAACTTTTCACACTGCAACTTATACTCGGTGGGAGAGAAACATGCGCATGTATATAGGTAGCTTTCGGGCAGCGCTCACCCCGCGTTAGAACGGGAGCCTCTCGCAATGTCCGAGCATACTCGCTCTATACTACTACGCAGTATGCTTCTCGCCGAGATTCCTCGAATAAATTTGCATCTGTTCTCCCTCCTTTTTTTCGTTGTTTCGGAGACGAAGCTTTGTTTTCATTAAAAAAAAATATTTTAAAAAACGAAAGATTTTAGTGTCCGCACGAAGTGTTCCGAATTGTTGAAGAATCATAGTCGAGTGAAGATGACGGTGGGTGCGTTGAACTTTCGCAGCCGCGCAGAGGAACAGTTTCCTGTTTTTACCCCCCTCGGTAATCTCGAATTCTCAGCTGTACTTGCAATTTAATATTATTTTGATTTTTTTTTAAATTATTTAAATTAAAAAAAAAATCAAATGTTTGACATTATTTATTATAATAATTGTAATGTCATAACATTAATAGCGATAATAGCGCATAATAATAACGATTATTTAATATTGTAGTAGTAAGTGTGTGTTTATTATATATACGATGAGTTAACGATCTCCACGGATATTAAACATTTATACATTTGCACATTTATATTTACGAGGTATTTCACACCAAATCGACCCGAGTCTGACCCTTCGCATCTTAGATTTTTTCAGTTCACTTGTAATCATTTATAATCGAAAAGAGGAATTTACGATCGTCACAATTCTAAACTTGAAAAATTTCTGAAAAATAATGTGTCGCATAATAAGAATTTTTTTTAAGATTTGAGTCTGAGTGGGCGCGACGTCAACTTCAATTTCCTTTGAATTTTCATTGTCGAGAAAAACAGTAAACAATATAGAAGAAAAAATCGGGCTATTGCTCGGCGATTTTTCCATGAAATTCTGCATTCTTGAGAATTTCTTCAAAATTTTTCCAAAGTTTTCATTGTTTTTTAAGAAAAAAAAAAGTTCCCAACAAAAAATTCATCGATCAAACTTCGTCAACTCTACTCAATACATTTAATATTAAATGTCAAATAATATTTTTCGACCCTCCGACCTCCCGCGAATTTTCGGTAGCGTCCTAAAAAAAATTGCACATTTTTCATGACACTAACAAAAAAAAAAAAAAAAACTGAATACCTAAACTCTTATTCCCGCCGTTCCATCCTCCTCTCAGACAGGTGACGTAAATCTCGCGTTTTCGTGATATTTGCCGATAAATTTTATCGCTCGGTTTGACTCGCCGCCTTGAGTCATCTGCTTAGACGGGGATCCCTCAAATCCCCCCCCCCTATCGTCTCACTCGTCGTGTGGGTGCTGAGAACGAAGTAGCGTGTTTGCTATTTTCGTTTACCGTGTAGATCGTCGCAGTGTGCGTCGCATCGCGGTGGATGGAATATTGCAAACAGTGTACGGAGTCGAGGAGACGCGAAAGGCAAGAGTACATGCCAGAGAGTGTTGCGATCCTCGTCGACGATGTTAAGCCATCCTCGACGTCTCGGGGATCCGGAGCGATTTAGGTGCGCCGGCAAACACGCTTGCTCCCTCGCTACCGCATCGCGCGCTATCGCTGCTTTTGTATAATGCCGTGTGCGAGCTGGCGCAAGAGGTACGGAGTTGTTACATTTCGGTCGGCGTTTAACACCGTCGAGCAGGGCACGTGTGCGCTGGCGAAGTCCTCGAGATCTTCGAGAGCTTCCCTCGCCGGCGTTTCATCGGTGGGCAAACGGAATTTCGAACGAACAAGGGTCGGTCAGCAGACAGCCGGCAAAATGGTTTACCGGACGGGTGTCGGACAAGTAAATATATCTTTTGTATGAACATGTATTTTTTTTTATAGGAGGGCGAAAAGATGGCGTTCGGGCCGGTGGAGGTGCAAAGGAAGGGCCGGAAAAGTTGGAGATAAAGGTGAAAAGAGTTATGGAAAGAGGGAAGCAAGTGAGGAGCAGTGGAAAGAAGTGAAGATGGGAAATGAGGATGAAAGAGCACGGAGGAGAGTGGAAAGAATCAGGGAAAATATGAGGCTAATGGCTGAAGGACTTAGGTCGATGGTCAATTGGCAATGTATTTATATTCTCGTGACAACTTACACTATGTAATGCTATGTACCAGAAATTGGTTAATCTGGAATATTGTCAATAAATCCACTACTACTACTATTACTACTACTAAGAGAGTAAGAAGAAGACGATGAGTGAGAAGGAAAACCGGTGGCAACCAGAGGAAGGCAAGAGAGAGCTGTTATACACCGAGAGAAGAATCTAGTAAAAACTGTCGGTCGTCTAAGAAAAATTACCATAACGCATAGTAGTAGGGCACCAGGGCGCCACCTGTGGCGGAAAGTCTCAGATTGTCCAAGAATTTTTGCCATAATATCTAAAAATTCTTATAAATCCAGGTACTTCCTACCGTAGGTGGCGCCTCAGTGCCCTACCACTATGTACTATGGTAATATCTCTTAAGCGACATAGTCATTATTACTATATCGTCATTATTGTTATCATTATTACTATATATATATATTGTAACGACAGTGGGAATGAATAACTCGCGTATTAGGTTGTGGGGCGGATATTATTGGTATAATCACGGCTGTGTATCTCAAGTATCAAATGTCAAACGTCTCTCGTCTCTGAAAGTCTGATCAAGAATGTTTATGCGACGATCGATCTTCCATCGATCGTCCGTTCGCTTGTCTATTGTCAAACCTAACTAATATCGTGTGTCTTAACGAATAGTCAGCTACATATTCGTTACAATATAGTCATTATTACTATAGTCACTATTACGATACTAGATTCTTCTCTCAGTGTAGGCAGTGTGAGAAGTGTCAATGGAATTAAGGGGGAGAAGAAAAGAGATGATAGAAATGAAAGAGAATACGAGCAGAATGGTGTGACGGGTATGAGAGCAGAGAGACGAAAGAATGGATCGAAAACACGGAGGAATTGAATAGCGAGAATGAGGAAGAAAGCGGAAGAGAAGAGGAGGAAAGAGAGGAAAAAAGAAAAGAGGGGAGAGATATTGGGAGTGAAGAGAATAGAGAAAATGGCTGACATTGTATAGATTTGGTTGAGAGAGAAAGCAGAAAAATGCAACTGTTCGGGTATCGATAAAAATACATACATACATATTAATATAATATGAATATACATATTCATGTTATGTAAATATATATTTATTTTATACAAACAAATATTTGTCAAATGCGAGTAAATAGAATAGAATATTGGCGCCGTCGATATTCTTGTGTGCGGTCGAGCTTTTGGCGATTTCGTCGCGCGGCAAAATGAAGAAAATGTAAAATATTTTGGGACAAGGTTTTCATCTAAAACGCACGTGTAGCGTAAAATGCGAGAGTCAGACGCTCGCTGACGTAACGAGGGAGTTCGTAAAGATAGACTACAACGTGGCCCAGAACAGGGATGAAAGACGAGGGCATCTCGCACAAGAGAGAGCCGAGACAGACACATTATACGCGACGCCACGTCGAGCAACTCCCGAATCGCATACCACAGACCGATTCACGCGGACGTCCGAGAATTCTGTCGCATCACATATATGTCTCATATACTATATAATATATGTCATATATATCTCTCTAAAATATATAACAGTCTCGGCGCCGTCGTCGTCGTGTGAAGAATCGCGGGAGGAGGGCGCGTCAGCTTCACCATACGGAAATTGAGCTCTCTTTGTATGAAGATGACTTTAGAGACTTTAGGGACTTTAGAGACTTTAGAGACTAGAGACTTTAGAGACTTTAGAGACTTTAGAGGCTTTAGAGACTTTGGAGACTTTGGAGACTTTGGAGACTTTGGAGACTTTGGAGACTTTCGAGACTTTCGAGACTTTAGGTCATCTTCATGATACACAGTCTCCCCGTCGGCGAAGCTCAGACCCCCCCCCCCACTCCCCCCAAGGCTAAAATATTTCAGATCCCCTTACATAGTCCTTATTATCCCCCTTGAGACCATATGAAACACCTCTCTCCCCGTCCATCCGGGGGCTTAGTCGGTATCAAAAACTGTAATCAACTTTTCTCACAAGTTCTCGTATGTACGCTCAAAAGAAAAATCTCATGAGAAACGTATGTCGTCTCGGCTTCCGATGGAATTTTTCTTTTGACCGTACTTCCTAGAATCCGCGACAAAAGTTTATTAGACTTTTCATTACCGACCGCGGTATTGCAGATGCTCTTAAAGGACTTACGCTCTTATTGACGTACGAGTGTGCAGATGTACTGTGAGAGTTTGTAAGTGTCCGTAAGTCGCTTGGGAGGTCTCTGAGTGTTTGTGACTGTCTGTGAGTGTCGATGGTTGCGAGCTCGCGAGCCACAACAATACATACCGGTATACACATATATGAAGATAAGCTTCGAATAGCCCACTGGTATGCCGCGGAGCGTACGGAAGTTTACCAGACAGCGTGTCAGAGAGCTCCCGAAACTCGGACGATAGTGCAAAGATGGATCGATAAAATCCCGTTTCCTCTCTCTTTGGTTTCCGGTTATATATGACTTTCTCGACGTTATATCGTCGCCATGCACTCCCGTCCGGACTATGCGCGACCGGGAGACGAGAGAGAGAATGGTTTCGCGGGTAAAACCCAACCGCGCGTCCGCTTCGACTCGAAAGTTTAATCGAACAAGCCGCGGGCCACTCGCTCTGCCAGTTCGCGATAAGAAACGTTTCTGTCTCAGCTTCCTTTCTCTCTCTTCATTTTTCACTTTTTTTTTTTTACATAAACTTTTGTTATCCTAAAAAATATCTCTATTCTCTACCGTGTGTATACTCGCTTCGAGCTGAGGGATCGAAAGATCGGGATCTTTTTTACTTGGATTCTTAATTTATTTCCCAAGAAAAATGCATTTGTAATTTATTTAATTATTCCCGCGCCGATAAATCGATCGATCGTCGATCAAAGTTTTCAATTAATTTTAAAATTTTTTTGGTATTTCATTATTATTATTTTTGTTCCTCTTTCATTGATAGTTCTCTGAATTTTCGGACAATGCGAACGTTGCACAACAGTCCGCAATCGCTGAATTAATTTAACCACTGACGACGTACGTTCAATGCCCACGCGTTTTGTGCTTCACCCACGCGTCTCGCCGTCGTCATTCTCCGCGTCACAGATTCGTCATTGATAAAAACCATTGCCTCTAGAGAGGCAACGAGTTCGGATCTTATATAACCGGGTGCGTTCGGCGACACTCGGGGACGTAAAAACAGGCTCTATATTTAGACGTGGAACTTGGCGATCATTAGCCAAGGTGATGCAGCCGTTATGCCTAGCGCCGTTCGGCCGTCCGTTCTCAGATCTGCCGATGCTGGCGTCAATGATGATCCACCGTATGCTCATCGAGCCCAAAATATTATAGACGGAAAAAGGGGCAAAGCGGACCAATTTTTTACGGACCATATAAAAAAGTGTCTGGTCCATTTTGCCATCCCTCCCTTCTACTGTCATGCAGACTCCAGAAGATTGTTCAGACGGCTAAAAAAAAAAACATCTTTTCTTCCGCGTCCTCTTTTCTTCGTCACAAAAACAAAATCCCAGTGCACCGGGATTTACACTTTTCCATCGCGACTCGCATTGTCCTAGTCCAGGATTTCCGTAATCTCGCACGGATATCCGCCTCTGCCTGCTCGTGACTCCCTTTCTCCTTTCAAATTTCCATTCAAAAAAAAAAAATGAAAATTTGCTATCCCTTTTTCATCCATCTTCGGCCACCTCTCCTTTCTTTTATAGTTGTTCTTCTTTTTGTTTCTATTTTTTTTAAGTCATCTCCGCCCGGTGGATTCGACCCTCTCAACGTTTCCGTTCCCTCCACTTCTTCTTTCCCTTCTCACTTATTCTTTTCGCTGCTTCCGGGACGATGGATCGGGCTTGTCGCCGGGGATTGTGTGTGGGTAGTTCTTCTCCCTGGAACAGAACGATTCAGTCACGCTTTCGCCTGTATGGTCTCCCTTTCTCACGGTCTGCACCGGTACCGTTACCGTTACCGGTCGCAGATAGGCGATACCATTCCTCTTGTTCTCTTCTCGGCGGTGCCGGAAGGTGCGCCTCCTCGCCTTACGCTGCTCCCGCCCGAAGATAAACTTTTATTATTGAGGTGCGAGGTGGCCGTGACCATACTTTTGCCTACCACCCCACATAGACCGCCCTTGCGTCCGCGATTTCAATTTTCTACCTCGGAGACTTATCCATCTTTTCCGGAGCGCTAAACTTTTCCGTCCACAGTCCGCGCGGCCTCCTTTGTCTCGTTCGCTCTTCCGCGCTCCTCGTTCTCCCGCAAACCCACAGTCTCGATATCTCTCGCCGGCGCGAACGAGACCTTTTTACAGGACTGAAATACTCTTACATCGATTCATTTCCGGTAACCGACGGAAGCTTCGCCGGCTCGGGAACCGGAAATGAGAGCACTAACGGATCACCCATTGTGAGGGGTTGCGGTAGATTAATCCGTTGTTTAAAGGAATGCTGGACCAGTTCTTAACGTCCTAGTTGGCTTTTTTACCGACGGAACTGCGCGATTTTTTAGTTTCAATTTAGAATTGTTAACCCTTCGGGTAAAAAATTGTTCACTTATAGAATTTTATTCTCTGAGTGGATTCTCTCGAGCGAAGAGACGCAAAACGCATCCGTCGGTAAAACAGGAAAGTCCTCTTCATCATACAGAAACTGTAATTAATTTTTTCCCCAGATTCACGTAAGAATTTGCTTCCGATCTTGAATGGTCATCACGGTTGGAAAATAAATAAATCACAGTTTTTATATCACCGACCGCGATATTTCCCTTCGTCTCGATGCCACTATGAGAAAAGTGTGCGCAGTGTTCGATTAAAATTTTCGTCCAACTTCGCCGTGTGAAGAAAGAAACCAAAAGAAAACGGAAAAAATGTCGGGCGCTTAATTTTATCTATCGACAGATAAAACAAACATATATAGATACAAATACTTTCTTATGCATATCGTAACACTCTAAGACTCAAGCTTACTCGTGCATTAAAAAAAGAAGTCACAACACTAGACCGATCATCTCTAAGACTCGTAAACAATAATATAATAAAAAAAAAAACAATACAAAAACAAAACAAAATTTTTTTTATCCGACTGATGGATGCGAGGAAGTTTCCTTGGTTCCTGTGTGAAATTTCTTCGTTATCACTATAGTTATCAAAAAGTTTCCATGTGTATGGTGTCCTGAATGTTCGAATAAGCGTTCGGCACGGCCCGGCTCCTCTGGCCGTATCTCGGGTCCAGCGCGTCGTCCTCCAGCTCCTCGGAGAAGTTGACCAGCACCTGTTCGACAAAAATTCATACTTTTATTTTACTGTCATTTAAAAAATTACAATAAGGGTGAAAGAAAAGCGCATGAAAAAAATGTCGATTAGCATCCACCCCCGGGTTATAAAATTCGCTCGGTCGAGTCCCGGAGCTTCCTTCGCTTCAGACTCCCTCTCGGTGTACGAAAAGTTTGCCGCTCCTGTATTCGAGCCATTATTCGCGCGACTAATAAAACATAAAGACGAAAGAAAAAAAAATAAAAAAATAAAAAAATAGCAAAACTTTATACAATTCGCCCAACTGCGAAACGTGCCCCTAATATACCAGTCTCATAGTTCTTCTCTCGTATCTCACATAACAAACGTGACTCCGTTGCAGTAACAGCAACCCTCCATTTCCGTCCCCCCCATCGAGAACCCCCAGAGACAGTAAAACCGCCCGCACGAGACTCCGAGAAAGAGACGAAAATTACGCCATAAAAATCTCGAAAGTTTCTTAACGAGGGAGCGTTTTTTACTTGCAGAAGAAAGCTCACTCTTTTCGGGCTCGGGCGGATCGGCCGAATGGAAAAAGTACTCGGAGCGCGAGACGGTGACTGTGCAAAAAGCGGAAACGCCGTGCGAGGAGAGCCGAGAGGGGAGAGAAAATTTGCGTCACGTGCAAGTACTTACTCGTTCCATCTCGTAAGTTAAAATCGATTCGACCCGGTAAAAAAAGAGGTGAAAAAAAAAGGAAAAAAGGGGGGGTTTGAGGCAGCTAAAGTACCGAGAGCGACGAGGTAATTGCGATAAGAGTTCGTGCCTCTTCCGCCGCGAGTTAACCCGGCAGAAGCGGGTTCGACGGTAACCCTCTCCGGTCCCGATCGATCGATCGATCTACGTCGTCCCTCCTCCGGCTTCCGCTGTTTATTTCGCAGCTGGACCGGCGCTACTGGGATTCGACGCACACACACACACACAGACACGTTTTCCACGTTGCTTTTTCAACGAACTTTAGTTCTTCCGCCTCCCTTTCTCACTATGTCGAGCCTCTTGTTCGATGAGCGATCAATCTCGAGTAATACGACCTCTCGATCTTGTTGTACCTTCTGCACCCGACGGTGCATTACACAACTATGTGAAATTCCTCGCTTGGCGCATTACTTCCGTATTTCGAATCCAGAAGTCCCCCTGTAACTCGGCCTCGGGTTAATACGAAGAAAATTTGATATCGGATATACGAGAGGTTTCGATATAATTTATATTGGGGGGAGCGGGGCAAGACGGGAGAGTGGGGCAAAACAGAACCGGCGATCGGGATGCATCGATGGGGCAAAATGGAACGTCCCAAATTTGTTGGGAAATTGCGTTCTTAACGTTTTTAAAAAGACGATTTTCCAATAACTTTAGGACAACTCGTTTTGCCCCATCGATACATCCCAATTGTTTGTCCCATTTTACCTCGCTGCTCCCTGGCGGCGGGGAGAAAAACTCGAATGTATCGTATCAAGGGGGTTGCGGGGATACTGCAGTTTTATGGGAAGACGTGGCGACCCTTCGAGCCTTTAACACACGGAAGATTGCTGTGAGAAACGGCACTATAAACTGCCTCGGTTTTTATCAGAGTACACTTTATGATGACTTTAGAAGTTTTTTTTTTGTTTTTTCTTTTCTTCCGATTTTTTGTGACTGAAAAAAGAATTTAATTTTTTTTTTCTATCGGAGGGGTTCATGAATCGTAAAATCACTTCCGGAACTTCGAAACATTATTTCATCATTGAATGATGGATTAGTGGGTGAAAATTTGAAGTGGCAAAAGGGTCAATACGATAGGCACATCTTTCATCATTCATCATAATTCGTAGACACACAACCCTTTTGAAGAATTGTCACTTCCGGTTAGGATAGAAAAAAGTTAGGAAAGAAAAATTAAAGGACATGTTGAAGATTTCAAACGAAAGAAAAATTAAAGGACATGTTCAGGACTGCGAGCAGAAGAAAAAGTCAAAGACATATCGAGGAATGCAAGCAGAAGAAAAATTCAAGGACATTTTTAGGACTTTTCAAGGCCAATAAAAATTCAAGGACATATTGAGGACTTCAAGCAGAAGAAAAATCCAAGGGCCTCTCAAGGGCTCCAAGGATTTCAAGACCCTCCAGACACGGAGTAGCCGCGAAGTGTTGAGAGCCCTAAAATTAGGGGTATGACAGACACTCCGTTGGCGTTGGCGCATTGTCGCCAGTTTATAACAGCCCTTGGGGTTTAAGGGTATAGTTGTAACGGTCAAGCTCCTCCATGGTCAAGTTGACCGGGTTTATTGGAGCATTCGCTCCTACGCTTCCGACTAATCCGGTGAGTTTCATCGAGCGAATCCGATGCCGTATATAGCGGCGAATGCTCAAGAGGGGGAACCCGCCGAAGCGTCGAAGCGTCGACGGCCAGGTTGATCCGGCTGTGTGCGCTTTCAACCCTTCGGCCACCCCCGAGCGTGTCTCCGGGTACGCCGAACGATCCCTTAGTGCGGGGCTTGAGCCGAGAGTCCCGGCAACGCCGTCGGTGCCGCATCCATTAATATCCCTCGGGATGTAGGGCGTTAATACGAGCACGGCGAGGAGAGCCTCGAAAGCACACAGGAGAGAGAAATCCTTGCACACGAGGCAAGACAAGCAAGCGAGCCCAAGCCTAACCGAAGTCCCCGATGCCGGCTGTGTCGCGAGCGGTACATCATCTGCTGGAGGCACGACCTTAGAACGGGCAGTTACAGGCTGGATGGGCGCCTGGATACGAGCATCGACAGCTATTCCTGGTTACGAAGCTTCAAACCTCCTGCCCCGCACCGAAAACCCCCAAGCTTCGAACAGCAAGACGATGAATGACCCTCTCGAAACTTGACGTATGACCCGAAGACCGAGACAGCGGAGATGATGAGGAGAGGGGGGAGAGGGGTGAACGGAAATCCTTCCAGGCCTTGGAGATCAATCCTCGGGTTGTTGGGCTATTCGCGTTTTTGATCGTGTTTACCGTTGAATTGGCAACAAATTCGGAGAGGTTGAAAATGCAGACTGAGAAAAAGGATACTATTTTATACTGTGACGGATACTTTCCAGGGAGAACGGCTATTGTGGATGGTTTCTGATGGTAAATATCCAATTTGTTAAAGTATAATTGTGGTTGCAACCATGATTTTTTGTCAGTGTAACCATTAAATGTAGACGTTCCTATTGGGAACTATTTTTTTCTATGGTAAAACGTCAGTGTTTTTACTACGCTTTGCTTTTACTATGTCATTTTTTTTCTCAGAAAAAATTACATAGCGTTAAATTATTAGGTTTTTTCCCCGTTCTCATCAGGATCTGATGTATGTAAGGTTATAAAATTCCAACCGGGGGAAAGAGCATTGGCAGTCGACGATCTCACCTGATCCAACGAGCTCTGCGTAAGGGTGTAGTCGGTGGCCTTGAGCTCCTCGGCAAGCTGCCTGACTTTGGCAAAGGTCGAGCTCAATGTCGCCTCGTGAGAGCGCGGCACAAGGAGTCGCGCCGCCATCGCTTGTCTCGAGGAGACCAGGGACGAGGGAACGTGCCTAGCGATTGCGTCCTTCAGATCCTTCGGCGAAACCGGAAGACCGAACCTCAGGAAAGCCACGTAACCTTCGCCGAATCTGAAATCCAGAAAAATTCCAAAAATTACACAAAAATGATGAAAAACAACCTCAAATTGCAAAAACGACCGATTGGGCTCCGATACACCTCTTTCTCATATTTTTCGTACAATTGTCGTGTCCTCCGAAATTAAATTCATATAAGTTTTCTTTGTTAATTTGTTTGCAAGAAACTCGATGGCCGCTTTCAAACAAAGAAACAATATATCGTTTTACTCTAATAAAAAATATAAATTTTGAGTCTTGTGGTTTTTCTCATATTATCCTGCATTTATGGATCACCGAGTAAACTGTCTAAAGTAATACAAATGGTGCCCTCGATTTATTACCTATGGCTCGATACAGCTCGCAATTTCAACTCGATTAAATTCAATATGACGTTCGAAAGAAGTACAAGCATAATTTGCGAATGGCTTGCGTATTAATTTTGTCTCCTAGGAAAAATAAGCTTTTTATAAGAGAGGAAAAAATTTGATTGACAATAAAAATTGGCGCATCTTGAGGCTGTCACACGTTATAGCTTCCTCCTTCACGGTAAAATGCCGGCACATATCCGATACTCGAATACGAGAAAACGTAGAGCAGAAAGAGTCCATCGATCCTTGCCTCGCGTCAAGCTTGCCGCCGCCTTTCCTCTCCGCCGTGTTTATAGCGGCGACGATTTCATTCGCAGGTAGGAAAAGGAAGGTCGTTTGTTTCTCCACCGAGGTATTCGTATCGTGAGAGGCGCCGAATTGGACTTCCGCTTTCCTCATTTTTGGAAATTCACAGTCAATCGGAATTATGTCGTTTGGAAAAACGACCTCGTCTACTGTATTATCAATATTGATAGCCGACTCTGCGTCCTTTTTTTCTGAGAGACCAAGTGGAAGAAAAATGAACTCCACCTGTCTGGCCCGTCTAGCTGGTCGTGATTTTCAGGGGACCAAATCCCGAGAAACTTGATTCCAAGGACAAGACGCGAGCTGAAGGAAGGATAAGCACGTGAATAGGCAAGTCGGAGAAGGGTGAGCAAGTTTAGCTGTCGGAACCAAGAGTATTACGTTCTCAGTAGAGTGGAGTCGAGGGGAGGGTGGAATGGCTGCTGCGGTGGTGATGCCGCTCCAGGTAGCTTCGGCTTGCCCGTTGAACTCAAATATTTATGGTGCTCGTATGTTATTCCTGAGAGGGGGGGGGGGGGGGGGGCAAACGAGCACTCTCGTCCCCGGTCGGCGAAAGCACGCGTGCGTTGCAACACGAAGAACGACGCGACGTTAGTTATATATTATTTCCAGCCACCTCCCCGCTGCCTTCCAGGCTTCCGTGTAATGTATCTCAATTAGAGCGAATAGCCGGGGGCTAAGTACCCTGTTTCTGGGCGTCGCTCGGCGGAGTCCCCGCTGCGAACTAACCGCGATTCTCCCGCGTCTCTTATCTCGGCCGCGTCGCCATTCTTCGGCGTGCTTCGTAAGGTCGGCTGAATCTATCTACGCGCACCTTTGCGCATTACGTACGCATAAAGCTGTATCCGAAGTACACCGGCGAGAGACATTCCGGTATGCAGTGCGGAAACTATAAAGTCGCAAAAAGAACTTTAAAAAAATGATTAAAAACAAATAAATTTTTAATACAATACTGTGAAAATATTGAAATAAAATTAATGCCTCTGCTCCGAAACATTACCTACCACGGATACGGATAACGGATGGAGGTCGAGTTCTATAATAAATAATAAAAAAACACTTGCTCGATCTCACGTTCGTGAATCAATCACGTCACTACCTCTTGTGGAATATTCGCGAGTTAAAAAAACAAATTTATAAACCCGAAACAGAGTTAGAGTCAACAGAAAAATGAAATTAAAAGTCACGAAACCGACTTAAAATAGCTTCCTGTATGAGAAAGCAAAAGATATTAAAAATAAATAAATCTTCAATAAAATCCTCCGAAATTATTGAAAAAAAATAATGCCTCTGATCTCCGGAAGGATCGCTGCGGGGCAGAGTTCTGGAGAGTGTGGCGAAATGGAATACCGCACGATGCTCCGAAAAATTACCTACCGCAGATACGGATAACGTACGAGGTTGAGTCCTAAAATTAATAAATAAAACACCTGCTCGATCCCACGCTCGTGAATCATTGACGTCACTACTCGACCCCGCGTGGAATATTCGCGATATTTTAAACATTTTTTTTATCAACCCAAAAAAAAGTTAGAGTCGACAAAAAAAAAATAGAATCTACCCGGGTGAATGAACACTTCGTGGACGAACGACCGGAGAGTAACAGATTCCTGTAATACCCCTCGTCACCGATCTTTTATTCAACTCTCGAATATTAATGCTCAATTAATAGTCACGACAAGCCGAGCAATTACGAGATAAAAATATGCGCGTAAACGGCGTATGGATTAATATTACATCGTGCATTTTAATTGCCGGAGAAATCGCCTCACGGTGGTCGCTGCATTTTGTCAGCTGTATCACTGCAGAGCGGATATAAACCTCGACCCGCTCGCGGTACAAATTTCCATTTTACCCTTCAACTCCGCCGCCCCCGTTCGCACACACGAACGGCCACGAATTCGTGTTTTGCTTTCCCATTAGACAAAAAAAAAAGTGGTCGGGAGGAAGTGAACCGGAAGTGGGAATGAAGAGCTCTCGTAACCTTTCACCGGCGGAGATATGGATGCAGCGGGGGGGGCAGTCAGCAATGTAGAGTCTCCGGCGTGAGATTTTTTTAATTACTGAAACGACGTACTTGTGCTTGAGATGTTGAACGGTGCCGATGCAACGGAGTCCGGCCTTGGCGAGAATACCGACCCGATTGCAGAGTTTCTCGCACTCGTTCGCGCTGTGCGAGGTCATAATGACGCAAGTCTGGTTCCGGTTCACGAGACGCACGGCTCGCGCGACAAGCTCCTTAGAGGCGGGGTCCATTCCGCTGAAATAAATAAAAGATATATCCAATAAAAGAACAAATAAATAAACAACTTGTTTCTGACGTGGAGGTAAATATTTAGGGACGAAATATCGACAAACCTCGTTGGCTCGTCCATAAGTACGACGGAAACGGGCGACATGACGCTCACGGCTGCGCACAGTTTCCTCTTGTTGCCTCCGCTGAGGCTGTTCACTCTTTGGTGCGCGTACTTTAGCAGATCGAAGCGTTTCAGCATCGATTCTACGGCCTGCAGGAGTATGAAAATAAACAAATAAATTGTCAAATGAAAGAAAAACATTTCTCGAGGAAAGTAGTAACATTTTTGTCAGTCATCCATAAAACGTGCGATCTTTCGTGTCTGCCATGAGTGGCGAAAGTTGCGCTTTATAGCCAAGTGTACTGTCATAGTAATTTACGATACTAGTGCGATAAAACTTTTTGTGACGAGTGTGAGCTTGCAGCACGTGCCGAAGGCGAGTTGCGATCACGGGAATTAAGAAAAAGTTTTTCGCACGAGAATCGTACCAAATTTTACTTCACAAAGTGTGAAAGTGGCGTTTTGCTCATGCGAAGCGTGCGTAAAACTGCCATTTTCGCATCGAGTGTAATAAAGTACTTTTTAGAAAAAAATTGATGACCCACCCTCGGCACATCATCCAGCCCGCATATTTCTCCGTGAATGGTGAGACACTGATGTGGACTGAGAAAACCATCGAGAGAATCGGTTTGAGGGCAGTAGCCAATCTCGCCGTTGCACAGTGGTCTCCTGCCGATCTCTTCGCCCTTGAGGACGATTTGTCCCGCGGTCGGGCGGGTCTCCGTCGTGAGCATTCTGAAAGTCGAACTCTTGCCGGCGCCGTTGACTCCCAGGAGGCCGAAGCAGGTACCGGCCTCGACCCCGAAGCTCAAACTCTGTACGGCGACGTTTTTTCCGTAAACGCTTCTGTACTCCTTTCGCAAACGGACCGTCTGTATAACGTCGTTGCAGCCTCCGCTTTCCACCCGTATTTTCTCCCTCATCACGTCCTCGTCCTCCGACACATTCTCGTATGGAAGTCTTCTAAAACAAAGGACAAAAAAAGTTTTAAAAAAATCAAAGATATTAAAGTAAAAAATAGCTTGTACAATAGAACAAAGTATATTCTTGTCAAGGGGATGCTGGAGCTGTTTTTTTTTTGACCTGCTTTACCTGTTTTGCCGATGGAACGAGACAATTTTTCACTTCCGATTTAGCATTGTTAATATGCTACGCATATGCTTTAAATCATACAGGACTGTATTATTAACATAAACGATTTGGCGTGCACGAGTATTTCGGTCGAAACGCGACGCGCGTAGTAACGACAAATATTGAAAACTAAGAAATTGCCTATTTTGGTCGACAAAACCGGAAGGTCCAGCATCCCCTTAAGCCTACACGTACGGGTTTCTTGTTCAACGAGGACCTAGAATTTGCCAATACGCAACCTTCGAACGATTCGAATAACAAGTTGATGTGCTAAAAAAGATCTAAACCGTATCTAAGCTTTTTTTTTTTTATAAAGCAGAAGAAAATTTATTACGAACGTCCGTATAGTTTCTGCGCTTAAAAGCGGCACGGTCGTTTGCTCTCGGCAAAAAGTCCCCCGTACTTGAGGGGTTAATAAACCCTGGTTTATTGGCAATAAAACGCCGCTCACCTCCCTCTCGGCCAGTCCGGAAGTAAACCGCACTCGATCGCGAGATTTCCGGCGTAAAATATAATGCCGATTACGAACAGTACAAGATAATGCAATCCGATCAGATCCCAGCCGAGTGGCGACTTGTAAGTGTCCATCTGAAATTTGCCGAGCAGCCCGGCAGTTATGTCGTTCGTCGTTATCTGAACGAGGGCATCGCCGAGAGCGTACTGCGGAAAGACCAGAAGCAGATGGTGCAAAAAGTTTCTCGTGTCCCTCGACGCTTGACTCTTGCCGAGAATGTCGATAACGAGGATTGTCGCGAGACACGCGACACCGACGAACGTGTTCAGGCAGAAGAGCACCATGTTCGATAGACTCGCGTCGTCAAACATTTTCTCGACTAGATGAGTGAAAGGGATCGCCGCCCACCTGAAAAAAAATAATAGTAATAAGGAAAATATTAACAAGGTCGTTTTTTTAAATTCGATCGGGTAAAAAATAAAAATAAACTCTGGAAACTCTAATTCGGAGGTTGTTTGTATTAAAGTCCGAAACCTCCCTTTTAAACAGCAATTTAATGATAAATAATAATAATAATAATAATAATAATAATAATAATAATAATAATAATAAAGAAAAAGCTAAAAATAAAAAAATAATAAAAAAATATGACCAATTTATGTTGAATGACTGAATTTTCTTTGGAAGCAGCATTATTGTTCATCAATTTTTCCCACAATTCTTCTAAAATAAAAATTGAAGAATACTTATCTTTTAAAACGCTGTGTCATCAACGTAATACTTGTGGCACATCGAAGGGTCAATAAAACGATAAATGTACTCACGCGAATAGAACGAGGAGAAGGCAGACTCCTGCGAGATTGTCCCTCGCGACGTAGGCTGAGAGTCCGAATATTTCGAAGACGATAACGGCGAGCATTATGGAGGTAAGGAAGACCTGAGGAAAAAAAGGGTTGCCAAAAAGGGGGTTGAATATTGAGCAGCGACAAGTATCACGGTATCGTCTGAGGGAGAAGCCGATCCATCTTTCGCCCTCCCCGTCTCGTTTCCCTATCGAAATTTGTCCCGCGGGACTGCGCACAGCTTGATCTCATTCGTTGCCAAAGAGTTTCGCGATTTCTGGCGGCCCGCCATCGTCCTAAACGCCGCCGAGGACGACGAACAAGCAGAAGAACGAACCGACCAGAATTCGGGCGCGCAATTTCGACGTCGCCGAAACTTAATGCCTTGCGCAACACGGCGCAATTCTCGTGGCATCGAAGATATCGAGCACTTAGGGACGAAGTGTACCCACATTGTCTGGGCCATCGCAACTATCGATTAACCGATGGACGAGACGAAGAGGGAGGGAGGGAAGAGAGAAATTAATACGAAGATTATTCGGAGGCCAAATGTATCTCGCGATGACGAATAGACGGTTGGCAAACTTGAGTCATCGAGTCGGGCGTTTCGAGACGGTCTCTACCAGTCATAACGACCGGAAGTGTTTTCTGGCTTTCCTTCCCTCCGGCGTGTCTCGGTCTCGACTCCGAAACGGATAACCCAAGTTATTCGTTATGCGTCTCGTAATTAAATTTTTTATCTCTAATTTTTTCACTTTTTTTTTTGGTTTTATCAAACGGTGGGCAAAGTTCCAGAAGGAAGCTGCACTGTGTTTGTACGCCAAACCGAGCGAGCGATACACAAACGAGGCTGCGGGCTTACCAGGAAATCCCAGATTAAGGCCGTCGTCCAGTACGTCACCGGATGTACTCCGGCCAGATAAAGAATTCTCTTCTCCTCGGACAGTCTCTCCCTGACCAATTCCCTGGCTCCCTGCGCCGCGACCAGACTGAAGGCTATGAGGAGCACCAGGGCTACGCCGACGTCGGCTACGTGCTGTACTCTGAAACGTGTTCAATTTCATTAATTTCAGTTAAATTGTCAGGTCAATTTTTTTACTACTGTGGAACCCCGATTGTCCGAACCTCCGTTAAGTTCGACCCCAGTTAATCCGACCAATCGATCTTCTGCAGTACTGAATTTTATATTATAAAAAAACAATAACAATAATTTCTTATTAGAATCAATTAATTAGCTAGCGACCAGCTAATTTTTTTGATTGCCTCCTATACATCGCCTTCGGCCAATTCGACCACTCATTTCTCCTCGCCGACGAATCTTTCCTACAAAATTCTACCGCGCGCTCGGCTACAATTACGTAATCGGCATATTTGTCGATTACGGCTAATTACCGCGTGTGCCAATTATCGGCCAATGTAATTTCAGCATTTGCAGCTCAGCGACGGACTCGACGCCGTTGATAATTAAATCGCGTTTCCGCCCGCGGGTTTCGCGGGTCAAACGAGCCGAGGCTGGACTATTGCACTCGAACGCTAAAAGAAAAGACGGGACGGGGTTATACGGACTGCTCGATTTATTATTCTCCTTTCCTGCGCTACTCGCGCGAACTCTCCGGGGCAGAAGCGGCCAGGAGGGTGGAGCGAGGCTTCGCTCTCTCTCTCCTGAAACAACTTCGAAAAGCAATTACGAAAGAGTTCGGCGAGGTGCAGCGGGGTAGTATGGTAGGTCCCGGTGATGGAATATCGCTGAGAAAGATCCGACTCGGGCAAACAGAAGTTTAACGAATCGTGAGGCGAAGGAGAAGGAGAGCTATAGCGACGGAGCTTCGCGTCAGATAAGAGCGGAAAAGCGGAAGCCAGTGGATAAGGAAGGAATCTTTCTTTTTTTTTCGACTTCACGAATGCGGTGACTTCGAGATCTTTGGACTGTTTTTTTCCTCGTTCATTTTCTCTATTCTTCGGTGCTCGGTTCTCTCGAGTTGTCCTTCCATCTTCTTCAAGCGAACGACGCTCGTGGGAATCGTTAGGGAGAAGAGAAAAGTCGCTCCTGCGTGGCTCATCCCGAATGTTATTTTCACCGAACGATGACTCCCCAGACTTCGCTTCTAAGGAGCTGCTAGACCTCCCTGTCTTACCGACGGAACGTGGCGGTTTCGTGGAATCGACTTTGCATCATTGATATGCTGCGCATATGCTTCAAATTTTACAGGTCTGCGATAGTAACGATAACCGCCTTGGCGTCCACTCGAGTTTCGGTTGAAAATGTCCAAGAAGTTAAGAAAATCGAATATTAGAGATTGTCCCCGAATATTCCAAAATCGTCGAAAAGTCTATCGCAGAAAAAAATGCATGTAAAACGTAGTCTTCGTTTAAATGTACCGTTTACTCGTGACAAGTGATTAGAGCCTACGTTCATGCTTTTTCGAAAACTGTAATATTCGATTTATTTACTTTCTTGTACATTGTAATCTTCGATTCTCTTAATTCCTTGTAAGTTGTCAATCAAAGTTCGACGGCACGCCGAAACATTTATGTCAATATTATAGTCCAGCACGATTTGAAACATATGCGAATCATTTTAACAATTCTAAATTGAAACTAATAAATTGCTTAGTTCCGCTGGTAAAAAGAAGTAAGAACTATGGAGTTAAAACTGGTCCAGCAGTCCCTTACATAGGAGTGAAGGATTGCCAATCACGTCATCACTCCCATCACCGATGTTTTTTTCGGTACTCACAGTGTCGTACGGTTGAGCTGATCACTCGACAGCTTCAGTGGATGATTGAGCGTCTTGAGGTGTCCGGGAACGCCCGATGCTCGAAGAACAGCCTCGTTGAGAGCGTTGATGTAGGCCGGAAGAGCGTGGTGGCCCTTGTTGTTGTACCAGACGACGAAGAGAGGATCGTCCCTCTCGTGGGACAGCGACCATCCACCATACCTGAAAAAGACACCATTTAAAAAAATGTACTCCCTTTAAGTTTTAGAAGTTTAGTATTCGATTTTTCGAAATTTTATATTTATATTGTAACGACCAAGGGAATGAATAACTCGCGTATTTGGTTGTGGGTATATAAAATCAATATATAAAATCAAGTTCGAACTTTGAATAGATCTTAAGCACGCAATGAAATTCGGTCCAAAACTTCGATTGTAAATTCAGTCTCAAGAACGATCTTAAGTTTAAACTAAGGTCGTAAAATTCGATCCTTAGAAGTTTAGACAAAAAATAGTTCGATCTGTTTGTGTTGGTCGATGAATTGTTGCAACGACTCTTTTTGATGTCGGATGGCCTTTTCTTCTTTACCTCTTCTCTATGTACTCGTGGAAGGTCGAAATAATCCAATCAAGAGTAGGTCGTCCCGGGAGGGTTTGGAACAGACCCTCGACTCCCTTCGACACTCCGTGACACGTGTGTTGACCCTCCACACACTTGCACGTTCCGGTATCCTGCAAAAAATGCATTCGTTAAATTTTTAAAACGTTCTCCGCATCCCACGAGGTGTTCTTGAGGAAAATATCATTCCGTAAACTCACGTTTGGATGAGTCTGCCAGGCACCGGCGTAATCGCCGCCGAACCGATTGTGAAGCTGAAGGGAAACGTCTCGCAGAAATGCATCACTTCCGTTGTCAATACTATAAAAAAAAGTTTTCAAAATCAATTATTACTTTTTTCATTAAAACTTTTTTCGAAAGTCGGGATAAAACGAGCTCAGCGAACAACTGAAGCTAAATTTTACAGGGGTATAGTTCGAAGCGTTGAAGACGCAGGCGAACGGACTAATCCTAATATATGAATAGAAATAAGGAAGAGTTGTCTCAGCAATATCATTACGTTTTTCATTAAGTTTTCAAAAGGTTTTTCTCTTATATTTATATATATATATTTGTTGTTTTTTTAACGAAAAATGCGAGTCGGTATTATGTATTATGTAGTATTGTATATTCAGATTTTATATGTCTCGTGTTTCGTTTCGCAACTTTGAGTTCTGTGTAAAAAAGTTACTCGGTCAAAAGAAAAGAAAAAAATGAAAAACACTTCATCATTTCCTTATGAAAATATTCACCTGTAGAAGTACGTGGGGTGTGCGTCGTACAGCTTAGGATTGAGATCGAGAGGCGGTTCGTCCCCGGAGGGAGGCCTTATGAGTGAAAATCCCATGGCAACGGCAACGAACATTGTCGGGAGGATCAGTGTGGATAGCGGTGCTCTCCAGTCTTTCGCAAAATGCCACAATCTTTTCTTAAGCAAAGCTCTGGCTTGTCTCAGCGGCTTTGGATTTGCCGCTGGTTCGCTTATCATCAAGTCAACGTCGTCCGTTGGCACGGTGAATCCTTAACAAGAAAAAAATAAATAAATACATCATTTCAAAATATCCTTCGCAACGATTTCAAGAGATCAAAGAAGCTTATTCCCCTTACCGATGGAGCCGATGCTCGCGACGCTGTCCATGCTGACTCTCACCGCCGAAGAACCTCCAGTGTCTGCCCGTCCGCATAGATCCAGAAATACTCTTTCCAGGGTGTCGCACTCCAGGGAAATGTGGGAAAAGCCCAGACTCTTTTGGTTATCCTCCAGAACTTTTGCGGCAGCTGAGATACTGCGGAATAGTTTTTTTTTTCTTTTACTTTCTTCATTATTTTTCCCATTTTTTTCCCTTTTTTGCGTTAATAAGTTTTATCATCGACAAACTTACTCGTTAAATATACTGAAAATGTGAAAAGTAATTTGCACCTCATTCCTCATTTATTACAATTTTGCTCGTGGCTTTCTTTATGAGAAAGTTCATTGATCGATTTTGGCTTCCGCATAGTTGAAGCTATCCGCAAAATTGTAATAAATGAGGAAGTCAAATGCAAATTTCTTTGCACCATTTTTCATAACATAAAAAATGGTCACATCTCATAAAATAGACGCGGTCAAACGTTACCGCAAAATCGCTAACTAAACTTCGCATAATTCGTTCTTTTGAAGCCATGTCATATGTATTTTATCATGCTTATCGTGCTCCTTTTCGTGCCTGCCGAGAGTTGCGTAAGTGGCGCTTTACAGCCAAGTGTATTACAAATACCCGGCGCATGCGCGCATCGGGCCGATTTTACTTTACGCACGCGTTTCGTACATTACGCCCGTGTTTCGTACTTTACGCACGCGTTTCGTACTTTACGCACGCTTCTAGTACTTTACACAGGCTAGTACTAGTAGCGCTAGTTTTTTTCGTTTTACTTTCTTCATTATTCTTTTAATTTGTTTGTTCATTCTTTCGTTAATACGTTTTATCATCGACAAACTTACTCGTTAGTTTCGCCGTGCTTTCCTTGAAACGGCAATGTGATAACGAGCTCAGATTCTGAAGTTTCGCTGATCGTCGAATTAGGAACGACGTTTTCCATTATCGATCGAAGATTCTCGATGTTCTTGCGTTGGACGTTCAGTTCGCGGTTATCGCAGAGTGGAAACTCGACGTGAAGCCAGTAGCCCTGGCCGTGGGTGGTTTTGAGACTGAGTGGCGAGCCGGTGCAGAGTATCTTTCCCCGATGCATCACTATCACGGTATCGCTCAACATGTCGGCCTCGTCCAGGTGATGGGTGGATAGTAAAACGGTCCTGTCGACCCGGTGCTGATCGATGAGACGCCAGATCCGACGCCTCGCTGCTGGATCCACACCGGCACCGGGCTCGTCGAGTATCACGAGTTTCGGCGAACCGAGAAATGCCAGGGCGACGCAGAGACGCCGCTTCGTGCCTCCGGACAAACGATGAACCGGCTCGTGCTCCTGCCTGCCGAGTTCCAGGGAAGCCAGCATTCTGGAGAAAATGCAACAGAAAAAAATCACCCGAAGTTATTGATTCACTCCAGGGAAGCCTGCATTCTGCAGAAAATGTGAAAAAAATACGCGGAAGTTATTGATTGATTCCAGGGAAGGCGCCGTTCTGGAGAAAATACGAAAAAGAATCAGGCGGAAGTTATTGATTGACTCCAGGAAAGTCCGCATTCTGGAGAAGATACGAGAAAAAAATTACGCGGATGTTATTGATTGGCTTTATAGATTGAGAAACAGTAATAGCAATAGAAATGGGTTTTATTGATTGGGAGAGAGGCAGCGAAGCTAAACGAAATTCCACCCGTCCCGGTTGAATTGCCAATCAGAAAATAAATTGCTTTGGCTCAATAACAATTAACGCTAGACAGAGAGAGGGGTCATTTTTTTTTTCTTTTTCAAAAGAATCTCCGGGGCACAAACTCACGCGTTAACGTTCTTCAGCATGACTTCATCGTCCATTGGTCTTTTGAGCCTCGCGTAGAAGATCATGTGCTCGCGGGGAGTCAGAGTGTCGATGAGAACGTTGTCCTGCGGACAGACTCCGATGTCCGGTTTCGTGCCCTCGTCACCGTTTAAGTATATCTCACCGCTGGTCGGAGCCATCATACCGGTCAACATTTTTCTAATAACAAAATCATTTTTTTAAATACATACATATCTATACATACTATAAATACATAAGCTGGTTAGTTATTGTGCATACTATAAATACATACATACTATAAATTCATATATACATAGTAAGAAAATTATGTTTAGTAAGTATCGGCGACGAAGAAACTTACATGATGGTAGTTTTTCCAGCCCCGTTTCTGCCCAAGAGACTGGTGACTTCTCCCTCGCAGAGTTTCATAGTAAAATCATCGACGGCAACGACCTCGCCCTTCTCACTGTGAAAAATCTTCCTCACCGCCTCGAATCTCACGCCGATCTGTTTCTCGTTGACGATCATGCTTCCAGGATCGCTGTCCTCGTCTGTCCCGATCGCGGTTGCAGGAAACAACAAAAATAATTTAGAAACTCGTTCCTCATCCCTTTTTTTTCACCAAAAAAATCGAGTACGTTTTCTTTTCTTTTTTCTTCAAATTTCGACAAAACATGAAATTAAATTTAAATATCGCGAGAACGAGATTGAAGAAGTTAACGAACAAGTGTGACGAGTTAGACACGATTTTATAAATAAAAAAGAGAGTTTGTGAATATTTCTTGTTTATAAAAAAAATATATATATATGCGATGATCGTGATAAAGATGCGAGACGATAGGACAAGCCAATGAATAAAAAAAACGAACAGTCACGCATACACATAGAGACAATATAACATGAATAAGTGTGAGGATGAGCAAACACGAACGCGAGAGCAGAGAAATGAAAATCATGCGAGACCTTGGGTGATACCTTGGTAAGTGGCCGAAGGGTGCAGTACGTCGTTAGTGAAATAGAGGCTGTTGACGAAGGCAAGGTAGCTGGGCCGTTCGTAGAGAGAACGGGTCTCGGCCCACCACAAGCTACGGGACCTCAAGCCCCGAAAATCCCGGCCTGCAAAATTTATCGTTTGCCTTGGACAATTCGGCATACATGTCTTTATCTCTTCAGCGTCGAACAACTTTCAAAACACGTTTATATCGTAGAGGTGTGCAAAAAAAATATTTTAAATTGTAAATTCGAAAGGCCCATTCGTTGATTATTATCATAATTTTTTTTATCGAGTATCAAGAGACACGAGTAAAAATACGTTCACCCTTCACCAACGATGATCCGTGAGGGCACAGATCGAGAATATAGTCTTGAGAATTACTGGAAGAAATGACGTTTGAATAGACCTCCACCAAAGACAACAAAACAGTTACAGAGAACGAGAAGAGATATCGCACCCCTGCAAACGATCAGTGTTTTAATATTATTAACAATATAAATTAATAATCGATTCATAATTATCAATAATGACATTATATTATTATTTATAATTATTGATTAGTGTGTTTATATCAGAGATGAGCAAAATACTAAAAAATACTAATTACTTTTTGTACTGAAAGTACATTGATAAGTACTTCGTTTGAGTTTTTCCTAAAATGTGTCGTAAAAATTAATGGGAGTTCAATTTCATTTTGCTTCCTCGTGGAGGAAGCTTTGTTTTTCTTATTAAATTTCACTTTTGACATTTTTTTCATACTTGACATTAAATTTGTATTCATATTCGACATTTGTCATCATTTCCACCTGAAACTTTTCTCAATTTGACATCTGATATTCTTTAACATCTGACACTTTTCAATATTTGACGTTCAGTATGTTGCTTGCGTTGCAAATTTAAGATTTTTTTTACATTCGAAATTTCCCTCCGGATATTCCGACAATCATTCTTAAAATTCAAATGTGGAGGTGGGTGTAAAAATATTTTGTATTTTATACTCGACTGGCCCTAAAACTACTATAAATACCAGATAAGTATTTGAGTATTTGAAATGCCTAAAATATATTATAATGTATTTAAAATACAGTCCAGCTCCGATTTATATTATTAACATTAATTTCTAATGAAACCAGTAAGAGATGTTGACACTATTTTTATAAGTTATTGAGAAAGCGATATAGTTTATGAAAAAAAATGTATTGCTATCAATCCGCGATATTATAGCTCTCTTGTGACTTACCTGAATTCGTGTATTTCGTGACGAAATAGCCGATAAGACCGTAAATTATACCATCCATAGTCATGATGACGAGAATGAGACCGAAGGACATCGAATCACCCGGACTAGTTTCCTCCCACATAGTGTCCCAAGTCAAACCTAATCCTTGCACCTCGCGTCTCACGGTGTACAGACAACCGTATGAGAAACAGGTCGACATGTTCAAACACTGTTATAAACAAAAAGTGACATTTTACAAATTTATGAACTTATTTTGTCGTATATTTGTGACTTACGATGAAAAACTTCCAGCCCAAGCTCATTGTCGCCTCCATGGCGATTACGATAACGTAGGGCATGTAAGTCAGCAGGAACATCACCACTGACGTTACAGCTGCCAGACTTGCCGAGCTGAACATTGTCGAGATCATGTAGCTGCGAAAAAAAAAAAATAACTTATCGGAATCTTTAAAAAAAAAAAAAACGAAAAATAACAACGCAAGAAATTACGAGATTTTTTTTACAATAAATCCATAACAGATGTTAAACTATTTTTCTGAGGATACTAGATGGATTAATCGGCAATCTGATCAAACTCACCAGAAAGTAACGATCGAGAAAACGTAATTGAGCAGCAAAATTAAAACGAGCAGAGGATCCGATCGCGGCAGGATTTTTCCGGCTATGAGAATTATGCATATCGATACCATGACGATCGCCAATTCGGTGTAAGTCGTCATGAACCAGGCGACGGTGTTTCGCCAAGGCTTCAGTCCCATCACGCTCATAACCATCGAGTTCTGCGATTCACGTTCCCAAACGATGTATCGAACGGCCGAGCCGACGCACATCATGAGCGCGAAGTAGAAACAGACTATCACACCCTGGGACTCGTACAGTGTCGTTATGAATCTGCGAAACAATTTTTTGTATTAATATTTTCAGCACGTAAATCAATGATATATTAAGACTTAGAAAAAACAGAATAATAAGAGCATAAGTCCATTAACCCTTCAAGTACTGTGAACTTTTTACCGATCGCAAACGATCATGCCTTCTAAGACGTTTGGCCACCCTGAAATTTCTATTTTTCATTTTCTTTTTCCATAATAAACCCTGAAATGTTACGAACAATTTAAGCCGTAGTTGGTATTGAAAATCGCAAAATTGTCCAAGTGTCAGGATACAAAAGCGATACGGATGTTCGTAATAAATTTTCTTTTGCGTTTATCAAAGCAACACTTCAAGGTAGGTCAGTGAATTTTCACAGATTGTTTTTAGTACATTGACTTGTTATTCGAATCGTTCGAAGGTTGCGTATTGGTAAATTCTAGGTCCTCGTTCAACAAGAATTCGGTACATGAAAGCTTAAGCGTAGTTTAAATTTGGAAGCATGCCCTCATTAGACTGTCAGTTTGATGGACTTAGAATAATAAGGGTTTAAGTCCATTATGGGAGGCTTAGAAATGCAAGCACGTAAGTCCGTTAAAGGATCTCAGAATAGTAAGGGTTTAAGTCTATTAAGTGGAGCTAATGGTAGGTGCGTAAGTCCTTTAAGGGGAATTACAATAATAAGGGCTTAAGTCGCTCCCTTTCCCTTCCTCACCCCTCCCTGCCCCCTCGATTCGACGGTGGTGAAACGGCTACATCGCATTCCTAAAATAACAGTTTAACATCTCTTATGGGATTACCATACAAATTGTTACACTGTTGCTCTGGGCGTGTGATGCATTATAGAGAGATTCTATTATATATATATATATATATTAAATTTGATTTCCGTTCATGGCTAAGAAAAAAAATGTTCTCTAACTTAGTATTTTTCCAGCAAGGATAAGGCATTTGTTGAGTAACAGTCTTCCAATTTTGAGTGGTCCCACTTTTGTCTCTGACGATCGCGCGATCGATCGAGTCTTGTAGTTGAACGAATCCTCGAAGGTATCGTAGATCCTCGAGGAAGTTCGCTTCCGGTCCGGGTATCCAGAACTGAGTCTTGAGTCTCTTGGTCGACGGGACGAAGTCGACGTCCATTCGGATTTTGTAGACGACGTCCTCCGGCAGTTGGTCGTCGTCGACGGATCTCCTCGATCTTCCCTGCTGATCGAGGAAGACAACGCCAGCTAGAAATTCATTGACGTCAGTCAAGTTTCTGGCTTCGTTCTCCATCTCCTCCTCGGTGGCGAAACCGCGAATCCGCTCGACGAGAACGCACTCCATGAAGTTGTTGAGCATTCCGACCATGTCGATCAGCTTGCCCGATCTCTTAATCCTCCAGGCGACGTCCCCGAGATCGAACTCCGAGAAGTCGCCCTCCAAACGTCCGTCGCTCATCGACTTTATTGCTATCTTCATGACGTTCGAGGCCATTATGTCCTTGAGATCTTTAAGGCTCTGCCCCATCTCCGAGAGATCGGCCAGAGATCGGAGGGTCTTCTCGAAAGCGTCCATGAGTTCGCCGAAGGATCCCATCTGGCTGAAGGTCTCGTTCGCCAGGCCCATGACTCGCCGTATCGCGGTGGTGTTCGGCGCGTAAAGTATCTGACCCCGAAGAAGCGGTTTCACGTAAGACCAAACGATCTTTCCGCCGGTCATTCCCAATACGTTCTTGTAAGTGTCCCTGCAAAACTCGGTCGGTAAAGAGTCCAGCTCCTTCTGATCGAAGGCCTTCTTCTTGTCGTTGAGGCTGCTGATGACCCGATAGAACTCCCCGTTTTCGGTGATGAGAGCCTTGCCGCACATCATCTTACTAGTGTCCTGAAGAAATTTGCCATGGGAGATCGTCCCCGTTGGCTCGGTTTCCCGGGGAGTATCGCCGGTCGAGAAACCCGCGGAAAGTCTGTCCTTGAAGATCGGCACGAGCTCGGCGGCTACGCCGATGTTGTCGAAGATCGCTTGACCCTCGACATCGGTGAGATTGGCGTTTTTGAGGATGTTCTTGACGTTGGCGCTCATGAGGGTCGAGAAGATGTAGTCGAAGTTGAGGTTCTGTATGAGTGCGACTGTGACGTTCTGAGTGGCGGAGTCGTCGAGCTTGCAGAGAGCTCTGCTGACCTCCTCGACGCTGGTCTCCGTCGATTCGAAGCTCAACATGTTCCGGAGCTTCGTCGGCGAGCAGACGGTGTCCTTGAGGCTTATCGAGTTCCTTTCCTTCATGAAAACCGAGAGCATGTCGACCTTTCCGTGGCTGAGAATCTCAGCGACCTCGTCGGGAATGTCGATCTTCTCGACGATGAAGCGTCTCAGGGTGTTCCAGTCGACGAACATCTCGGAGACGACGTACTTTATGTCGAGCAGACCGAGGTTCTTGAAGATCTCCATGCTCTCGAATGTCTCGACGATGGTTCGAAGATCCCGACGAACACTGTCGTCGGCGAGGAAGGGCTCGACGTCGTCGACGATCTCTTTGAGACCCGCGAAGAGCTTGTCGATGGTTTTGTCCTTGACGAGACTTATGACACCGTCGGCGACGTCCGGGACTCCCAGGGCGCTGGCGGCGTCGGAGAAATCTATGCGACTTGCGACATTGAGCAAACTTCCGCCCTCCTCGAGAACGACGTTCAGATGTCTCAGCAGTTCCTTCAGCCAATCCAAGTTCCAGCTGGCTTCCCATCGCCAGGACTTCACGTGGCTCCTCATGTCGCTGAAGTCGAGGCTCTCGGCCAGCAACTTCGCGACTTCGGCGATCGGCGGGTAGTTCGAGGCTTTGGGGTCGTAGCGAAGAAGCTTCGAGGATCTCTTCGAGCCAAGATAGCTCTGAAGAGCGTTCGGATGCGAGCAGTCGTCGGTCTTCGGACAAGGCGAGTCGTGCCTGCCGCTGAGCAAGAGATTAACGTCGATCGATGCGTTGGGTAGAAGTTTGTCGGCGAGAGCGACATCGGACTGCTTGACGACTTCCCTCAGTGGTTTCCATATCGGCACGAAAGGCTCGGCCATTCGGGTGAGATTCATGATGTTCTGGTGGGTAGATCTGGTGTCGAGGATGTGAATGTTGCGATTGAAAGAGTCCAGCATGCCGATGAGAAGCTTGACTTGCAGACCGACACCGGAATTCTTCGACGCTCCGACAGCTCTCAGGAAGCAATTGGTCAAATTTCGTTCGTCCGTAGGTTTCTCGTAGTCGATGATGATGTCGGAGACGTAGTGAAGAGCGTCCCTCACAGCGCTGACGAACGTTCCGAGATCCCTGCGTTTGCTCAGATGCTCGTAGCCCTGAATCATGCTGACCGTCTTGTTCCAATACAAGTCCCTCTCGAAGACCTCCTTGATGCGAGAGTAATTCGCGCTATTTATTTCGCACATTAGTTTCGAGTAAACCTCGTGATGGGAGAGCTGAGAGTTTATGATCTGCACGATGAAGCTGTTGCACCAGGCGCAGTTGTCGGCGAAGGCGGTTGATAGTATGTCGTTCAGTACGGTCATGGATTTAGCCACGATCGAGTGAGTCAGGGGTTTGAGGTCTTTGACCGTGTACTGCTTGGCGAAATCGACGTAGGGACCGGCCACGAAGGACGACCACCATGACGGAACCTTGGCGGGTGTCGGGCCTTCCTTCGATAGCCTCGTCAGCGCTGTTTCCAACTTCTCCATTTCCTGAACAACGTAATTCTCCTGAATCGCGAAAGACTCGTCCTCGTGGAAGACCGAAATCACTCCGTCGCTGTATTTTTTCCATGACCTCAGGATGCTCCGCAGAGTGTGCTCCATCGGTAGGAGATCGGTGTAGGTAGCTGTTACGTTGTCGTAGAGGACATTCCGGCAGAAATGTCCTATGGTAGCGAGATAACCCTTTCGTCTTATGTATGAGGGTGGTATGAGATACTTCTCGATGTCGCAGCCGTTGACTTGACCGCTGGTGAATCTCGTGACGAAGTCGGCGAGTCTCTCCGAGCCGACGAAGGTGTCGATTATCGTCACGGCGATGTTCGGCGAGTCCTCAAGAAGAGCTATCATGGCCTTCGATTTGGGACTCTCGTACCTGGACTTCCACTTGGTCCAGACGTCGCCTCCCTCGGAGAGTTCTGTCAGGAAAGCGAGGATCTCTCCCCACTGCATAAATCTCAGGAGATTCTTCGCAACCGGCACCAACGGATGAGCCATTTGCTTAGCCCAGGACTTCTGGGCTTTGCGGATGACTCCTCGAACCTCTTCGGGAAGAGCTGACCAGGTCGTGGCGTTGAAGAGATTCGACTCGAATTTTCTTGGTTGCGTCGACGATCCTCGAAGGTCCATCACAGTGCCGATGAACCTCGTGACCGACCTCGAGAGTGGGCGAACGTGCTGAAGCGATGCGCCCTTGACGACCGCCTCGTAAAAATCGTCATCGGTCCCGCTTCTCAGCAACTGGTGAGGATCGAAGACGCACAGCTGGTTCAGAAAGTGTATTCTCTTCTCCTCCGACCAGTAGTCCGAGTGGAAGTGCGAGTTGCACATCTCGTGACGGGGCTTGTCGAAGGGAAGAACCACGGGCATCGTGGAATTGACAGTCGCCAGGGTGGCAGCGAGGGCGATCGCCTCGGTCGGATGAGACTCCAAGAGCTTGATCAACTGACGAACGTCACCGCTCTCAGCGAAGTCCCACGTGTGAAGAACCGGATTGCCTTTGAGCCTGGGATCGTTGAGTGCGGTGACTGCGTGATCGAGAACTCTCGACAGGCCCTCGATCGTCATTCTGTAGGTCCACCAGGGTAAGTCGGTGATAAGCTTCATGTCGGCGATCGGCTTGGAAGCGACCAGAGCGTTCGTCAAAGTGGTCAATGAACTTTCGAGGTATCGTTTGGTGAACGGCAAGTCCACTTCGACGCCCTCGGCAACGAGATCCGCAGCGAAGTCGCCGAGCTCGTAGAGTTCTCTAGCCAGTGAGAAGACGTGCAATCGGTACTTGGAAACCGGCTGTCGCCAGACGGTCATCAGGCTGAGGTAAATGTCGGTGAAAGCGTTGAAATTCTCGGGATCGCCGTCGCAGGTCGAATCCTTCAGGATCGCGTATTCCTCGACCGTGAGGCCTGTCCTGTACTCGCTGAACCACGAGAAAACGTCGGAACAAGTGACGCCGCCCCGAAGACTCTCGTTGTAGGCCCTATCGTCCAAACTCGGATCCGACATACCGTTCAGAATCGTCGCGGCTATGTGAGGCAGTCTGTCGTAGACAACCGAGACTGAACTCCTGTTCGTGAAACCCATCAACTTCAACAGGCTGACGCTTCTCGAACTCGGCCGGAAAACTTCGACGAAGAATCTCGCGAATTCGTGAACTATTTTCGTAGAAAATTTAGCTATCACCAACATATCGTCGAAGTTGCGATTTTTTCCCAGGGAGAGCCAAACGTCGGCCGCGGTCTTGTTGCTTCCCAGAACGTCGATGTTCTTGTCTATCTCCAAGTCCACGTAGTCGAAGATCGTTTTGGATTCGCTCTCGATCTTCGGCAAGCTTTCCTCGATAATTTTCTTGATGTTCGGAATTAAAACCTTCGAGTACAAAGCCACGCCTCTGTCATCTTCGATGACCACGTCTTCGGCCTTGTTCGCCAGAGTTTCGATCTTTTTCACGAGAACTCTGAATCTGCCGTATCCGCGAGTCCAGTTGAAGGACGGAGAGAGTGTCAGCTCGTCTTTGCTGCCTTTGGCGAAGACGCTGCGCACCGCGGAGAATGCAGTGTGTTCCTTCCACTCCCTGACAAACGCTTCGGGATTGCAGGCCAATCTCTCGATCTCCCTGACGATCGCGCGGCTGCCGTTGCGAAGCTCCAGCGTTGCTCCGACACTCTGATCCAAAACGCATGGCCAGTGAACTTCCTTGGACATGTACTCCTTTATCAGAGATATGTAGTGGATCGGTGCCTTTATCGTCAGCATGTCAACAACGTCCAAGGTGAGCGGTGCAAGATTCCTCAGCAGCACGTCCAAGAAGATTTCCGTCTGCGGCAGATCACGCATCACGTCGGATATCCTGGCGGTGCCGTTCCCGAGGTTGATCCGGTCCACCACGCGCTCTATGGCGTCCGCGATTGTCGAAACCGCCCGGGCCATCGGATAAATGGCGTTCCACTTTACGTCGGACTTGACGTTGAAGAGCAAACTTTCCGTGACGTCGAACACCTTGCAGAGGAAACCTACGCTGCAAGAAACATCGGAAAGATCATTTTCATCGTCGGATCGAGATCGTTGAACGACGGTCCAATTACAACTCTCATAGAGCACGAAGTATTTGGAACACATTGAAATTTTTCAAATATTTCAAATATTACGAAATATTTTTGAAATATATGGAAATAATCTCTTGAAGTATTCTATCAAAATATTGCAACGAAACGACTCAGGGAGTTGCTGGGTTCCGTGTGGTCCTTGCAATAAGGTACTCATGTGCCGTGGCTCGAGCATTAAACAGATATCGAGGAAACTGAAAACGAGAATATTGCAACGAAACGTTTCTTAAATATTTCAGAAATGGTCACAAATTTTGAAAGTGAATATCAGTAGGTGTGGAGTGAACTTTCAAGTTTTAAAACATTTTACAAGTACTTTTAAATGTTGATAAAATATTTATTAGATATTGGTCTGTCGCCAACATATAAATGTTTTGAGAACATTTTTGGAAAATATTTCTGGAACATTTCAATGTAAGATTTATGAGCGGACAAAAAAATATTTTTGAAGCAATGCAAAAAGATTCCCCTTGTTATGACCTTTTGAGTCCATTTACGGGGATCAATAATTGGGTGAAAGTGGGTAAAATGGTCCACCCCTGTTAGCGCGTAAATCGCCCGCCATGTGAATCAGGGCATGTTCGCCACTTTTGCCCCATGTCTTACCTGATCTCCCAGGCGTCGCGAATTCCGAGATCTTTGGTCCACGACTTGGCGAACTTTTCTTTCAGACCCCTCAAGCGTTCCGCGTCGTAGTTCTCGTCCACCTGGGGCAATAGGGTCTCTATGTACTCGTAAATTTCCAGTGTCTTAGCGTTGAAAGCCGTCCAGTTGAAAGGTTTTCTCTTTGTGACCATCGACTCTTGGGCCTGGAATTCGGTTCTGTTGTAGTCGAGATTAACCTGGACCGATCTCGTCAGACGACAGACGAGATCTTTCAGCAACGTGGCGTTCGAGCCGGCTGGGTAGTTCACGAGAACCGGTGGATTCTTGTCATGACAGTAAGATCCCGTGAAATTTGTGTACTCCAAGATCTTCAGAGTCTAAAGAATTAAAAAATATATTAAATAATTATATAATTCATATAAATTAATGAATTAATTATGAAAATATGAATATAAAAAAATAATAGTATCTGAAATAATAGTACAAAAGTATCTAAACTGGTCCCCGTTAATTGCCTTACACTCGACAGCGTACCTTGTCGTGATCGGCTACGGTGAGGTAAAATGACTCCACGAGCTCGGATTCGTGCTCCCGTACTTGTCCAATCCAGGAGGTCGGATTCTTTCGAAGATCCAGCAGAACCATATCAGCTATAAAGTCCATGTACTCGAGATCCGATCTTATCGTGATATAAGAAATGCTTCGAGAGCCTAACTCCTTGGCGATACTCAGATGAATTCCTAGTCTGGGATGCGATGAAAAAAAAAAATTATTACCGAGTGTCGTGAAAGTTGCAGTATCCTTGGGGCAAAACGGACCCATCTGTTCCATTTGGAAATGAGGCGTTTATATGACCCGCAAACATTTTTTTTAATAGTCCGACTTGCTCTTCCTTAAATCGGTAAGGGGAGAGCGGGGCAAAACGCAATTTTCCAATAACTTTTGGATGGTGGCGGTAAGTGGGGCAAGGCGAAATTGAAAATCCGGATGTATCGTTGGGACAAAATGACATCCAAAAATTATTCGGAAATTGAGTTTTGCCTCACTGTCCCATTTTGCCCCGCTTCTCCCCTAATCAAATGTTTAGCTCCTCACACGTCGATTCTGCCCTGTATCCTTGTATCCCGAAAAACTTCTTTCCACTGTTCCGATGCGTTGAAGAAACCCCAATCCGGCTTTGTTGACGGGACGTTCTCGAGATAAACGAGCAGGTCCCTGACACTTGTCACGACGGAGGTCAAGTTCGAACTTTCGATCTTAACGGGTTGACGGAACACCATGCTGACGCACGTCGAAAGGGTATCCTCTATCTGATAGGACAAAAAAGTAATACCGTTTTGAGGATCCAATCGTGTGATTTTAGGATTTTGTTTCTTACGTTTTTCATAAACTGCTCGAGCTCGAAACTATAATAAACATCGGCGATAAACTCTTTTCCGGAGTCGCTGCAGAGCAAGTCTCGGACAGTCGACGGTTTTCCATTGAAGTCTTTGTAGCCCTGGGTTATCTCTCTGAGAACGTCCTCCCGGCAAAGCAAGTCCTGTGGCTTATTGGTTTGCAGATCGTGGACCAAACGCTGAGAAAAACATAATTATAGATCGTAGATCTTTATAATCTGGTCGAATATTTTTTTTCAGAGCTGGTCAGTAATTTAAATACATGATGTACTTTGGATATTTTAAATAATCAAAAACTTTTCCGTAATTTGTATTACTTTTTGGGGCCATTAAGTACAAAATAGAAATACTTTTGCGGCTTTGGGTTAGCTAAATCCGAGATGGATTTCTGCTTTCAGACGAACAGGAGAAGACGGAAAACGATTTAAAAAAAACGAAACATCCGAACCAACATTTTTTTAAACGTGAAATTGTTCTACTTTTGTTTTCTCCTGCCACATTCTGTTCATTGGCGATTGACATACCATCGATTTCACAAGGTATTTTAAAAAGTACTTAAATAACGTACCTATCAATATATTTTAAGTGCAAAAAGTATTTTGTATTTTAAATACATTTTGCGTTTTCAGTATTCTCGAGGATTTTTCCCAGCTCTGATTTTTTTTTAGTCTCAAAGAAGTTTTCTGTACCTCGGTGAAATTCAATCGCGACAAAGATCGAATGACTGTTCGATATGTCTCGGGATTTAGCATGGTAAGAATTTCTGTCACGACTTTCTGGTGTTTAACGGATACGTTGTAGAGCCTGTCGCCGATTTCCTCGTGAATTATAGCAACGTGGTGAGTTATCCTTATAACGTTCTCCGTCATCGACACGATGTAGGTCAAGAGGTTTATTACGTTTTTCGGAAAGACATCCCTCAGACCGTCCAAAATTTCAGCAGCGCTTAAATGAGGAAATTTCATATTTCGTCGATACTTGCGCAGAGCTAGAAATTACTCGTAAAAAAAAATCTTTACAGTTTCAGCTGATCCTGATGCCTATCGAGAACTTTGTTTGTCAACTTGACGCCATCCTGAACGACGAGGAAAGACGCGTCGAGTACTCTCGTAATGTCCCCGTAATTATTTTGACTCGATGTAAAATTTGCCACACCGTCACTGAGACTCTTCATCATCTCGAAGGCACTCGGTGTCGATTGATTGGTTCCAGTCTTTTTTCTCTCGACAATATCCTTTATTATTATCAGAAGATCATTCAATTTTCTGAGGCCGTGACGGGCGATCCTCCAGTCTTGCTCGTCAGCGAATATCGGATCCAGCTCTTCGATCGATTTAATTATCCTGCGAAAATTAAGAAAAACCTTTACAGATCACCGAACTTTTGGGGGAGGGCAGGGAAAAATGGACTAATTTAACACATTTTCGAGGCACACATGAAAAAAAAGTTCTCTGCTGAACTCTTCAACTTTACCCAGAAAAATAACTTATTTGAGATAAATAAATATTAATTTAATCAAATAAATATTTATTTGCGAGGCGCCCGTAAAATAACTGATTTTTCTTGGTCTCCTCATTGCGAATGAACGGTCGGTAAAGTAGAGCACCGAGCATAAATTTAAAAAAATTACGTCCAAGCCTCGGCACAGAGATCGAGATAACTGATTCTCAGGTCTCCGAAGCGTGAAGTCGAGAAGCGCGCTAATGAGCATGCAGTGACGAACCGCCGATTGAATGAAGAAAAAAAAGAAAAATATCTCCGTGATGCAATGACGCCTTGGAAAAGGTGATCTATCATCGCGCTTGAGAGTTAATCGTGCTCACAGCGTGACGTCGATTTCCTTGAAGCTGACGCCCCTGAAGAGTGCAACGATCTTCGGGACCCACTCCCGAATCTTCAGATAACCTGGCACGTATTTCTTCACGATGTCGAGATTGAGCACGGTCTTCATCGCCCTGACGAGGTCGTCGATGAAGTCGTAATCGCTAAACTTCGCCGTCACTCGACTGACCATCTCCAAAAGTCCAGAGAAATCTAGCTGATGGGTAAGTTGCTCCAAAATTGCAGGAATCTTGCTCGGCTCGACGTTGCACAAAACCTTCGACACCAACAGAAGGTCATCCTCGTTCTCCAGTATAAGATACTTCTTCAGCAACGCCGGCGAACATATTACACCGTCCAGATTCGAAGAGCCGAAGGTCTCAATCAGCTGTGAGAAAACGAAAAAAATTAAAACGCATTAAAAAAAAGAAGAAAAACATAAGAAAATTAAAAACAACCGTAGAGTCGCTTCCTCGTAAACTTACGTAATATAGTTTTATCGACGCATTAAGAAGGCCGTCAATCAGAGAGTTTTCTGCTTGCGGCATGTAAGTCTTCAGGAGAGCCTTTATGGTCTCGTGATTGTTGAACAAATCCCCCAGACGTATTCCTCTATCTGCCGAATTAATTAAGAGACATTGGAGCTGCATAATTTTGCCGAAACTCTAATTGCCCAAATCGTCGTATGGCCGAAAGTCATGGGTCCGAACGCACTTCATTCGACTAGTCAAACTTCCGAAACTTAATTGTACCGAATGGTCAAACTGCCGAATTGTTATTTTTCCGAATTGTCAAATTTTCGAAACTTGATTATTTCGAATCGTCATTTAACCGAACGTCATTTTCCAGAATCGTTAAACTTCTCAAACATCAAATCGCCGAATCGTTATTCGTCCGAATCGCCAATCTACCGAATCTCGAAACCAAATGTTATAACTACTCTAGTCTAGTCTAGACTGGTCTCGTGAATATGAAACCCAGAGATTCAGTACGAATCGATTCGGATAAACGACCTTTCGGATAAATACTATTCGGACGAATGACAATTCGGCGACTTGACGTTTGGAAATTTGACTTTTTGGAAAAATTACGTTCGGTCAAAGGAGGATTCGAAGACATAACGTTCGGCTGAATACTATTTCCGAAGAGTAACGCTCGCTGAAATGAAGATTCGGAATTTCGGAAATTTGAAGACTTGTAAAAATAAAGATTCGGCAGTTAACGATTTGGAAAAAAAACCGTTTCGGATATTTGACTATTCGGATGAAATGTTTTTGGACTCATGATTTTTGGTCATACGACGATTCGGCCGATTGTAGTCGGCAAAATGATGTGGCTCCAGAGACATTGTATCGAATCAGTTAAGCGACATATAAAGAAGAAAGAAATTTATCGACACAGATAATTCGACTTTGCAATTAATTTATAAAAATGAAGATTACCAAACAATTTTTTGATTTCCGGTTTCGTGAGGATCTCCGCCATGGATTTCAGCAATTTTATGCTTTTCGGCAATGTTTTCACTGCCGAGAGTATCGTGTCGTTTGTGAGGATCGTCTGCAGCTCCATCATAAGCGGTCCGAGGCTGTATAAGAAAAATGAAGAAAAAAATATATATACGAGTCGTCCCGTTGAAATAATACGTCTCGACACCTGTGCGTTCTTATCCGCAGGTGTGATGAACATTCGACAGAGACACTCACCTCGCGTTTTTATAAGACGGCACCTCCTCGTACTCGTCGAGGTCGCCGCACGAGTTTCCGATGCTGCATATGAAGCTCTGAAGGAACGGCAGGAGGCCGTCGTGGGGCATGAGCCGCGCCGGAAATTGGCAGGTAGGATTGTACTCCGGATCGACATTATCTCGCACGGTGTAGAGCAGTAAAAAGACCGCGACCGGCCAGAGGAAGACCAGGCCGAGAATAGCCTGAGAAAACGAAAGAATCTTCAGTGCTTGTACACGATACGCCGCTTACCGGGATCTTGCGGATCTACCTGCAAAACGCTATAGTGAACGGCAGAGTAGTGTACGAAGAACCTCAATGAAAGAGCGGTTTACGCTGAGGAGAAAAGACGGTCATTCGTGAGATGCAACAATTTCAAGGTCGCGGCGAACCAAGACGAGACCTCTTACTCCACCGCTCGAGAGAGGCTCTTCATCTTCTCCTCTTCGTTGTGATTCAAGCTATCGGCCGCGATCGAATTCGGATCGTGGAATTTTTTCATCGACAAGGAAAAATGAGTGACGATGAAAAAAAAAAAAAGGAAAAATTAAGCTGTCTCCACGATGAAGCGAAATTCGAAGAATTTTATTTACATTTTTTCACTCACTAGGGGTACTTGATCAATCGAAATATTAATCTATGATATAATATTATACATTGATAACAATTCTATTTATACGATTTGGAGCACAATTAATCGGTTGCTATTAAGTTTGAATTTTACTCCGGAAAAAATGACTGTTTGGCGAGTGGAAATTCCGGAAATGCTCGAGACCGTTTTTTTCCACTGTCCAGCGTCGCCACCGTGCAACGGTTCTATTCATATAATTTGGAGCACGATTAATCGGTTATTATTAAATTTGAATTTTACTCCGGAAAAAATGACTGTTTGGCGAGTGGAAATTCCGGAAATGCTCGAGACTGTTTTTTTCCACTGTCTAGCGTCGCCACCGTGCAACGGTTCTATTCATATAATTTGGAGCACGATTAATCGGTTATTATTAAATTTGAATTTTACTCCGGAAAAAATGACTGTTTGGCGCGTGGAAATTCCGGAAATGCTCGAGACCGTTTTTTCCACTGCGTTGTGTCACAATCATAAATGCTTGCAATCAGCGATGGAACACACGAATTGCTTTTGAATAACCGCTTTTGTTTACTCGGTATTAAATTTACTCTAGCAGTTATCAAAAAAAAAGAAAACAAAAAATTATTACCGGTGGATGATTTTGAAATTTAATGACGTCGTATGAATTGGCCTCTTACGAGCATCCCATTTGATTGCGACGCTCGGGAGTGCCGAGAGGCGTGTACCTTTCCTATAAAATTACTGTAATCGCAATTATCGAATGAAGACGCAAGAGCCGTGCAATTGAATGAATTAAAAATAATACGAGACGAGGAATTGTAGGAAGAAGGCAAAAGAAGATGAAGAAAAATATTGAGATTCGCGAGTGTGGGAATTTCGGCGTGCGCAGCAGAGCGAGCTCGATGCGAGGCCCAGTTTGCTCGCGGATGCTGTTCTTTAATTAGCGCACCGGTTCTAAACTCCGTCGGGTCGCGAGGAAAAAAAAAATGTATGCAGAAGAAAACAGCGATAGACTTGCACGCGACGCGACGGTCCGCGGATATATATATAGATATACACTTTTTTTTTAATCGTGCAAGGAACTCACCGGTCGGCGTTTTCGGACTATGTAATTCTTCCAGAGGAGGAGACCGAGCTGGCCGCCCCTCATCTTCCGCGCTGAACAATTATCACCTGAAACAAAATGTGCGAACGAATTTTTTTTAGTCATTCTGCGCGAATGATCGGTCGAAATTTCACTATGCAAGGATCATTATAATAGGAGATACAATTTAAAAATGTCAATTTTGCGAAAAATATTCTTCGTAAATTTTCACCGAGGAATGTGAAAGATTTTACAATTATGGAGGTGCTCGAAACAATTTAGTTACCGTGTACTAAAATTAGTTAAAAATTGCCCAACTTTTAAAAATAAAAAATCAAGAAGTCATTTTTAATTGAGAAGAAAAATTGTTTTGCCAATGTTGGACATCGAACGCAGTCAACAGCCTAAAAAATTGTGAACATTTTCGCACGAGTTGTTTTTATCCTATGCAAAAATATGCAAATTTACTGTGCTCGATCTCAGCCACGCAGAGACAATTTTTTCACGCGCCTTAGACGAATCGATCGATCACAATCGACCTCAGACCAGCTTTTACGAAAGTTCGAAACGCTCCATCAGTATTCCGCGAATCTCCGAGTTCCCATAGAGCTCGTATCAAAAAGAGGATCTGCATCGATTCGTGAAACATTGCCCCTTTTTTTAAAACAAAAAAGTAACAAGAAATTTGATTGAAAAAAAAAAAACAATAATCGTTTTACCAACTCGGCAAATGTGGCACGTTGGGCAACGAAAAAATGGTCAACATTTTCGCCTAAATTTTTGTTATCCTATGCAAAAATATGCAAATTTACTGTGCTCGATCTCAGCCACGCAGAGACAATTTTTTCACGCGCCTTACGACGAATCGATCGATCACGATCGACCTCAGACCAGCTTTTACGAAAGTTCGAAACGCTCCATCAGTATTCCGCGAATCTCCGAGTTCCCATCGAGCTCGTATAAAAAAAAAGCGATCTTTGTCGATACATATTAGGATCGATATGGTTATTCTACGAGCGAAATAATCTTCCAAAGATGGAAGCCATTATTATGATCCGCGCCGCGCATTCTCCAAAGATTTCCCCACCGGAGAAGCAAGTTTTCCGAAGTAGTTGCACATCACAGCCCCGCCGCATTCCCGTCCCTTATTTCGTTACAGGTGAGCGATTCGGTAGTCACCGGTTGGCGAAGGAGAAGATATTTATGCCGGGAAAATGTTCCCGAGGTTGAGGATCGAAGACGCCCGAGACTCTCGAAGAGCTCCCGAGGAATTCATGCTCCGAGAAGTGGTTTTGAACTATCCGCCTTCTGCACTATCCTTTGTATATCGTCGGTCGTACTCGTGCCGAGGTGAGCCTCTTGAGGTTGGCGGGTTGCGAGAAGACCGCAATTTCGAGGCCTCGGGCAGAGCTCTTCGAAACGGCGTAAACGAATCTTGGCGAGAACGCGAGCGCAAACTTATCGCGAGGCTGAAGATCTCTCTATCGGGGCAAGTCTTTGGGACGAGGCGGCAAAGGTCTTCGAATTGTTAAGATCGATGGATATAGGATGCGTATATTGAAAACTTTCGATCGATAGATCTTCGGTATTTCGACGCAATGTTATTGCCCCGTTAGCCTCCGTTCGATGCAATGTACACTGTGAAACAACAAAAAATTGTAAATTTAATTTACGGGAAATTGAAATTTCCTTACATTATTTGCATTGATTGAACATCAATGTACTTTCACTGTATAATTACAATACGAGATATTAAGATCACAAATCTTTTGCCTGAAATTTACAAAAATTTCCATAATAAATACTAATTTCACTGTAAAATTTCAACGCATATGTATTTGAAATTTCAGAAACCGTTTATGTAAAAAAGCTTCCAATACTGTCGGGTAATTTTCAAACAAATTTTTTTTACAGTTTAACGCTCTTGTCGAAACTGAGATGTTGGGCTGTGATGGACAAATGTTCGTTGAAGAGTCGGGTAAATGCTTAAAAGTAACGAAAATACAAAAAAAAAATGCTAATACAAAAATAACGAAAAAACCTTGATAAGTACTTCGTTTCAGGAATTCCTAACAGGTTGTGAAAGTCAATGAATTTTCGATTTAATTTTTTTCTCATTACATTTAGAATTCTTGTTCATGCCTGACATTAAATTTTCTTTCCACATTCGCATTTTGTCACTATTTTCACCTTAAACTTTTTTTTTTTACTTTGGCATCTGATATTTTTCTACACTTGCCGTTCAGTATGTTGTTTGCATTGCAAATTTCAGATTTTAACATTCGAAATTTGAAATTTTCTTTTTTTTTTTTAATCATTATCGAATGATTTAATTTCGTATTTTCAACTCCGCATGAGAATTTGCCGTTATTCAGGATTATACATCTGTGATTTGACATTTTTCAAAAATTTTACACAACAATTTTATTCCCTTCTGTTAAAATCTTCCAGGTATTTTGGCTCTGGATATTCGCACACACGTTCTTGAAAATTCAAATGTGGAGGTGGGCGTAAAAATATGTTGTATTTTATACTTGGTTGGCTGAAAAACTACTTTAAATACCACGGAAATATTTGAGTATTTAAAATACGTAATTGAGATACCTAAAATATATCATGTATCTGAAATGCTGCTCAGCTCTGATTCGTACCCTATCGGTATCAGCGGATGCACTTATCGCCGATTCGGCGAAATCTATGAGAGCATGGAAAAAAAAATGTCCAGACTGACAGACCATCCGGACACGTGCCTTATCGAACTAAACCGAAGAACGATAATTAACAAAAAAAAAATCCCTGCAAACCATTCGACAAATATAGTCTGGACTAAACGACACTGAATGACAATGCATTTCCTTGAGTAAACAAAAAAAGTTTACAATTTTTTGAATACCTAATATTTTTCCACTATTTCCTCAAAGCCAGCTACTAATCGTTAAAGAAAAATGGAATGAAATCAAAAGAATGAAAAGAAGAAAAGAAATGAAAAGAAAAATGGCTCGAATCATTAACACATTTTTTTCATTCTCTACAAAGTATAAATATAAATTGATAATCGTATAAATATAAATTTTATAATCGTTTATAAAAAAAAAAAAAATTGCTCCTTCATTAGGAAGAATAAAAATAGAAGTGAGAACACTCAATCGCACAATCGTCTTGAAAATTCGCAAAACAGCTTCACCGATGAGAATAACAAAAAAACAAAAAAAAAACAAAAATTTATCTCTCGAGTCGGAGGGAACGGCTTGATTTATCATCGGTTATATCCACGCATCCTTCGTGAGTCTCGATTTGACCGTGAGCCGTGTAAGGAATATCCGCAATCGAGGCCTCGTCAAGTAGGAAGAAAACCATTCTTAATTTTTTTTTATTATTTTTTTTTTTTTATATATTTTTTTTGAGACCTCCGCGACGATTGACACGGCCGAGCGTCGGGCAAAGCGCCGAGCAGTACTTTCACTCATGCGGTGCACCGACGTTAATCGACCGCGCGTGTATCTCGACACACAGGGAGCGTGTATAATAAGCTCCCGATGAAGGAGGCCTGCACGATCGTCTCTTTGCGCGAGAGTTCGATATGTCGCATGATGCAACGAGCCGGCTTTGTACGACGAAACGTCTAACGCACGAACTCGCTGAGAACACGACGATGCGCGAGACCGCCGACAATTTCGTAGCGACGATCGCCGATCGATAACTCCGTGACATCAATTCAATTTTCTATGTAATCGTATCACGTAATTCGTTACGAAGTTTCACTCTCTCGCCATTGTAACGAAGTCTCTCTCACGGGCGGCCAGCGCGCCTTTTCACGCTTTCGGCCCAGTTCACAGAGTGATATATATATATATATATATATATATATATATATATATATATATATATATATATATATAGAGAGAGAGAGAGAGAGAGAGAGAGAGAGAGAGAGAGAGAGAGAGAGAGAGAGAGAGAGAGAGAGAGAGAGAGAGAGAGAGAGAGAGAGAGAGAGAGAGAGTTGAGTCCTGAGGTGTCGCCTGATTGTTATTCGATCGAGGGCTGCGAAGCCGATTATCCGTTTTACTGCTATTTTACTGCAGCACTTCTTTTTTTTCAAGCTTGTAGATCGTTCACTCTTCGATTTATTCCCGGAACAAGTCTATTTCATTCATGTCGACATTGAAAAGAAATATCAATGACTGAAGTGAAATTCGCTCGCGGCCTGCCACAGAAAAAAAAAATGTTATTCGAACTCTTACAACTCCATACGGGATTGAAACCATTTTGAAATCACACCCAGAAAAATAATTTATTTGAGGGGCGGCAATTAGAAATTAATTAGAAACTTCATTTAAACCAAATAAATATTTACTTGTGCGTGCCCGTCAAACAAATAATTTTTCTGGGTGCATATGAAATTGTAAGAATTGAAAGTGAAATTGAAATAAAAAAAAAAAAAGATTCTTCGGCAAACCGCAAGTGAATTTTTTTCAGTGGACGGTACGGTGAGATCTCGATTCTGTCCCGGGCAAACGTAATTGATGCAGAAATTATACAAACAAAAGAAAAATGGAATTGTAATCACTTCGGCCGTAAGTGCAATTATATTGTTGACACGTTTGAAAGTCTCTAGTTTATTGACGGAAACTGACGTGACGCGGAATGAGACAAAAGATTAACAAATTATTTTCTGCTCGATAGAAAAAAAAAAAAAACAAAAACATGTTTCTTCAATCGCAGTGCGATTGTTTCGTCGGCACGTTATCAATTTATTTTTCTTTGTCCATGAAACGCGACACGGTAAATCCGTTAAAAGCGGCGTTTTAGCGCGGATTCCACTGTCGGCTATGCGAGCTATAATAACGTCGCGCCCCGAGTATCGTAAGGGCGTAACTCGCCGCACCCGTCCGCGAAGACATTGCCGTTTCGAGTCAGAGCCATCGACACGATAAACGAACTGACGCACATCGAGCGAGGCTTGTACCGATCGCGAATTGAATAATCACTTTCTTATGCATTGGTGGCAAAACGAGTTGAGAGGTCAAGGGCATCGATCGAGTTCCCGTCGCTCTGCTATATATATATATATATATATATATATATATATATATATATATATATATATATATATATATATATATATATACAAATATATACATAAATATATGTGCATATACCGGCCCGAGCGGCTTGTGTTTTCATCGTCCACGCCGAGGCTACATCTCATTCCGGGTATTTCCCGGTAGCCGATTAAACCGGGCGACTCGAGACGGCTCTCCCTCTCACGGTCTTCGGGTTTCCACGAGAAACGTTTACGCCGCCGGTAACAGCGGTTCGTTGATAAAAATTATATACACCACACATGCCAGTGCGTGTACGATTAAAGGCGAAAAACGATCGATCTACGGCGCAGCGACAATCGCGCGAAGCCTGATCCGTCTTACCGGTTTCTGCGGCTTGCTATATGTGTATATATATATATATAGTTTAAAAAAAAGACAACGACGAGTAACGAAGCGGAAATTCGATCGATATACATTATGATGAAGTGCGAGAATTTGATCGCCTGTTATATATATATATATATATACATGTATATAAATATATATCTATGTATATAGTAACTCTCGCACGAGTTGCGTGTGTCCGAGTCGCTACATATAATCGATAGAAACGCATAGCCGCCGACGGCACTTCTTGGTACGCTCCGCAGGCCTTAAGGAGGGGCTAAAGATCAACGTAACCTCAAAATATTTTGAGACTGTTTTTCTCCGAAACGATTTTTCATGTTATAGAATCGTTTCGGAGAAAAATGTACTCAACATTTTTTACTCTGTCTGCCTCACAATTATATGTGCTTGGCCTTCCCTTAAGGTGAAGTGAAGCAAATTCTCTGTCGCTCCACCGTACAAGACCAATGGCGGTTTCTCTCTCACGCTACCGACTGCGTCACGTGACTTTCACTTCATCTTAAGGAGGTTGGAGAGCTTCGTGCTAGTGAAATGAGTCGTACACTTTTTGAGGCGCTTATACAAACTTTCACGCGTCTGTTGATTACAGTGGATGATTATTTGTGTTACAGCTGATCTGCTTAATCTATAAAAAGATTGATTGCAATGGATTTGGAAAAATATTAACCGACTTGCGCTAATTTCTGTAAAGCGTACAAATTTATTCGGTTTTGTTTTTGTTTTTGTTTTTTTTTTTTTTTTTCACAGAATAATCCGTGATTCTTTATAGATTATGATGTATCATGGCTTATTCTTGTCCTTGAAAGATACTCTACGAATTCACCGGTTACATATTTGATACTACTTTCCGATTGAATATTACAGCTGTCTGTTTACGAAGGAATGTCGTCGATGGATAAACAAAAAGCGGTAATTTTTTAACGAAAAATACTATCGAATATCTACATTCGAAAAGATTGGGGATTATTCTTTGAGAAATATTAACGAATGTCTATCTTTTCGAAAATTAGCGCAGACCACTTAATATTTTTGCAAATCTATTGCAATTGATGTTTTTACACGTTTAAAAATATCTGCTGTGATACAAAAAAACATCCGCTATAATCAATAGACACGTAAAAGTTTGTATAAAGGACTTCAAAAGTTCAGCGCTCATTTGACTGTTGCGAGGCGTTCCAGCCTCCTCAAACCCGGCCGGACAAACGAGCTTGTTGACAAAACAATTGGCTTCCATTCGAGGGTCACACTGGAACGTTCGCGGCGCAAGATCGAGCGAGGAGAGCGTTCCCAACGATCCTCTCTTCTGTCCACAGTCGTTTTCTCTTTCGACGGTAAATATCGATGCGTAGATCATTCTTTTTTTTTTTGTTTTTTTCCGCTCACCTCTATACGATCCACATTAACGCGAAATTATTCGTCGGGCCGTTTCGTAGAACTGTTGATTTCTTTCTTTATGTCTTGCGTGCGACAACACGCAAAAACTTCTCTGCCCGAATTCTTTTTCTTCTCCGATGTAAATGTACTTTTTACTTATTTGTCCAATGTTTTTTTTTCTTCTTTTCACCGCTTTTTATGAACTACTATTATTAGATCTGTTTTTCTCTCGCGGTTCGATTTATCGTCACTCTTTTATTTTCCTCTCGAACGATCCTTTTTTTTTTTGTTTTTTTCTTTTTATTTTATTTTTTGTACCGCACTCGCGCGACGACTCTCACGTCCTTTCCGACCGCGCGCAACCACTGCCCTCGGATAATTCACTCTCTAGCGCGATTTTACACGCTTCGACGACGGTCCGTGTACGACTGTTGCCGCCACGCCACTGAAAGACCACGTGGACCTTCGCAATGGCTCGGGACACCCACTCGTAAATATGTATTCATGCGTTGTATTCACCGACGACGAGAGCTCCGGGAGCTTCGTGTGTTGGGAAGCGTGTTCGCGAACGCGAGCAAGAGAGGAGCACCGGTAGCCAACTCACGAAGCCCCGGATGAGGAAGAAAAGAGAAGGCCTGAAGAACGAAATGCAAGGTTTATTTTTTTTTTTTTAATATCAGAGTTGAGCAAAATTCTAAAAAAATACTGAAAACACTGCAAACACGAAATACACGTTTTTCAAATAGAAAATACTTTTTGTACCTAAAATTGATGAGTATTTCGTTTGATTACTTCCTAAAATATGTCGTAAAAGTCAATGAAATTTCAATTTAATTTTTTCTCATTAAATTTCACTTCTGATAATTGTTTTTTTTTTTTGCACATCTGTAATTTGGCATTTTGCAATGGAATTTAAACAAAAATATTTTACATAAGAATGTCATTCCTTTCTGATGGCATCTTCTTAGTGTGTTGGCTGCGGATATTCGCACAATCATTCTTAACATTCAAACTGTGTGGACGCAAAGATATTTTGTATTTTATATTTAATTGGCCCGAAAAGCTACTTTAAATGACCGACAGGGATTTGAGTATGTGAAATACCTAAAATACATCATGTATTTTAAATATGTGCTCAGCTGTGAGAAATATTTTGGAAAATCTTAATACAATAAAAAAAAAAAATACTGTAATTTCAAGGACGACAGGAAAATATACGACAGACACTGCTATCGTACATTTCCTCTGTCCATCTTGGGTACCGATGAATCGATGACGAGGACATTTTTTCACGAGAAAAATCATGACGAACAATTATCAGATACTGTTTAATTTAAAAGGAAATATTGTGATATCGAAGCGTTTATTTATGACATATGCTTATTGTCTAATGACAGTGATTCATCGACGATCAAACTCCACAAATTCATAAATTGTATCTTAAAAATAATGAAAATCTTCGCCACACATAATGCAGTTCAAGACGATCCAATAATAATAATAATCATTATTGTTACGACACTCATCGAAATTATCAAATAATTATTAAAAAAAAAAAAAAAAAGTCATTCCCAATCGGCAAGTTTTATATCGTGCACATTTCTCTTCCAATTAATCTGCCGATATGAACATACAGGATAAAAAATGAAATCAATAGTAGTCTAAACTTTTTGATAAATGCTTTTTTTTTTTTTTTTTCTTTACCCGCAATAAAAATAGAGAGCAAAATGTTTGAGCGACAAAAATTTTTTCTCGGAGGCACGCGAACAGACTACCATCGAGAAATTCCATAGGACATTTTGTCTTCCGTATCGGGAGCGAAGGGGTTAATTGCCGAGATTCCCGGCAACAAACGGAGGTCCGCAAGCCGTGGGTTTACGATGTTCGAGGCTTAATTCTACCGACTCGATGGTAGATCCCGGATGATCCTCGCCACCGGCCAGGACGCGCATATCCACGTGGAAAAGGCGATTTGCCCTCGTCGCGAAGGGATCACGAGATTCCCGGGGCATCCCCAACCTCGGCCCATCGTTGGAGCATCCGCCGCTGCTGCTCAATAGACTCGAGAAAGCGGGACCGAAGAGGGATCTCTTTCGTCTGGGTCCCTTTGTCATTCTTTCTGCATCCTTCGCCGTTAAAGCCAGCGGACCGGATCTAAAAATACGTCCAGTAGGTAGACCGACCGGAGGGAGTGCGAAGGAGAGCAAAGCGAGGGAGGAGGGCTTGAAGGGAGATTTAAGAAAAAAATAAATAAAAAAATAAAAAAATAAAAATAAAAATATGAGCAAAAATAAAAAGTAAAAAAAAAAATAAAAAAATAAAAATAAAAAGGGAACCAAAAAGTCGAGAGAACCCGTCTGGCGGGCTTGGGATCGTGGTCCGTGGCTCGTGAGGGCTCTCCGGCACCTTGAGCTCCCCTCATATACCGGCTCATAATACTTCGGTGTTCTGCAAGAACTCGGCCTCTGCATCTGTCCGAGATAAAACGCGTGTGTCGAGAGACCCGAGAGAGCGAGACGGAGAGACGTGGAGTTATTCGAGCTATTGGACAGGCCATTGGAGATTAAACGTGGGAGTCGGTCTGTCGAGGGGGGGGAGGATAAAGATTGCGGAAAATAAAAATATCGGATGCTCTTGCAAATTTTTCGCACGTCGCGCTTCTGCGAAAAATTCGTGCGACGATCATGACCCGGTAATATACGGTGAATCGATGCTCGTTCGTATAATACTTGATACTGTAACGATTATTCTCAATTGTTCGTCAATTATGATGTCAAATTATTCATTAGATATCATTGAAATTCATCGATATAATTGAAAATAATTGAAATTACTTATTTAACTGTAACACCAGATTGTTTATTTGGCATTACGTTGTTGTATACAGTGGCGGGGATTGAGGCAGTGGTTTCGAGTGATGTTCACTTCGCATAAGTTTCAGAGAAATTAGAGGAAAATTGCAAACACTTTTTTCGATGGTATAAGAATCTGAAAAAAAAAAAAAAAAAAAAAAAAATCGAGCATATTAAAAGATGCTGAAAAGTTTAATTTTGCATAACGATCATTTCAAAATGCTATTAACAAAATTGATGAAGAACAAAATTGTACAAAAAAATCTCTCGGGAACCTAACTTTTCTTTTGTTTTTAATGAAAATCATTCGCTCCATTTTATGAATTCGTATGGAATTTTTTCGAATTTTCTTTCATTATCTTCGAATTTAGTCACTTTCTACATATTTTTCCCATTAAAAAAAAAAAAAAAAAAAAAAAAAAAAAAAAAAAAAAAAAAAAAAAATCTAAGTGAATTTAAAAATCTAAAAAGTTTCGAGGTGTTGTCGACGAGGAGAATTGTGATTGGAAAAAAAACATGTGTTACATCTTTCGGGCAACGATCTTGACCCGACATTATCTGGTGACCCGATGCTCGTTCGCGTACTATCAACTCTTATAGCGACAGCGTTAATCATGCCTTACTCTAATCTAATCTAATGATAATCATACAAGACTCGCCGAGGTTCGTCTGGCGAGAAGAGCCCCACAAGGTGTGTCCAATTCGAGTGATGATCATCGACGTTGGTACAAACGATGCAGAAAGACGATACGCAAGAAGATACGAGAGCCGAGGTTGTAACACGTCGCCTTCTCCCCGACGCTTGGAAAAATTACGCAAATGGATAATAACGAGCGGTTTTGTTCGCGTAATGACTGCGGTGGGCAACAAAACGCAGCATCATCCATCGGCGAAACTGTGCAATCCAGGTCTGAGACCATTAAGCGAGCGCGCGGGATGCGCTCAAAGGTGTACACGATTCGAAGATCCACCATGGTAAATCGTACGAGTGGCCGAACAACGATTTTTCATACTGCGCGAGAAACAAGTGGAAAAAAATCATTAATTTTTTAATTTTTTTTTATTAATAAGTAATTCGGCTTGAATTGAGTGATTTTTTTTTAAATTATACTCTATAATTTTTATCTCTGAAATCGTGCGACGAATTAATTTCATCTTTGGCACACATGGAGTTATGGACTTTGGCACTCTACAAAAAAATTCCAAGACCTCCAGCTCGCTTAATTGTCTCAACACGAGCCGGCAAAGTTGACCGTGCGAGTGTGTCATTTGGCCCCGGTCTCCCATCGCTGCGGCGCGAGAGACGATTTCCGACGAATTTCGTTCGTGAATAATATTAATTTATACCGCAAAAATGATACAGCCGATGTTTATTGGAGGTCCAAGATGCGCGAGACGGGATTCGTGGAACTCGGCGAGCCACGGAGGTTGATCGAGGTTGGGGGCGTTATACGCGCGCATGCAAGAAGACACACGAGGCACCAAGCGCGAGAGGGGGTGCGATGCAACAAGAAGGAACATAACTGGGCTGACCGGGACGTTGCTTCGCTAGTTCGTTGCGAGGTTGGCCTTGATCACCCTGACCAGTCGGTCGAGCCCCCGCTGATTCCCTTCCCGATAACCGGGTATCTCATATTTGCACCGATTCAACCACCTGTCCAAGCTGTTGAACCTCACCGTCGACGCGGTGAATATCTGAGCGTTTCGATTATGATAAAACAAAGAGGGAGAAAAAAAAAAAAAAAATTGGTACACGCATCTTGCATTTGAGAGGAGGATCGTAAGAAAGAAGAAAAAAAAACACTTGCCTCGAGGGTTGATATCGTTGTGACGTTGCAGAGATCTGCTATCGTCATCTCGTCTCCCGCCAAACACTTGCTCTTTCCGTTCTCTAGAATAGAGTTCAGACTGTCGCACACTTTGTACACTCTCCTCATGCCGGAGCGGTTTATCGAAACTCAGTCTCCGAATATCATTGGATACTGCATGTGCAAAGATTAATAATAATTATATATAATAAAGTTCTAAGGTCATCCGTGGGTTCCCAATGGCCGCTCGATTTGGATTCCAGTGGGTCCCGATGAACGCTCGATTTCCGATTTTGAGAGTCTTACAATCTGTCACCTGTAAAAATGTCACCTCGACATTTCTTGGTCCTGGCAAATAATCGGCTTATCATTGACGTGCCAGGAAAGATTAGAATATGCTGATTGGCATTTGAATCTTTTTATTTTGGATATAAAATATCCGACATTATATAGTGTATTAATGCGCGAGAATGAATCTAACGTCTTTCGTGTCTGCTGGTAGTCATATGTTTTTCGATCAGTTACTGTGACAATTCTGACAGTCTGTTTTGAGACTATGCGTAAATGGGTCACCTGAAGACAATAGCGCTGGTAAAAATTCGATATCTCGAAGAAAAAAAATATTGCCATTCTGTAAGTGGAAAAATGGGAAGGGGGTATTTTTGTTCAAAAAGTCCATTATCGTCAAAAAATTGTAAGGGTACCATTTTTTGGGTAAACATTTTTTTTTTTCCTTAATGAAATCACTTGGGAAATATGCCACTTGAAAACAATGGCGAAGGTTTCAATTCGATATCGGGAAATTTTTTTTTTTTCGAAAACCATTCTATATGCTAACAAACCTAAATTTCGAATTGTTAGCATATAGAATGGTTTTCGAAAAAAAAAATTTCGAGATATCGAATTAAAACCTTCGCCATTGTTTTCAAGTGGCATATTTCCCAACCGATTTCATTAACGAAAAAAATCTAAAAAAAATGTTTTCCCCAAAAATGGCCCCCTCACAATTTTTTGACGAAAGTGGAATTTTATAAAAAAAAATTGTTTAGATTTTTTTCGTCAATGAAGTCGGTTGGGAAATATGCCACTTGAAAACAATGGCGAAGGTTTCAATTCGATATCTTGAAATTTTTTTTTCGAAAACCATTCTATATGCTAACAAACCCAAATTTCGAATTGTTAGCATATAGAATGGTTTTCGAAAAAAACAAATTTCAAGATATGAAATTAAAACCTTCGCCATTGTTTTCAAGTGGCATATTTCCCAACCGATTTCATTAACGAAAAAAAAATCTAAAAAAAATTTTTTTTCAAAAATTCCACTTTCGTCAAAAAATTGTGAGGGGGCCATCTTTGGGGAAAAAAATTTTTTTAGCATTTTTTCGTTAATGAAATCGGTTGGGAAATATGCCACTTGAGAACAATGGCGGAGGTTTTAAAAAAAATGCCATTTTACAAAGTTTAACACAGGATTCTCTATGCTGAAAATGGTCAAATATTAAAATTGCGCAAAAAATACAAATTGCATTACCCTTCTGCAGCCGCAGATTTTTGCATCCGCATCTTAATCGGACTACACGATTTTCAAGCGTAAAACGTGTTGAAACAATGCACGTAAAGCGTATAAAATGTAGACACTTCGACATGTGTTGAGAATCAATGCACCATGAAGCGCATGCAAAAAGTGACTACACGATTTCCATGCCTAAAGCGTGTTGAACCAACACGCTCGTTCTCAGAGTCTTCGAACCATCTAATCATTTTTCAGCCTCAGATTTAAGTCCTCAATTTTCTGTGCAATTATCTCCGCAATTTTTATCTACAAATGAAACCCGGTCTACAATCAATGTAATCTCACCTCCGAGAAGACCGATTCACGGAGCTTAACAATACATGTACCGCCGTGAAGTGAGTTTAAGAAAGGATTATACGCTTGAGTTACGGTCGACTAGCAGCGTTTGAAGAAGCAAAAAAAAAAAAAAAAAAAAAAAATAGAAGAAGAAAAAGAGATCCGATCCGCATACATAGGAATCCGCGGAAAATCGCCGGAAGACCGGTGGGGTTAATCCATGCAAATTGCACCGCGAAGACGATCTCGTACTGTCACGCGCTCCGAGAAAGAAGCGGGAGGTACGCGGTGGGAGAAATAAAAAGGAATTCTCGAAAGACTGGATCTTCGTCTCGACCCCTCTTCACCATGGGCGATTACAAGCACGCCACCATCTGTTACGATAGCCGAGAGCTACCGATTTCGAACTATCGTTCCTCCTTCCGTCCGTTTCCCCGGCGAATCGCCGGCAGTTTGAGATACATATGCACGCGCCGTATCGGCCCGATGGGAGGACAACCATGAATCTTCGGTGCATAATTAATCGTAATGACGAGGGGGAAAGAGAGTCAAAGAGCATCGGCTCACTTCCGGCTTCGCTCGTCTCGACGAGACCCAGACCTTCGTTGATTTTGCACACACGGGACAAACGCGCCATTACGATACATCGTTACGAAACTCCCGCACTCGAACGTGTTCCTCTGTTTTTAAATTTAACGTCTGCATTACCGCACGTAAATCAAAAAGTACTCAAGAAAAATATATATTTACTCGAGGCTTTTATGTGATCAATCACACGAAGAGGCTGGCTCGAAGAATTCGGATAGCGTATAAAAAGTAAAGGTCAAGTTAAAAAAAAAACAAAAAAAATATCCCCTCTTAGGACACGACACTCGAATGATCGAGATAAATATATCGAAATAATCGAAATCGTGAAGTTTTCGTAGCCAATCGGGATCGTCCGTTTCAGTAGCAAGATTGGCACACCTAACATAAAAAAAAAATTCCTCTTAAAAAAGCAACATGACTCTCGAATGGTCGAGATAAATATATTGAAAAAGTCGGGGACGCCTGAAGTAAGTTTTCGTAGCCAATCAGGATTGTCCGTTTCATTAGTAAGATTGGCACACCTAATCTGAAAGAAATGAAATAAGAGCGTGAGCGAAGCGAGCGCGTTGTTGCTGGTCATACAAAAATCTCATGCGATTCATCGTTCATAATCGTGCTCCTCATCTAAAGAAATTCGCAAGTCCGAATATAAAAAGTCGTCGAGGATTTGTTCACTTGAAAACTATATTACGAAATAAATGGTTTTTGTCCGGATGAGCCATTTCTATTTCGTCTTTTAGATGGTCGCAAATCGCCTCGTTAAAACTAACCGTGCGTATCTCACGCAGTAACTTTATCCCCGTTTGTTTCTTAGATATGCAAATGAAGGAACGATTGTCTCTTTCGCCTCTCTCTCCGAAGAAGTTTTCTTGATAATAGCCTTACCACAATATTGCGAAATTTCGGATAGCCGATGCCGGAGTCGAAGTGAAAACGCTGATCTACGGTGGCTCTCTTTCGCGGCTCTTGCGGATAGAGGGCGTCGTCCTTGCCGTATTTGTTAACCAGGTAGCCCGATATCGCGTGACTGTGAGAAAAAGAATATATACACATATATATATATGCAAATATATATTTGCAGTTTGAAACCCGCCGGCTTCGCTCTGGCATTTCAGGCTCGGTTATATTAATAATTTCTGTAAGCGAGCGAGGACGCTATCTCGCCTTCCGGGAAACGATGCATCCGGACAGTACGTGCCCTTTGTATACGCTGCGTGCAGAGATATTCCTTCGTTTTTAACCCCTTATCATATCGCGCTCATTCTATATTAACCATAAGATAACACTTTTAACGCCCTTTTTCGAAACTATACACGATTTTTGGTTGCTTTTTTATTTTACACCAAGAGATGAATTGGAAAAACATTAATGAGAATAATGGCTGGATGGCTCACAGAAAGCTTTAAAGCCTTATAAGGGAAAATGCGAAGGACACAAAATAGCTATGGTAATGTTTTCTTAGACGGTAGTTTTTTTACTATATCGTTTTCTCAGTGCACGTTTCTTGGATTTCTAATCGGGCTGATGCGTTATTACACTCGATACTCTCCGATAAGGAAAACATTGGTGAGAACAATTGCTAGATGACTCACAGAAAGCTTGAAGCCTTAAAATGGGAAATACGAAAGAAAAAAAATTGCCATGGTAATTTTTCTTGGATGGTGGTTTTTACTATATCGTTCTCGCAATGCAACTTTCTTGGATTTATAATCGGGCTGATGCGTTATTAAACTCGATACTCTCTGATAAGGCAAACGGGACGTCTTTTGCCTATCCCAGATGAACGCAGTCGTTGTCCTCGAGCAGTGAAACGGTACCTTGCGGATTTTTCTGTAAAAAAATTTTTAAAAATGAAATGGCATTCCACTTATCCTTGCCACATGCTAACAATGATTGTCGAGACAAACGAGAAGATTTGCAATTCTTTTTTTCTATGCGACTCAAACGATTGACTCGGTCTTTGCGATATTTAAAAAGAACTTTATGTTTATTTTTTTACCTCTTACAATGACGTTTTTTTTTAACGTTGGAAAAGTCTTTGTAACGGTATTGAGACTCGTTAGGGACGGAAGCATCGGCAGTTTTTGCGACATTGTATGTAAAGCGCCACTGAAGACGCGCATGAATTTTGTATAAGACGTAATCGCCAAGTCGCGCAAGAAATGAATTGCTGATTATAAAAATCGTAAAAACATGTTGGTTCGGCATGGCGAACGAGCGAGTCATCGTTTATACTTAAAGAGGTGTAAATTTCATAAAATTTCATAAAAATTTCATAAAAATTTCATAAAAATTTCATAAAAATTTCATAAAAATTTCATAAAAATTTCATAAAAATTTCATAAAAATTTCATAAAAATTTCATAAAAATTTCATAAAAATTTCATAAAAATTTCATAAAAATTTCATAAAAATTTCATAAAAATTTCATAAAAATTTCATAAAAATTTCATAAAAATTTCATAAAAATTTCATAAAAATTTCATAAAAATTTCATAAAAATTTCATAAAAATTTCATAAAAATTTCATAAAAATTTCATAAAAATTTCATAAAAATTTCATAAAAATTTCATAAAAATTTCATAAAAATTTCATAAAAATTTCATAAAATTTCATAAAATTTCATAAAATTTCATAAAATTTCATAAAATTTCATAAAGTTTCATAAAGTTTCATAAAGTTTCATAAAGTTTCATAAAGTTTCATAAAGTTTCATAAAGTTTCATAAAGTTTCATAAAGTTTCATAAAGTTTCATAAAGTTTCATAAAGTTTCATAAAGTTTCATAAAGTTTCATAAAGTTTCATAAAGTTTCATAAAATTTCATAAAATTTCATAAAATTTCATAAAATTTCATAAAATTTCATAAAATTTCATAAAATTTCATAAAATTTCATAAAATTTCATAAAATTTCATAAAATTTCATAAAATTTCATAAAATTTCATAAACGTTGCCGTACAAAAAAAAAAGGAAACGGATTTGATCGTCAGAAGCTCAATTTTCGAGGTAATTTTGTACCTCAATGTAAGAATCATCGCGATTTTCCCCTACTCTAAGATTCAGCTCCTTCCTCCTCAAGGACACACCGAGCAGACGAGCCGTCAGAAGAACGGACCTCACAGGAGGTGAGAGATCCGACATGTACAAAAACGGCAACGATCTGACAGCCATATCTTGGACTTTGCCGGGAAGAACGCGTAGAACGCGTCAAGATCGTCTGGCTGTGATAGCCGTCAACCCTCTTCTATCGCGTCCTTCCCTCCGCACAATTAATTCGTTCGCTGTCTCGCAGATTTGTTGTTTTTTTTTTTAATTTATGTTCTTTTATTTTCGTGGGTTCAGCAAATTGAACACTGCTGTTGATTCCCATTCGACGAAAAAAGCAAACAAGTGAAAGAGCAGAATATTCGCAGCGAATGAATGAAAAGTCCTCAAAGAGATTTTATTTTTTTTCTTCAACACCGTTTTTCATTATATTTTCTACTGCAAAAAAAAATTAGACTCATCTTACAATTTCTTGCACCCGAACTTGGGAATTTTTTCGCGTCGTCAAATCAACGTCACGAGCAATCCGTAAGGAAAGATTTGCAATAAACAATGTTACGACCGAGAATAAAAATGTTTGATGCGCTTAGCGATCATTGTAGGATAAAACAAAAATGTCTCTGCAGCGAAGAAATTATAATAATTGAAAAATGGAATCTTTAGGAATTATTTATCTATAAAGATAAAAAAAAAAAATTACAATTTGGCTGAAAGCTGTGTGAGAAAAGGCTCAAATAAAAATGAGGGCATAAAAGTCGTAACGGCAATGAACATAACAACTCTGCAACGATCGTCGAGCGTTACTCGCATCCGCGAAATAGCATTTACATGAAGACGTCGGAGTTCCGAGTTCTCGCGAAGCTGATAGCCAAGGATCTCCTCTGAAATATTATACGGTTTTGTTATTTTTATGGAAAAACTCGAAGTAAGGCGAGGAATTTCGTCGCAGAGCGAGGTATGAGAAACGTACGCGTTGTTATCCGTTCGCCTATCGTGGTCCATAAAGCCACGGAAGATCGCGTCGTAACTTCGTGCGCTAACCTGGCTCGTATAATGCCAGCTTCCTCTCTATTTCCTTCGAGCTCGGTATCATCCATCTTGCTCTTCCCCCGCGAGCTAGATGCGCGCCCTCGTTCCTTTAACCCCTTGCCTTCGAACCACACTGCTTCGCGTTTAATTGAATCACCGGTCGTTCACTCAAATAGGAAATTCACCGAGCTCGTGATAATTCATCGGATCTCATGGCGCGGTTCGTGTTCCCCGTTGCATCCCTCGCTCGTATGTGGCAGCGGGGCAAAACGGAACAGCGCCCACCTCTATTTTTTTATGCCGCGGGAAAAAAATATTTAAAATAGTTCGTTTTGCCCCGCGGTATAATTTTGTCCCACTCAACTGACGCATCTTGCTGAAGCATTAAATTGTAGCTAAAGTGATAGAGAAGTGTTTTATTTTTCTTTTTTTTTTTTTTAATTTTAAAAAGATTTTTTTTGTTCTTAAAATTAATAATCGACGTTGCTTGCTTGAACTCTGCTTTGGAAGACGGTCGTTCACTCGAATGGAAAATTCACCGAGCTCGTGATAATTCATCGGATCTCATGGCGCGGTTCGTGTTCTCCACTGCGTCCCTCGCTCGTATGTGGCAGCGGGGCAAAACGGAACAGCGCCCTCCTCTATTTTTTTTATGCCGCGCAAAAAAAAATATTAAAAATAGTTCGTTTCGCCCCGCGGTATAATTTTGTACGACTCAACTGACGCACCTTGCTGAAGCATTTAATTGTAGCTAAAGTGATAGAGAAGTGTTTTATTTTTTTATTTATTTTTTTTTTATTTTAAAAAGATTTTTTTTGTTCTTAAAATTAATAATCGACGTTGCTTGCTTGAACTCTGCTTTGGAAGACGGTCGTTCACTCGAATGGGAAATTCACCGAGCTCGTGATAATTCATCGGATCTAATGGCGCGGGTCGTGTTCTCCACTGCGTCTCTCGCTCGTATGTGGCAACGGGGCAAAACGGAACAGCGCCCTCCTCTATTTTTTTTTTTTATGCCGCGGGAAAAAATATTAAAAATAGTTCGTTTTGCCCCGCGGTATACACTGTAAAAAAAATTTTTTTGACAATTACTGAACAGTATTGGAAGCTTTTTTACATAAACTGCTTCTGAAATTTCAGACACATATGCGTTGCAATTTTACAGTAAAATTAGTATTTTTTTATGGAAATTTTTGTGAATTTCAGACAAAAGATGTGTAATCTTAATATCTCGTATTGTAATTTTACAGTAAAAGTACATTAATTTTCAATTAATGTAACTAATGTAAGGAAATTTCAATTTCCCGTAAATTAAAGTTACAATTTTTTTTTACAGTGAAAAAGTAAATTATAGCTAAAGTGATAGAGAAGTGTTTTATTTTTTATATTTATTGTTTTAGATTTAAGAAAGATTTTTTTTTGTTCTTAAAATTAATAATCGACGTTGCTTGCTTGAACTCTGCTTTGGAAGACGATCGTTCACTCGAATGGGAAAATTCACCGAGGTCGTGATAATTCCTTAATTTTTATTTTATGTTGCGGGAAAATGATATTAAAAATAGTTCGGTTTGTCCCACTCGACTAGCGCATCTTGCTGAATCCTTAAATTGCACCTAAAGTTATAGAGGAGTGTTTTATTTTTTATTTTTTGATAAAAAAAGAAATATTTTTTCGTTTTGAAAAATTAATAATTTCGCTCATATGTGGGCGCGGGTCAAAAAGAAATCTCGAGACACGCTTTATTTTTTATGCGATGGAAACAAAAAAAAATTATAAAAAATAGTCCGTTTTGCCCCGCGCTATAATTTTTCCCGCTCGACCCTTCGTACAGCCAGTTGAGATGATGGCGCATCTGCCGAAAAATTTCTCAAGACGCGAGCCATGGCGCAGTTTAAACAATGACTAAAGTGATCCGTAAAGGCTTATTTTATTTTTAGGTTTAAAAAAAAAAACACATTTTGTTGTGCTTAAAATTAATAATCGACGTTGCTCGTACGAACGGCTCTTAATCTTAGAACTTAATCTTAATCTTAGAACGTCACACACGAGTGCGGTAAATTCGTTTCAATATTCCTTTTTATTTTAGATATCGTCAAATTTTTTTTATGGTCTCCGAAAAATGATATTTATCGTCGTGAGATTCGATGATTTCTGACAATTTATAGTTTTCCCTTTGAGGTAATAAGTCCTGTGATGGCTTTGTGGAAGATCGTGCAGCCCGGAGTGTTGACTTCGGCGTATCCCGGCAAATTGTCCTCGCAACGCTTCAGCCAAGCTTTGACGTTCGGAAAATTATCGATCGGATGAACGCACTGGCAATCGTGAGAAAAAAAAAAAAATTAAAATAAAAAAATCATTATCAGTCATTGAATTCTTATCGTGCGAGGCGACGGTGGATTAGATTAGTCGCTAGAAATTTCCCACCAACCAGTATACTCGATATCGTTGAGACGCAACTGATGTCTGCGATGGTGTAAGAATCACCGAAAAGCCACTTTTTATCCTCCAAAAATTTCTCCAAGTGCCGGTAAGCCTCCTCGAGCAATTGTATCTTCTCCGCCGTGACCTCAGAAGTCATTCTCATGAATATCGGGAACTGCGCAAAATTAAAATTAGTGTCACAAGAAAATCGACGATTAAAAACAATATATACAGTCATAGGCAATTGAAGTGGAACACGATTTTTTTCGTCTGTCTTGGCAAAAGTTGGACCCTTTCACGTATACTGTCGCCAAAATAACCTTGTTCCACTTCAATTGCCTATTACTGTATATATTTTTCAATTGCCTATTACTGTATATATGACGTTTCGTGGCAAATAAATGTGTTCATCTATAGAGCTCGTAAAAAATTGCAATTTCATTGAGGCGACAACGAATCGAAATTTTGACCGAATATGTTTCATTCTGCAGCAAAACGTCAGCAATATTTAATAAAAAAAAAAAATATAATTCAATGTATACAATGAAACAAATAGAAGCATAAAAGATAAATGTCAAATGAAAAAGTGTCTCTGGTCCAGCCCTTTGACAATGACTTGCGTAAGTCGGAATAACTGTGCCGTTATTAAAAACAAAAAAAAATGATAAATATAATATAATGGCAATGCAATATGTTTAGCGTAACTCACGGAGATGAATCGTAGGCGAGCGAAGAGAACGCCAGCCTCGAAGTAAAGATACTGATTAACCTGTGCCCGGCGGCGCAGATCCTTCGGATAGAGGTTGTCGTCTTTAGCATATTTGTCGACCAAGTAGCACATAATTGCGTGACTGCGAAAAAAGACGGCAAGGTTACATGTATATTCGTTGCGTAACTTGGCCAAGTAGACCAGTTACATCGTCAGACTAAAATAACAAGGGCGTAACTTTCATGCTTATACCGCAGCGAATAAGTCCTTCCGATTTTCCTTGTCGTTCTTTTTATTTTCCAATTTTGAAATTTGTTAATTTCTTTGTTCTATTTTAATTTTTATTACCTGTCCCAAATGGCAACTCCATCGTCATCTAGGGTCGGCACTGTGTGTTGTGGATTTAACTGCCGAGGATGCGAGATTTTTTTTTTTTTAGAATTCGCCTTTGCGAAAATTCCGCACCGAAATTGCTGACGATTATGTAAATACCTTTAGAAATTCTTTGGTACGATGCTCGCCGGCGAGCAAATCAATGTTTCGGGCATCGACATCGAGTCCTATCGCTGCCGCTGTGAGCCTAACCGCTCGGCTCGGAGGACTCGCGTCAGTGTGATAAACGATCGGTCGTGGCATTTTTTCTCCCCTGAAAAAAATATAATAAGACAACATTCAAGATCTAACATTTTACGATTACTTTTCCCGAATTTTCTTCGTAATACGTATATCAGCTCCGTTCTATAATTGCGAATATATAGTACAAAAAGTGCGATTTTTTTTTCTCCAGTTTATAAGAGACGGATCTCTCGCTCACATGGCAATTCACTTTTTTTTGTCTTATCAATTGGTGTGAATTTCGCGCAATCCATAAGCGACAGATCTTTCTCTTTTACATTACGCACTGGACGATCGGCTTCCCATTGGCCCTGTAATCGGGCCCAGCCCGTTACTCATAAAATAAATAAAATAAATAAAATAAATAAAATAAATAAAATAAATAAAATAAATAAAATAAATAAAATAAATAAAATAAATAAAATAAATAAAATAAATAAAATAAATAAAATAAATAAAATAAATAAACGCGGCGTCTCGTTTCGAAGATCTGTACACCAGCAGCCGGCGTACAGTGTTTTTTTTTTTTTTATTGCAATGTCATCGCGGATAAAATGTTTCCATATGGGTCAAAATTATTGAAATCTTTCATTGTTTTAAGAAGTGCATATTTTTTTATATACACCAATTACTACTCACGAGAACTGACGGATTTGCGATGAGAAGCTTCCAGCTACGTTGCGAGTTTGCGAAAGAATGGGCGAGCTACCGTCGGCAGATCGTGAGCGATCGTTGCCCAGCGATATGGTTGGCCGGAGTCTGATAATCTCTCGGATCCGATGTCGCAACTGAAAGCCAGCACGGATGCAAGGTAATGGTACCATGATTTTATCTGAAACGCACGCTATCAGCGAAATGTATCCAAACTGACCGAAAACGCTGAGACGCGGTGACGGGAAAGTTTCGTGCCTAAGATAGCAAAAATAAAAATTCACCCTCAGAGCGATGATAACAACCGTGCAGTTGTATGGTGCATCGGGTTTATTTAGTGCTGAATCATGTGCATATTGGACGATGCAAGTGCACAATGCATTAGACTCTACGTTTCCAGCGGTCGAGCACTTATCCTGACTTATCCGTTCCGTTGATACGCAACTTTGTCGTTCCTCGAATCGCTACCAGGTATCGCTCGGCGCGCGTTCGATCTACCCTATCTGCCCTCTCATAAGTGCAGAGTACAGAAAGCAGCATTGCAACGACACATGTACCGACAATATTAAATATCAGGCCATAAGAACAATTGACTGATCAGTTATATTTATTTTTATTTTTTTGTTTCTGCTACGCGCATTTGGCACTTTCGTATTGCGAGATCTATTGCGCATGCGCACTAGGATCGTTTAAAGGGAATTCTAGTCGACATGTTTTTCATCCCCTGTCGTCGACGAGGCGGCGATGATTTATCGAAGTTTCACTCGAAGGGCAATAGCAGGTTGGTTTCTGCGAAGAACGTTTATAATTTTAACGATTTAAGATCTATGGCGCATGCGCACGCGAACTGTTTTAGTCGAATTCTAGTCGACATGTTTTTCATCCCCCGTCGTCGAGGTGGCGATGATTTATCGAAGTTTCACTCGAAAGGCAACAGCAGGTTGGTTTCTGCGAAGAACGTTAATAATTTTAACGATGTAAGATCTATGGCGCATGCGCACGCGAACTGTTTTAGTCGAATTCTAGTCGACATGTTTTTCATCCCCCGTCGTCGAGGTGGCGATGATTTATCGAAGTTTCACTCGAAAGGCAACAGCAGGTTGGTTTCTGCGAAGAACGTTAATAATTGTAACGATTTAAGAACTATGGCGCATGCGCACGAGGACCATTATAATCGAATTCTAGTCGCACGTTTTTCGTCCTATCGTCGAGATAGCGATGATTTATCGTAGCTACACTCGTGGAGCAGCAGCGTCGTAGTAATTCTCTTACGGAGCTTTATTGGCCTTTCTCTTACTTGCACGCTGCCATTGGATATTTTCGCGATCTTCGAAGATTCCGCCTGAGCATGAGAGGGGCGCATGTCGACGGACCGCGAGTCAGCGCCAGTTTCCGACGCGCCTCGCACGAGCTCTCACCGCATTAAGCACTCTTGTGTTATTTCCTCGCAAAATAAATACAGTTCGATTAACTTTTTTTTTTTTTTTCGTTGACTACCGAATATTGCACAGATTTCACAAATCTATTGCCAAAGTGACGCGAAATATCTGTTTTACTGTCTGACTACTGTTCATCAAATAAATAAATTCAAATAAATTCGATGACGACAGACAAAATTAATTAAATCACGAAAATATATTTTGTTGACGTGTTTGTGCTATCCATAAAAAAAAAACAATCAGTTCAGTTTCGATAAGCAAGACGGAAGTATGGCCTGTCCTTTGGGAAATGGAATGTAAGTTGGTTACAAAAAAAAAAAAAACAAAAGTGTATTAAATTTTATTTTATTAAATCTACGCTATTACATAATTGAACTTCGCTCCCCATTTTCCGAAGAGCCGTACACTGCACAGCTGAAGTATAACGAAGCATAGTTTTTTTTTTTTTTTTTTTTTTTTTTTTTTTTTTTTTTGTAGTCTCAAGGTCATCGTGGAAAAATATCGTTGGGGTTCAAGGTTCATGAAATTTTATTTGTAGTCGTGCAATCATAGTAAAAAAGCGTTTCAATGTCGAAAATCCGAGAACGCTCGTTGTTGGTTAAAAACGATAATCTCCTGACCCGTCTTCGGATAATTTTGTAATCAGCATCACGTTGCTTCTACGAAATTTCAGCTGATCAGCTAGGGGAGAGTGATTGAAAAGAAAAACATAAACAAACAAGTTTTTCATCATCACCGTTATCATGTGGTGTGATAATTTTTTTTTCTTTTTTCACCCTCACGTGTGATTTTCGACGAGTTTTTAATCCCTTATAAAAATTAAAAAAAAAAAAAAAAATGAAAAATCTTTATAGTGTGGAACAATTACAGGTCAAATCAATATTTTCAATCTTTGAAATCTTACGAAATGTTTCCAAAATATATGAAAAATAATATTTTTAAACATTCTATCGTAATATTTCAACGAAACGTTTCTTAAATATTTCAGAAACATGCATAATCTTTCCACACATCTGAAATATTTTCGAAACATAATGATAAATTATCTTGGAATATTTTTAATTTCATGTTTCACTGAAGTATTTCAACAATTGTTTACGTCGCTGTGTATATATACAATTTTGATTGGTGATGTAAGCTTTCACATTTCGCTGAAATCCGACGTTTCAACGAAACATTTCTGAAGCATTTCAATGCAAGATCTATGAGCGGACAAAAAAATAATTTCACAATATTTTTAAAACATTTCACAAATATTTTCGCAATTTTTTTAAAATAATAAAAATATTAAAAATATTAAAAATATTAAAAATATTAAAAATATTAAAAATATTAAAAATATTAAAAATATTAAAAATATTAAAAATATTAAAAATATTAAAAATATTTAAAATATTTAAAAAAAAAATTATTGAAACCTTTAAAAAATATTTCAGCACTGTGTGGGTGGACAAATGGAATGAAAGGAAAAAGTTTATGGCCCTTTTGTTTTTTTGCACAAGGTACGACCCTTCGCGATGACTGTCGAGTCTCAAATTACTCCATTTTATAATTGAGTCCGCAGCAACGATTTTTCGTTGTCTCTCGATCGCGCTCGTCCTCGATCGTGCACCTCTCACTCGCATACTCACGTACAATAAAGAAATCCTTCAATAGCGAGGACACTAGTCAGGACGGCGATCAGCTAACGGAAGGTCCAAACGCCGGACTCCTTTACGGTGAATATTTGTCCCTCGACAAAATTCTCTCGGCTCAGAGGCTACTCAGCGCCGAGTACGATAAGGAGGTCCACGATGAGCATCTCTTCATCATCACTCATCAAGGTACACGAATGAAAAAAAAAAAAAAAAAAAAAAAAAAAAAAAAAAAAGTACATTACGATACTAGTGCGAAAAAACTTTTTCTGACGAGTGTGAGTTTGCAGCACGAGCCGAAGGCGAGTGTTGCAATCGCACACGAGTTAAGAAAACTTTTTTGAACGAGTATCGTACGATATTTTATTTGACGAGGTGCGAAAGGGGAGTTTTGCGCGCGCGAAGCGTGCGTAAAACTGCACTTTACGCACCGAGTGAAATAAAGAATTGTAGATTTGAGATAAATCTTGTTAAAATGCGAATATGAAGATAATTAATGATTTCCAGCGTACGAGCTATGGTTCAAGCAAATTATATACGAACTCGACTCCGTCAGGGGTTTGTTCAATACGGAAGTGGAGGACTGCAACAGATCGGACTCCGGAAGTGACGGTGCGTCCTACAGCAAGGAACCGATTGCCTGTCAACGTCTCGACGAGTCGAGGACACTCGAGATCCTCAAGAGGCTCAATCGTATCGTCCTCATACTCAAAGTAGGTGGAAAAATTATAAAAGTACAATATTAAAAATGTAATAAAAAAAAAATACACCATCACTTTTTCAAAATATTAATTAATATCATATATAATATAATTTTCAAAATGTACTCTGATTTACATGTTGAAAATAAAAGATACGATAAAATTAAAGGTTGATTCGTCAGACAAAAAATAATTTTCTATCAGAAAAGAGTATGAATTTGTAGCAAGACAAAAAAAAAATTCAATTGAATTCATTTCGCTGCCTGATAAAGTTTTGGTGTATTTTGGTGAAAACGTAAAATTGTGAGATTTTAATGAAAACGTGTTCAGAATGTTTGACGCTCGTCTCTTCCATAAAGGTTGAAATTTGAAATGTTCATATCGCTTTCTCATAATGTTCCATCATTCGCGAAGCTTCTCTATGTGGAATAAAAAAAATACATAAAATGCTTTCCGTAGTAAAAGCTTTGCGAAGCATAATTACGAATAAAAGCGATCTAAAAAATGTCGATTTTAAACTTTTTTTTGCAGTTTACATTTGCTCTGTTCTGATATAATGGGTCACACACGCCAAAGACATCCGCCTTAGCCGACTGTCAATAGTACAAATTTCATTGCTGCGTTAAACCACGAATGACAATGACAGTGATAAAGCGCTGAAGGGTGAACGAACCCCGGCTATAACAAGCCAATTAGCAAAGCGCTGCGTTGGCTCGCGTATACGCGCGGAAGATAATGCGCAAGGGTCGAACGCCGCCCGTCATTCCGTCGGGGGTGTTGCGTTACTGTCGGGGTAGTAATTCGATTTGTTAAAGTCCGGTTTCGTCTCGCCGAAAGGAGAGACACGCGCAGATCCGCGATTTCGCAAAGAACATCTCGCGCGACTCTACGATGTTATTCAAGGGATCGCGTTAGATCTCGATTGCTCGTACAGTTGGGTCAAGGACTCGTGTCGATTGCAGTCTCGCATGAAAATCGCCAAACGTGTCGGACTTAAAAATAATAATAATATCGCAATGAATTTATATTATTATTATTATTATTATTATTATTATTATTATTATTATTATTATTATTATTATTATTATTATTATTATTATTATTATTATTATTATTTATGAATTTATAAAAATTGAGAAAAATAATTTCCTTCTGTCAGAAAATAATGTCATTGATATCGCGAGATCAAGTGACATATTTCCCAACCGATTTCATTAACGAAAAAATTCTAAAAAATTTTTTTGGAAAAATCCTCAGCTGAGGATTTCCTCAACTGAGGATTTCCTCAATTGAGGATTTCCTCAACTGAGGATTTCCTCAATTGAGGATTTCCTCAACTGAGGATTTCCTCAACTGAGGATTTTCTCAACTGAGGATTTTCTCAACTGAGGATTTCCTCAACTGAGGATTTCCTCAACGGAGGATTTCCTCAAAGGAGGATTTCCTCAACGGAGGATTTCCTCAACTGAGAATTTCTGTGACGCAGAAATCTGGACTGTTTTTCAAAAAATTTCGATATATCGAATTAAAACCTCCGCCATTGTTTTCAAGTGGCATATTTCCCAACCGATTTTTTTCATTATCGAAAAAAATCTAAAATTTTTTTCTGAAAAAAGTCCATTTTCGTCAAAAAATGGTAAGGGTACCATTTTTTGAGTAAAAAAATTTTTTTAGATTTTTTTCGTTAATGAAATCGGTTGAGAAATATGTCACTTGAAAACAATGGCGAAAGTTTTAATTCGATATCTTGAATTTTTTTTTTCGAAAACCATTCTATATGCTAACAAACCAAAATTCCGAATTGTTAGCATACAGAATGGTTTTCGAAAAAAAAATGTCAAGATATCGAATAAAACCTTCGCCATTGTTTTCAAGTAGCATATTTCCCAACCGTTTTCATTAACGAAAAAATTCGAAAAAATTTTCTTTAAAAAAAAAAAACCATTTTCGTCAAAAAATGGTAGGGGTATATTCGACGTATAGGGGTATAATTCGACGTATTTTTTCCGCTGAACACGAATCCGCTGGCCTTTTTTGGGCTAAAGTGCAGTGAGACATTGAAAGCCTCGATTTTATGCATAAAAAAATCGTATTTTTGGGATTTAAGTAGAAAATATTGGGCTGACAGTAAAATAATTGCTATATTCGTGTTCGAAATTTGAATCAGAAGTGAGATTCGGTTCCTTAAGAATATATTATCCGGCGATCGTCTTTCAATAGACGAAGCATTTGTCATCTATTGTCAATAATAAATATCATAAATAAAGGAACCTAGCGTCGGGCGCGAAGCGCCCGATCGCTAGTAATAATAATAATAATAATAATAATAATAATAAGTATTACAAATCGGAATATCGATGGTCTGACGTCAGTACGACATATAGGAAATATTTGAATAAAGCCATCGATATAATCATCGACCATAATAATTCATCATCAATATTATTTATTGATAATTTATACGAGTTAAGAAAGACTAAAATCATTTTTTTTTCTTTTCTCCTCTTCACTTATTCTTTATCTTCGCGTGTCTCTGTGAATAATTTCCCGCCGTCGCGAGAGGGGGACTCGCCTCTCGTCGTAACCCAACAGTACAAATAAACTACCGGCAGAGTCAAGGGTGTAAATTGAAAATAAAATTATTAAAATTAATTTATATAATAATAATAATAAGTATTACAAATCGGAGTATCGATGGTCTGACGTCAGTACGGCATATAGGAAATATTTGAATAAAGCCATCGATATAATCATCGACCATAATAATTCATCATCAATATTATTTATTTATAATTTACAAGAGTTGAGGAACTCTACGATCATTTTTTTTTTTCTCCTCTTCACTTATTCTTTATCTTCGCGTGTCTCTGTAAATAATTTCCCGCCATCGCGAGAGGGTAGAGGGTGTAAATTGAAAATAAAATTATAAAAATTAATTCATATAATAATAATAATAATAATAATAATAATAATAATAATAATAATAATAATAATAATAATAATAATAATAATAATAAGTATTACAAATCGGAATATCGATGGTCTGACGTCAGTACGACATATAGGAAATATTTGAATAAAGCCATCGATATAATCATCGACCATAATAATTCATCATCAATATTATTTATTGATAATTTATAAGAGTTAAGAAAGACAAAAATCATTTTTTTTTCTTTTCTCCTCTTCACTTATTCTTTATCTTCGCGTGTCTCTGTGAATAATTTGCCGGCGTCGCGAGAGGGGTACTCGCCTCTTGTGGGAACCCAACGGTACAAATAGAGTACCGAGAGAGGCGAGGGTGTAAATTGATATGACCGAACGATATGCGATACGAGTTGGCCAAGTCGAGGGAATGACACACGTCCCGTGTATCCGCAGTTAGGCAACGAGATCCCTCCCCCTCCTCCTCCCCCCACTCCCCCGGATTGACGCCCTTTCGATACCGCAATGTCCACCGTAGCAGGTGCGGTTGAAAAGACGACGAGTTCGAAGACTCGGGGAATTCTCCTCGTACGCCGCTACGTCATTCGAGACCTGTCCCGCGATATCCGACTTCGAAACATATTGCCGTGGGAATATTATACAGATGACGTATAACTAATAATAATAATAATAATAATAATAATAATAATAATAATAATAATAATAATAATAATAATGGAAGTATTAAAATATTATATCGTATGACGAAACTACGCGCGAGATAAATTATAGACCTTCCAGTATATTTATATGTTCTGTCTATCGACGGCTATTAGTTGGCCGTTTCGTTTTTGCGGCTGACCAGAACGATCATCGAGCTAAGTATTGCAAAAAAAAAAAAAAAAAAGAAGTACCTCGAGACGAAATATCCGTGGTAAAAAATATTGAACGCTGTTGCTCCGACGGTGTCGCGTCATATTGCGGCGTTAAACGAACGCCGGGCCTCGACCATAGAAATACAAACTGTGCGTCGACGTCCTCCGGCTGCATCGGCGCAGCCCGACACTCTCGGGAAACTGTCCATTAGCGTCGCGATCTGTGGAAAGGTTTTTTCTTTCCTGAAATTTTATTTTTCCTTTCCTTTCGGTGCAATGTTTGCGCCATTTTTCTTTTGTCTGACAATTTTATTGTTAAATTTATCCTGAGTTTTTCCGTTATGTTCATTTTCAAAAAAAAAAAAAAAGAGAGTTCGTTATAAGCGAGTACTGTAATAGACAGTCATACTTATATTCACCACTTTTATTTGTAGGCCTTTGTTTTGTGTTTGTTGTAGCCTTTTTTTGTATATACATATGTATTATGCGCAAAACAATAAACAATTTTACTAAAAAAAAAAAATTAAAAAATAAAAAACTGTCCATTAGCGTCTCGTCAAGCCGGAAGCGGATAATCGATTTTTATTTGTTTTCGGGCAAATTTGTTCGCTCTAATTACGTTATTCAATGGGCACCGAAGGGTGAGCTTTCTCCGAGGGCAAAACTATTGGCTGCCCACGAACCGTTCGATTAATGAGTCACGGAAAAATGGGCGGGTAAAAAACGGGTAGTCTTTCGCAGAGTTGGGCAAAATTCTAAAAAGTACTTTAGAATAATGAAAGCAGAAATCATATTTGTTTGGGATTTGAGCGGAAAATATTGGGTTGGGAGTAAAGTAATTGTTATGTTCGTGATCAGCGGGAAAAAATACGTCGAACGTAGCCTCGAAACAAACAAAAGTCGATTGAACAATGATTTTTCAATTTTTGAGCCACTTTTGAAAAAACGTCGATTTTCGTGATTTTCAAAGTTCGATATCTCGGCTCCCAATGGAGCTAGGAAAAATCCGAGGTCCTCGTCGTGTTCTACGGGGAAAGATACACAAGATAGGGCCTTGCCCGAAGTTTTGGAATCGTTTTATCGTGCCGTTTGGGGACGTTGAAAAACGCGAAAAATGGAGTCGAAAGGTAGCCTTGGAATTTTTTGGCTGGATTTTTTTTTTGTTCTAATGTCACCCGCAACGTATTCCGAAGTATTTTTGCCCGTTAAATACAAATCAGCAGACTTTTTTGGTCTAACGTACAATGCGACATTAAGGGACTCGATTTTATGCATCATATTATTATTATTATTATCGGTTCTAATACCCCGAGAGCTTAAAAATTATCGGGTATTTCCCGATTGTTTCGTTGCGTAGCAACGAGCGAGATAAGTTTTGCTTAAAAAAATCCCGAGCGCGCAGCGCGAGGGATTTTTGAGCAAAACTTATCTCGATCGATGCTACGCAGGGAAACAAGAGGGAAATACCCGATTAATTTTTAAGCTTGAGGGGTATTCGGCTGATTATTTTTTCAACCTCAATTTCGACCAATGCTTTCTTCGCTCACTCATGTCCATGCTCGTGAATAGCAATTTGACGTTTAATCATTCGCATAGGTTACAAGTGACAGAAAAATTAATGTTTATCGCCTAGCAACCTAGCCGGAAAATTTTCGAAAAATTATCGATATAATTTAGACCTAGTTGTACCACGTGATGTCAAATACCGCGCTCTCATTGGTCGAAATTGGGGTTGAAAAAATAATCATTATTATTACTATTATTATTATTATTATTATTATTATTATTATTATTATTATTATTATTATTATTATTATTATTATTATTATTATTATTATTATTATTATTATTATTATTATTATTATTATTATTATTATTATTATTATTAGCATAATAGTATATTATGCAAGGACGCACTTTCCTCCCATATAGCATAATATACTATTGTACTTACATAGAAAATACGTTTTGTACTTAAAATACATTGATACTTCGACTGCAATCAATATAAAACAGCGCTCTTTTTTTTTTTTTTTGCTGTTCCTTCGCAGCTTCTCGTCGATCAAGTCGACATCCTGGAGACGATGACACCGCTCGATTTCATGGCCTTCAGGGATTACCTTTGTCCAGCATCGGGTTTTCAGTCGCTGCAGTTTCGTCTACTGGAGAACAAACTCGGCATTAAGCAGGAGCATCGGGTACGTTACAATCAATGTTACACGAGAGTTTTCGGACGGGATCCCAAAGCGGTGGAGGCGATAAGACGATCGGAGGAAGAGCCGAGCCTCAGCTGTCTGGTCCAAGCGTGGCTCGCCAGGACGCCCGGCATCGACGAGAGCAGCTTCGACTTCTGGGGCAAATACAAGAGGTCCGTCGATCACATGCTCGCCGAACAGGAGGAAGCGGCTCGGGTAAAACCTATTTTTTGTTTTTGTTTTTTTTTCGTAAAAAAAAATAATAATAATAAAATAAAAAGACTGAGTTCATTGTTTGCATCGTCACAAAGTAAAACATACTTTTATCTATCAAACATGTAATTCACATGTGAACTCTGTAATTTATCTATGACTCCTGATAATTAATGAGCGGCTGCAGTTTTAATGTTTTTTTATCTGCCAAAATAATAATAATAATTCGAAATTTAAAAATTTCGAAATAATTCAAAATTCGAAATTTTTGATTTTTAGCATACAGAATGGTTTTCGAAAAAAAAATTTCAAGATATCGAATTAAAACCTTCGCCATTGTTTTCAAGTGGCATATTTCCCAACCGGTTTCATTAATGAAAAAATTCCAAAAAATTTTTTTCGAAAAATCCTCAGTTGAGGATTTCCTCAACTGAGGATCAAAAATTGAAAAATCGTTGTTCACTCGATTTTTGTTGTTTCACGCCTATATTCGACGTATTTTTTTCCGCTGAACACGAATCCGCTGGCCCTGTTTGGGCTACAGTAAGGGGTACAGTGGGGGGGGGGGGGCAGTGAGACATTGAAAGTCTCGATTTTATGCATGAAAAATCGTATTTTTTGGATTTAAGTAGAAAATATTGGGCTGACAGTAAAATAATTGGTATATTCGTGTTCGAAATTTGAATCGGAGGTGAGATTCGGTTCCTTAAGAATATATTATCCGGCGATCGCGTTTCAATAGACGAAGCATTTGTCTATTGAATCTATTGTCAACAATAAATAACATAAATCGAAACTAAAACATAAATCGATCATAATCGGGCGCGAAGCGCCCGATCGCTAGTAATGTTAATAATATCGTAAGAGTTCTTGGTAGTTAAATGATAGTCAATATGTAGTTAAATCACTTTCTTTTAATCCTTTCAACAAATTACACGTCTTCACGCTCCGGTTGCTGAGGACGAACTATCCAAATCTCGTCTCGCGATTCATTCTTATTTTTTTAGATATTCAATCATTTGCTTTATCTTAATGTATCGTTCTACTACGATATTAATAATAATGATAATAACAATAATAATAATACATTTCAGAAAGTCTCAAAAGAACAATTGCGCAAATACATGTTGGCGAACGTGGCATCGCGTCGGGCAATATTCGACACGATATTCAACGAGTCGCACCACAAAGCTCTGGTATCAAGGGGCGAGAGAAGATTCACCCACGCGGCCCTTCAGGGAGCCGTTATGATAACGCTCTACCGTGACGAGCCACGTTTCAGTCAGCCGCATCAGATTCTCACGGCTCTAATGGACATCGACTCTCTGATCACCAAGTGGAGGTGTAAGAGAGAGACGCAACCTTCTTGAACGTCGGAGAATAAATATATTTTTTTTATTCCATAATTTTCGAGAAACTGGCAATGATAGTGAAACGTCGATACTTTTTCAGATAATCACGTTATAATGGTGCAGAGGATGATCGGCTCGCAGCAGCTCGGTACGGGAGGCTCTTCCGGTTATCACTATCTGAAGTCGACGCTCAGGTAAAAAAGAATCTGAGGTGAAGGTTACGATGCTCGGACAGAAATCTCAAAAAAGAGCATCCTCGGATTCCACCCATTGGTCAAGAACAAATTTTTTGTGAAAATAACTGAAACCAATGTCAAGCCCGATAGTTTCTAGTTTCCAGCACGCACCGATAAATTACAGAAAGATACATGTTTTTTTATTCACGGAAAAAAATAAAAAGTGAGTCCAAATGTAGGACCAGTTTTCGGAAGCGGTTTTTTGGCACGTTTTTTAACAAAATGCAACAATAGAAAGTAATTTGGCCTTAAATCTTGTATGACTTTTTTTCTGCACATCAAGTATTGTTTGTGGATACGATTGAAAATGTCAAATTGGATTTCTAATACCAATATTATTTAATGTTGATTAAATTCCTAATAAATCAAATCTGCATAGGAGTGTTCGACGATTGGGAGAAGTCCGAGCATTGTTACCGTTATCGTAACAAGTCAGCGAGTGGAGTAAAACGGAGTACTTTAACCGATTTTTCGTGCAACACAAAAACCAAAAAACTCTCATGGTCCATTTTGCCCAGCCTCCTGTTTTTATTGGATTTGAACAATAAGCCGAGAACTCTCATCGATTCTTTTTTTTTTTATTCCACAGCGATCGTTACAAAGTTTTCCTCGATCTGTTCAACCTCTCGACATTTCTCATACCGAGAAACCTCATACCACCGTTGACGAAACAAATGAAGACAAAATTGTCAGTCGTTTGGGGATGCTGGAGCGCCGAGGACGAGACGCTCGAGTTGAACAACTCGGAAAGTTCGGTCGAAGGTTCGCTCTGAGCTCGACAATGGATAGTCTTTTCGTTAAAAATAAAAAAAGAAAAACGTCAAACCAATCTCCGAGACTTCGTGGACAATCGACGGGGCATTTTAATCTACTTATATACAATCAAAAAATCAGATCGTCTTGGTTACTATATTCTTTTATAAAAATTATATAATGTTTCGACATTGAACACGTGAAAAATACACACTAGTACGTATAAATATATACGATAAGGCACATCTTTGTATTCGTTCGTATAGCGTCATGGGCAATCTTCGAACAATTTGCGGGCTCAATTTGTAAAGAGTTTTTGTTACCGTTGGGCTTTTTTTAACAACTGTTTGCAGTTGTAACAGTAAAATAGCAGGACTCCTATCGTCAATTAATTTTTTGTTGTATTTACATCACTTGAAAATCCTTGAAGAGTCCTTCAATTTTATTTCGACCCTGTACAAGACACCACGATCTGGTCCCTGTAAATTTGTCCTTTTGGTCGATTTATATCATTTCATTCGACGCGTCTATTTGCCATGGTAACTTGTTAATTCGATTTACGTCACTTGAAGACGACATCAACGGAGGACACCTGGTTAGCGATACCTGCAAGAAGTTGGAAAGCGTTAGATCTTTACCGACTTCGCGCATGCCTATTCGTTACATCGAGAAGTTCTTCCCTAACGGTACCGGCCAAGCCAAGATACCATGTTCCGACATTGTGTGCAAATCACTTGTCCCGATGTTTTAGACTGGCTCAAGCATTTTCGCAAATCGAAAAAAATTAAAAGCAACCGAAAAGCAATCCATTTCCAACCAAATCTTGGTTGCTTTTCAAATGCACCAAACGAAGGTTGCTTTTTAGATGCACCAAACGAAAGTTGCTTTTCAGAATGCTCGAACTACGGTTGCTTTTCAGATGCATCTTTCGGTGTCCAGATGACAGAAAGCAACCGACAATTGCAACCGAAACCCTTAGCTTCCACCAGAAAAGTAACTTCGGACCGGAAGGCAACCAAAAACGACTGTAACGCAACCGAAACCGTTCGGTTGCTCGGATCCGATAGAGAATCGTACCACAACTCGCTGCGTACACTTACCGCACATGTTGCTACCGATCGCGATGTAGAGGTAGCCCTTGTTCCCGAACAGAGTGCCCCACGAGTTTCGCACGATGTAGTAAGGTATAGCTGCAGTTTTGTCGTAACCGACTATCTGGACGGCATGGTTCAAGCTCTCGAAGGCTCCGTCGCAGTGAAATTGTATTATACCGCCCAAATAATTCTGCCAGGATAGAGCATTAACGGCCGCTGCCACTGGTCCGTGATTCGCTAATGATGCGAGCAGCTCGTCCTCCGCGCCGACGTAGCTGCGAAAATATCGTTCTTAAGTGCATGTGCAACACCGCGGTCGGTAATAAAAACTGCAATCAACTTTTCTCACTGGTTCTGGCTTGCGTAATCAAAAGAAAAGTCTCGTCGAAAGCGGATATCATATCGGCTTTCGATGAGACTTTTCTTTTGACCGCACATGCGAGAACCCGTAAGAAAAGTTTATAACAGTTTTTGATGCCAACTGAGCCGGGGACGGACGAGGAGATGTTAGATGTGGTCTTAACAGCATGCACAATACCGTGGTCGGTAAAACGATCTATGATATATGATGGGGATGGAAAATATTACTTCATAGTTATTAAAAGATGTCGGCGAAAAAAAATTATAGTCTCAAAGTAATTCTGAAAACTATCATCGGACAACCATAAGAAGATTTTTATAGAAAATTCTGACTTTCCCTGAAACTTTCTGGGAGAAAGACTTCATGTATATTTTGCATGAGAAGATCAATGAAAATTTGACTTTTTCAGAAAATGGTTTTTAAGTAGAGAAAAGAAACAGGCTTAGATTCTCAACAAAGTTTATAGTTTTTCCGAGAAGTTGGCAAAGAAAATCCGAGATTTTTAGATCAGGAGAATATTTAGATTCAGAAGAATCTTTGACTTTTTTTTTTAAAGTGCGAAAACTGTGCGAAATTTCTGACAAATTTTCCGAAAGTTTCAGAAAAATTTTCCAAGGCTTTCAGACATATTCAGCGAAATATTTTCAGCAGGGACGAAAAATATCGAAAGGCAGAGTGGAAGAGGACATAGGCGTAACGCAATAACGTCGAGCACATCGAAGCTAACGCTGCGACGGGGATTAAATGAATGTTAACCAATAGCTTTACGTAACGAACGAGGTGTGCGTAAGACAGATCATTGTGGGGGACAATATTTTTATCTGGTGCGTATGTATGTGTGCGTCGGTGCCTGAAAGGCACGCGATGTTGATCAAATTCCTCACGTCTCATCCCCGCGCTACGTGGATAAATATGATTACGCGCTTGTACATACGGTACGTGTAGCTATCGACGTGGGTATTAGAGTCTGTGCGCATGCTATACCGGACATTGGGGATTTATATATAGGTAATCGTAGTATATTACCTGTCGCATGTGAAATCACTCACGCGTAAACTCGAAGTTTTAGTTCTGAAAACATAGATTAAAGCCATTAATTACTAAAGAAAAATTACTAGGATATCATATTGTTATTAATTATATTATTAAAAATAATGAACGAAAGTACGAGGCAAGAAATGAAATGGTAAACAGTGAATAAGATCTAGGTCAATAAAATTCCAACTATTCTCCTTTAAATATATGCATAGCTGCAGCTTAAAAGCTGTTATAGACTCGGCCTTCTTAACCCTACTGATTGTGTTTAGTTATTTTTTTTTCATCAATAAGTTTTGTGTCATTATCTTTAAATTATATTTTTGATCGTTCAATAGCATTTTCAAGTAAGAAGAAGAAAAAATGATGTATTTTTTTTTATTCTCACTTGTCTAATTTGCACGCGGCCGATTGGCCGGTAATCGGATACTCTTTTTCCGGGAGTATGGATATTTTTTTACTGACGAGCCAGGTAAGAAGGCTGCAGATGTCACCGCCCTCGCAGCCAAAATTTCCATTGCCCGCGCAGTCGATCATCTGGAATTTATATAAGATACATCAGCGTGAATCTGGGCAGTATTTTAAACACATGATATATTTTAGGTATTTTAAATCCTCAAATAGTTCTCTGGTATTAAAATACTTTTTGGTCCAATTAAGTGTAAAGTACCAAATATTTTTACACCCACCTCCACATTCGAATTTCAAGAATGAATGTGGGAATATTCGGAGCCAAGATACTTGGAAGATGTCACAAAAAGGAATAAAAATGTGATGTAACATTTTTGAAAATTTCATTGCAAAATGCCAAATTACAGATGTGAAACAAGTATCAATTTCTGATATACAATCCTGAATAATGATTTAAAAAAAAGAAAATATCAGATTCTGAATGCGACACCTCAAATCCGAAGTATAGTATTTTGTATTCAAAATACATATAGTATATTGGATTCAAAATACATATAGTATTTTGTATTCAAAATACATATAGTATTTTGGATTCAAAATACATATAGTATTTTGGATTCAAAATACATATAGCATTTTGTATTTTCAGTATTTTCAGTATTTTGCCCAACTCCTCATGAGCGTTAAATGTTTTATGTTACAATTTTTTTTTTTTTTATGCGACTTTTATGAACGAACCTGTTGGACACTGAAGGATTTGAGAGTACCATTTTTAATAGCAACCATGGATTCGACACACTCGACAGAGCTGTAAGCCCAGCAAGCTCCGCAGGAGCCTTGACTTCGAATCGGTGTTACAGCTCCCTTGGTTCTCCAATCGAATTTCGGGGGAATCCCCGTCGCTCTCTTCAACCGATTTCTATCGCTGTGCGAATGATGATCTTGATGATGAGTGTCGTTTAAGTGTCTCTGGCCCCGCGTCGATAAATCCGGACGGAGAGTCAAACTGAGAAATTCCTCTTCCGACATGTCAGAAAATTCTGTTGTACCGTAGATCGCACTGTCCTCGGAATTGCGCAATTTATTCATCCTCTCAATGTGCCGAAGAGATCTCTGCAAATAATAAAACATAGATTTTACGTAACTCGACGATAGGACAATCTTAGCCTTAGATAATGCAACCACTTCTTTTTTCATTGAATTAAAAGTTAATCGACAGTACTTTTCATCAAAGAAGATTATAATTATTATCGGTAAAATTTCGTCAAAAATTGTTTGCCTTGCAGTCGCGAATTTTATGACTTGTTTTTTTATTTTATTTTTTTTATTTTTTATTATTATAATAATAAAACATGGTTTTTACGTAACTCAATGCAGAGTTGGTAAAAATACTAGAAAATACTGAAAATACAAAATACTTTTTGCATTTAAAAATACGTCGTCACATTCAATGAAGATTCAATTTCATTTTTTTCTAATTAAATTTCACGCTTCAAGTATTTTTCTTACTTGACATTACATTTTTGTCACATTCGACATTTGTCATCATTATGACATCCGATATTTTATTTTAACATCTGACACTTTTCCATACTTGCCATTCAATGTATTATTTGCATCGAAAATTAAACATTTTTTTGTTTTAATTTACTTAGCAATTGACTTTAAATACCCGAGAAGTATTTGAGTATTTGACATACCTAAAATATATAATGTATTTAAAACACTGCCCAGCTCTGCTCTACCACTTGTTTTTCCATTGAATTAAAAGTGTATCTAAAGTCTTTTTCATTAGAGAAGATTAAAACTATTTATTGATAAAAATTTCGTTGAAAATTGTGTTAAGGTTTCTTGTTTATTTTATTATTATAACAATTTTACGTAACTCGACGGTACGCAATTGAATAAAATTACAGCGAGCGCAAAAGAGTAGCGGACTGGCGTTAGATAACTCTACCACTTGTTTTTTTTCCATTGAACTAAAAGCATATCGAAAGTGTTTTTCATTAGAGAACATTAAAATAATTATCGATAAAATTTCGTTGAAAATTCATCGTCCGTCGGTCGCGAAGTTTTATGATGTGTTTTAATTTTTTAACTTATGATTTATGATTTTTTAATTTATACGAATCTTATCAATGAATTACTCACCTGAAATCTTTCGAATCTTTTATCGTACTCGGTGGGATCGTGTCTGTACGATTTATTGTATCGGGAAACGTAAGCCTCGAATAATTTAACATCTTGAACGGTGGAGCTCGGACCGACTCTTATTGGAATTACTAAGAAACATAGACTTATTCCCAACACTGTCAACACGACAGTCCTCCACTCCATGGTCGTGGAGGGTATTGCATGTTATTCGATGGACTGGGAGAGAGACAGCTGTCTGCAGCTCTGCGCATCGTCCGTAAACACGAGTTAATAATCTCGACTGCATAACTCAATTGTGCTTCGCGCTTGGTCAAGCGTTTTTCCGAGTGGCGCGAATAAAACGCTCAGCAATGAGTCCGACGATTGCGTTATTTTCACTGACAAACACCAAAGATAACGTTCAATTCTTCGCCGTTGACGATTACATGTCCACATGATTTTCCATTGCGTTCTCGTAGAGTTTTTTTTCTCGCGACGATTAATCTTTTTAGGTTCCGCATTTTTTTTTATATGTACTCAGCTCTTACGAGAGTTTGAATGACCGGAAGTGGCAGTGGTGTTGGGGAGTATCGTGAGAGCACGAATAATCTTGAACTCATCTTCGAGCATAGTTTTCTCGTCGCTTTTAAGATTTCTCCAGTGATTTTCAGGAAAATTGTTTCTGGATAGTTGGAAGTTTTTTTTTCGTGCAGTTCTTCGTTTTACTGCGGAGTGCGTTGGAGCAAACGTCCTAAAGTATGAATAACAGATAGAATCAATAGTATATTGTGCAACAAGGGTCGCAATCGCCAGTTCGACCCTCGTTACACATCATATTTTTTGTTACAAGTGCATGAATCTGCGGCACTTGGAATGGCAGTCGCGCGAGACGAATACTGAAAAGCGAGGTTATGTCTCCAGGGACGAAAACGTGAAAAGTAAACTCCCAAGGGACGAAAACGTGAAAAGTAAACTCCCAAGGGACGAAAGTGAACGAAATGCGAACAGCGCATGCGCGACTCCGTCATTTCACCACAGGTTCACAACGGGCATGCAATGGGCCACTTTCGGCTCGCAAGACTGTCATGTAAAGTGCCGCGATTCATGCACGTGTGACAAAAAAATTTCTTTTTCCTCCTTTCGTCTGTCCAGAAAACGGAATAAACGGTGTAATTAACGTGAACAAATGAACATACAAGGAGATGAATATATTATTAGAAAATGAGATTATTATACTATGATGGTGTTATATTATGACAATTTATTTTTGGTTAATATTTGTATTATTATAAACTGTTTAATGAAAATTGTAAAAGGGTTCGTCCCGTAGATAAATAAATAAATAAATGAATAAATAAATAAATAAATAAATAAATGAATAAATAATTCATTACACCGTCGTCGAGAATTATTTTAATCGTTCGATGTTCGATGCGGCTCGATACGTGAAAAAAAAACCTTTTTTCGTTGCTGTTCGTACGAAAAAAAACTGTTTCGACGACGCAAACTATAATTCCCGAACGGCAACGATCCATCGATCGTTTTTAATAACAATTTCGAACGCGAGAAAAATTTTTTCTTCCTTGGAATAAGTTCGAACAATTTTATAAGCTAATGTTACAAAGTTCGTTGAATTCGGAATATGTATAACGCTCTGTGTCGTCACGATCACAATTATGCAACGATATGATTAAAAACGTAATAAAAAAAACCATGTGAGCAAGGTGCAGACGTAGATCGACGTTTAAATTCGTATGTAACAACGGTTTGTACCAAAATCATTAATATGCACCACCAAGTTCATTATTATTACTGTAAAAACGGGACGAAAAAAAAATGCAAGCTACGAACGTCACAAAGTAGTTATGGCATTGTTAATTTACACGACTAAAATTTAAAAAAAAAGATAAACGAGTACCATTAATCCATCCACACGCAGTACCTTCGCGAGCTGCTCTCGGAACCGAAACCAAATGCTTATAAAATACGTCCCTTGGTATATTAGCTCGATCGTGTTTGATTTTGTGACCCCAAATCGGCTCGCCTTTGCAAAGCCAACGAGATACACGAACGCTTGCGGCTGCAATATTTAATCTCGCAACTACAATTCGTATGACAAATCTACAATTACTATGAGTGTTTAACATCAGATATATCAGACTGAACAGAGGTCGTGAAAATTTGTACGAATCGTTTAAAAAATTGAATTCGTCACTCCGTGCGTCGTGCACGTCGCTTCGATGACATGACGCTTCCCCCGTGATGCCGGGACGTACCTTCCGAAACGTTTGACATTAGATTAATCCCTGACCGATTGTCGTACAATTGTCAACGACTCGCGCCGTGTACAATTTTTGGTTTTGTCTATAAATTTTCGCAGTCGATGCCCAAACGATAGATAAACAGATAGAGTTCGATCGAGCGAACCACGAATAGCTGTGTTGAAGTGACCGCTTGACCCGTCGACGTTTCACGGTAAATCACACGTATGCGAACGAAAAAAAAAACAACAAAAAAATGACGAATTTATCGATTACTGTTGAACGGGATTCGGTGCCATCTGCTCTGTCACCGTCAGCAGGCCATTTATCAACCACTTTAGTACACCCGGTATAGCGGGCTTCATCGATACATTCGCCAAGGCGCTTCTCAATTCGTGGAAGATGTTCCGCGTCGACGGATTTCTTCTCGACGAGAGGCGCATCTTCAAGAATTGGTAATAGATGAATGGCGTGAACAAACCGGCTCGACCACTGCGAAAAATAAAACACAATACCGAGTCAATATAAAAACTCCTCACGAACCGTACAAACGTCGTCCAGGAAATCTGAGTAAGCGAAAAAAGGAAAACTCACGTGAACACGAGAATGATGCTGAGGGGCAATATCATGATTTCGCATAACGCGCAGAGACGCAAGATGGTGCGTGACTGGTATTCGACGAGCGAAATCAGCAACCTTGCTCCCCACCAGCTGTTGTGACCCAGACACTTTTCCAAACAAAAAAACTACTTATTAGAATAGGTTCTACTTTTTGCACTCTATAATTTCTTATGCAATCCATAATGCAGGTGATTTCGCAAGAATTGTTTTTTGACTATTAATTACTGGACTTACGTCGAGCATCGTAAGGGAGTAGCTCGCGGAGTGAAGCGTAGCGAATAAAACTACCGGGGCCAAGACCACTGCGAAATTTCGTTAAGGAATTTATCAACTGTTCGGTCGCGCGATAATTGACGCTGGAAATGCACGCATTTTTTTTTGCACCTTTCGAGCACCACACGCGAGTCTGAGGACAAGAGTCTTTGTCATTGCAAAAGTCAACGACAACCAATATTTTTCAGTTCTATTGTGGCCAAGTCGAAACACCAGGATATGAGAAACGTGTCTCTTCGATCACCATATCGTAGAAAAAAAAACACGCGTAAATCGACAAATTGTTTCGAAGAGTAAGATATTTTTTTATGGTTCCAGTCCACCAGATGTGTATGTGGCGTTCCAGAGTCAACTATGCATAGTTGTAGTAACATTAATAATAATGGTAATGCGTAAAACCGTACAAGTTGAAATTGATTTTAAGCTCGCTCCAATATTCGAGAGTAATTAATTATTCATAACTTTAGATATATTCCATATCTCGTCAATAATCGTCGATGTTTAAAAAGGATGCTCGTTACTGGCGACACGTACAGCGAATATGTACGTGGCGCTATAGTAAATATTGTAGACGTCACCTTCCACAATAGAATATTGTATTCTACAATACTACATTGTACAATATTGTATTTTACAATATTCTATTCTACAATATTCTGTTGTATAATATTTTATTCTTCAATATTGTATATCACAATATAGTACTTTACAACAGAGTATTGTAAAAGTTACCTTCTACTTCTTCCTCAGAAAAGAGCCTAACTCAACAAAATGTTTTGTAAAGTCCAAGATAAAAAAAAATAGTTCCTGGCCACCAAATCCATATGTGCTGTTCTAGGGTAAACTATGCATAATTATAACATTATACTGATAATAGTAATAGATAAAATCCTATAAATTCAACTTGTTCCAAAGCTCTAGCCGAATATTCCGGAGTAATTAGTTATCTCAACGGACTCTTGCAAAAGTTCCATAAATAATAATCGTCAATGTTTAAAAAAGGATACTCGTCACTGGCGACACGTAGAGGAATATCAGAGAGTAGAATAGGTAGTGACACGAGTCCTCGAGGAGGAGTTGCTCCACGAACGCCGTGTTGAACTGGACTCTCGGTACTCTCTGATGAAGTCGCAGGGCGCTCGTCGCCGCGCTGCTCATCAATACTTTGTAGTAGGCGTTGTATGGATTTCTGAAAAAATTCAAAAATATATTTAGAAATTGACAAAAAAAAACGAAGTACGGAAATGAGTTCCATTATTGGCAATTTGCGGCAGATCATTTCCACGCCGATCTCGCGTCGACTCACCCGAACAGTGGAATGATATATCCTATGGTAAACAAAATACTGAAGACCCTCGTGGCCCACAGGCCGACGCGTACTTTATTGTCGATAGCGTGCTGCTTCAAGACGCCCCATCCTTTTTCCGCCTGCGGCGATGCGTAGTCAGGTGTGGAGCTTGGACTGTCTTCCATTCTGCACAGACAACAAAAACGGGGCTAGGCGGTCGAATTGACGATTGAGCGATCGTCGAGCGGTGCCCGACTGTTAATCCAACGATAACTCGACCTCGAAGATTGCATTTAAATAAAAGCGCTAAGAAACCAAAACTAATGCCGACATTTTGCACGGAGCGGCACTTTCGGCGAAAAAAAAAATTACTAAGTCATCGAAGTTTTTCAGAGGAGTTGTCGGAATTATACAGTTAACCAAATAGAAATCGTGTCGCCCCACTTTTTCGATCGGGGAGAACGAGAAACGCGCTTACGTGTCAAAGTGGAAAGCACAGCGGGATGAAGCGAGAAAGTCGTAGAAAAACAATAAAACAATTCCAAATTGTTGCTAAACTCACGTTGAGCTGCTTGCTACTCGCTACCGCAAAATCAACTCGATATTCCTGGAGTTGTGTAGCGTGTGTGCCGAACGAACAAAAAAATCACACGTATTCAAGTTTTTTCGCTGTCATGTATATATATGCGTATACGTATAATACGAATATCGGTTCTATCCTACGTGTAATTTAGCCAAGAGCGCCTTGTAATTGCTTGTGTAACCGGACGGGCCTTGGAGGTCGCGATTTCGCGACGTTACGTCCACCCGGTGCCAGATGGTGTTAAGAACACTAACACTCTTATCTACAGCGAATAAATTTTTACCGCTTTGTATTGAACTCGGATTTTTTTTGTTTGTCGAGATGGAGGAGCTCGTTCATTTCCGTACACGACATCCGCAGCGGAGGAGAAATCTTCGCCTCGTGAAACTCCGCGTGAGTTTACCGGCGGCACATTCTGCACTTTCCGGCGGAAAAATTTACTCGTTTTTCCGCCAGTTGCGTGGCGTATGTGTCGACGAACAAAAAGTCACACGTATCAAAGGTTTTTCTAGTTCGTGTACATAAATTCAGAGTCGGGCACGATTCGTGAACATACTGAAAATATAAAAGAATATAAAATACGATACGTATCATAAATACTGAAATACTTGTCTGGTATTAAAAATAGTTTTTGGGCCAATCAATCATAAAATACAAAATGTTTTTACACCCACCTGCGTAATTTGTATTTTAAGAATGGGTTTCGGAATATTCGGAGCCAAAATACTTGGAGGATGTTGACAGAAAGCAATACAAATGTTACGTAACATTTCTGAAAATTTCGTTGGAAAATGCCAAATTACAGACGCGAAATAAGTATCGAATTCTGATGTACAATCCTGAACAACCGCCAAAAATGTCTTGCGGAATTGAAAGTACAAAGTCAAATGATTAGATACAGATTAACAAAAAAATAAAAATAAAAATTTCAGATTCCGAATGCTAAATATCAAATTGCGAAGTAAACTTTCGAATATAAAAAAAAAATCTTAAATTTTCAATGCACCAATATATAAAATGGCAAATATGGAAAAGCGTCAGGTGTTAAAGAATATCGGATATGAAACTAAAAAAAAAGTTTGAGGTGAGATGACAATGTCGAATTAAAAAAAAAAAAACGAATGTCAGTCCTATCTCCGTGTAATTTTAGCCAAAAACGCATTGTATTTGCTCGTGTAACCGGACGAGCCTCGAGGTCTCTGTTTGGCGATGTTACATTCCTCCGGTGCCAGATGGTGTTGCGATCACCAACATTGTTATCTACAGCGAGTGTACATTTGTTTTCGTTTCACATTAACCTTGAATTTTTTTCGATATCGAGATGGCGGAGCTAGTTTATTTCTTACAGGACATTCGTGCCGGAGGTGAAATCTTCGCCTCCCAAAACTCCGCCGCGGTTTTACAGCCGGCAGGGGCCGTCGACTCTGAGGCCTACTTACTGCTGCGGGGAGAGACTACCTGCTGACTCCGCTAACCCAGGCCAGCTCGAATTCCTAAGCCATCCGACACCTTTCTGTCATCATGACAGTCCTAGCCACAGTTATGTTGTGTGCCGTTGAAACAGCACATACGTTCCGTGCAATTCGTTCCACGGTCTACGATCGATACGGCACCGTGAGGAAAAACCTAATTGAATAAGCATCCGCGTCGTGGGCTCCGGTGACAAGTGTTTTGTTGTGAAACGAGAGATAATTATAATCAAATTTTTTTACCTGTAGAGCTGTGACACGCTCTGCGTCACAGTCAGGTGCAGACGCGAATTTCTCAGACAGTCAGTGCGTTTCGGTATCTTCTCACTGTTGAGCGATTTATCGAGCGTCTACGAGACTTTGTCTCATAGAAATTGTACTGCAATCAATCAAGACTCGTTGCAAAACTCGCACTGGCTCATCGGCCTGGCGAAGATAAACACTCGACCCCGTCCAGTCGCGGCAAACACATTAAGAAAGATACTTTCGAAAGGCTCAAAGTGTCGGCTGAACATAAAATAACGGGAGACTCGTGGAGAACCTCCAGCGAGTACTCGACATCAGTAGCGTCACGGAAGCGTGCCGAATGCAAGGTGTCGAACGACAACCCGTGCGAAAAAAATACAAGGCCATTATGATACTGCTCGGTTCGACTCTCGGTCTGATAGCGAGCTTTTGCGCTTGGCCGAAGAGCCGAAAATTCGTTTGCTTCGTCGTCAGCAAAATCATAATACAAGTGAAATACGACGTTTTAGGATTCAAAGCACTACTGTGCGATATGCGCGATGCGAAGTACAACAAGACTGGTGAGAAACGAATTATCAGTTTTAGTAAATTTTCGGACCTTGGTGATTTTTTTTTCTCCTGTTTTCGAGCAAATTTTAAATGATATCTAACCGTTGATAAAAGTTTTATATAGAGAACGTTTTAGCCAAATAGGATTCGAATAGAATTTTATCGTATTTCATCTGCTCTATCCGTTCAAGTTTAGAGCAGTTTATACAAATCGAATCTTTATGCTTAGTTTTCATTCGTATTTGTTTTCTATAATATGAATATGATACATATCTTATCTTATCTTATCTTATACATCTTATATATCTTATATATATCTTATATATCTTATATATAACGTATTTACGTTACATCATTTATAAATTTCTATCTGATGACACCGTATCGAATTCTAGCGTCAATATATGTTATAAAATGAACCGTTCGCAATCGAGGTATTCCCTCATCGGTTGGTCTTTCATTCTCTATCAAATCATAACGATGGGAAATGTATCTTACAATTTGCGCATATTCCGGTACTGTAACTGCTAATAAAACAAATATAAACTAATTTAAATTTGCAATGAGGGCTATACGAAACGATAGAATCGCATGCACACCTTAACGTTCTAATTTTATTCAAACTCATCCCCATTCTATAGTAAATTTATTATAAAAACGTATAGAGTTTTAACCGCATTAGCAGTTTAAGATAGCACTGCGTAAATTCACGAACCAAAGTCCATATTTAAAACGATAGTTTCGATAAGAAACCATATGGTTATATAATAATTCTATCATTATTTTCCGATAAAATTTTATTCGAATCCGTTTTTGGCCATTATAGTTGAGTGAGTAATCTTTTTACAAAATGATACGATCACATAGGTTCTTTATCGTTCGGACTGGATAGAAATTGTTACACATTTTATAATACATTCATTGTAAAACATATAAAATATTGATCGTAAATTTCCGATAGTACTACGTAAATTCACGAACCAAAGTCCGAATTTAAAACGATAGGATTTTTTTTTAATCGTTTTCTATAAAAAAAGTTTTACCAGGGACGAGTACAATGAGACGCGTAAGAAAGAAATTATCAAATATATCTTTGGAATTTTGTTTCAATCACTTTCGCCAAATTATAAATGAGATCTAAAAATTAATTCGATCATCTACGACATGTATCGCGTTACTAAATTCGGAAAGTATTTTTTTATACGCTTCACGGGAAAAATAACATGTAATTGTTCTCAAGCAAAATAAAACATTCTTTGGTACGAAAAGACAACTCTCGTCTAATGGTTTCGCGATTGCACACACTATATGAGCGCGAGAAAAAGGTAATCATCTTATTGACGAACAATCTCTGCTTTCTAAAGATTTGCCGCGAAAGACCGGCAGCATAGCGGTCATAACTGGCGGATCGAGGGGAATAGCCGTGGAGGTTGTGAGAATGCTCATGAAATGCGACATGGAAATAATTATCGGTAAGGCTATTCGCTATTTACTTTTATTCATAGATTTTTATTACGATTTGTCAATTTTTTTATTTTTTTTTTTTTTTTTCATAAACAAAATAAAAAAATTAATTTCACAGCGTCCAGAAATCGTACTGCAGGGGAAAACATTATCAAGCAAATTAGAGAGTCCGGTGTCAAGGATGGAAAAGCGAAAGTGTACCAGTTGGATAATTCGAGCTTGGAATCCGTGAGAAAATTCGCCGAGAGTGTTAAGCGCGATTACAAAAAAATCGACGTTCTCATCAATAACGGTGAGCCTAATTATTCTTTCACCGATTACCATCGATATTTATAGCCGATTTTTTTTTAATGCAAAAATTGCTGACCTGGGCAGTATTTCAGATACTGCCCAGGTCAGCAGATGATATATTTTAGGAAATACTCAAATGCTTCTTTGGTATTTCAAGTACTTTTGGGACAAATTAAGAATAAAAAACAAAATATTTTTACTTCCACCTCCACAATTGAATTTTAACGATGAAGGTGCGAATATCCGTAGCTGAAATATTTGGAAGATGTTAACAGAAAGGAATAAAATTTGTACGTAACATTTTTGAAAAATTTAATTGCAAAATCGCAACTTACAGACGTGAAATTCTGAATGTAATGCAAAATTTTCATCAGAAGTTGAAAATCTAAAATCAAATCCTCAGATAAAGATAAAAGAAAGAAAATGTCAGACTCGGAATGCTAAATTTCAAATGGAAAGTAAATTTCAATTGTAAAAAAGAATCTTATAGATTCTTTCTAAAGAATAGGAAAAAAAATACAATGTCAAGTGCGGAAAAAAAATGTCAAAAGTGACATTTGATTAGAAAAAATGAAATTGTGATTTCATTGATTTTTACGATGGATTTTAGGAAGTACTCATACGAAGAACTTATCAATATATTTTACGTAGAAAAAGTATTTTGGATTTGAAATGAATACACTGAGATCTCGATTTTTGCGCTCTCGATTTCCTGAACAGTTTGACCCACGGAGCGAATATCGATCGGCGCGATATGTGAAGGGAAAAGCTATGGGCCATGCTCGACAGTTAGTATGGACGGGGTATGCGCAACCTTGATTTTTCTTAAGTGTGATGCGAAGGCGGTCCTGCCGCTGTAAAAGAAATCGAGGTCCTAGTGTATTGTATTTTACATTTAAAATATATATAGGATTTTGTATTTTGTATTTTCAGTATTTTTTTAGTATTTACACAACTCTGAAAAATGGAATGGTTTTTTTTCCAGCCGGTATTATGTTCCCTTCTTGGGGCGAGACGAAAGACGGCTTCGAGCAGCAATGGGGTACAAATTATTTGTCGCACTTCTTACTGACATCATTGTTGATGCCTCTTTTAAAAAACGCCGGTACGCCGAATCAATGCGCGCGAGTCATTAACGTTTCGTCGTGCGCTCATGAGTTGGGAATCATCAACTTTGATGACATCAATTACAAGTAAAGGCTCTTTTCTATATCCGTATCTCGAGATTTTTTTTTAATCATCCAGATATTTAATTAATCATTTTTTGTTCACAGAAATAAATTCGTTACCGGCGCCGCATACGCTCAGAGCAAGCTCGCCGCCGTTATGTTCACGAAGAGCTTGCAGCAACTTCTCACGGAGAAGAATCTAAACGTGCGTTGTTACGCCATTCATCCGGGAATCGTCGACACCGATTTATTCGAAAACACTTCCCTCAGTAAATTCAAATTTCTCACAAGGCTGTTGTTCAAGGTACGATAACGATGGATCGAAGATTAATCGCGGCGCTCAAAGTTTGAGATGAAGCAAGAGGCGCAAAGTTCGATCCACGAATCTACAGTCTTCGCACTCGATATTTATTGTGTAATTAATGTTTATAAATATTTTCTTCTCTCAGAGTCCAGTCGAGGGAGCCATTACCATAGTATACACAGCGGTCAGCAGAGATATCGAGGACAGAGGTGGAATATACATCAGCAATTGCCGAGAGAGTCCCGTCAACCCTTTGGTCAACGACTCATCGACGCGCGAGCGCCTCTTCAAGCTCAGTCTCGAGCAAGTCAAGCTCAAAAATTTCTTTGAATATTTGTGAATTTTATTACACTTTTTGTGAATCTCGATACACGTTTTTTGAATTTTCTTATACATTACTTTGATAAATGATCATTACTAGGGTATTATCGTAGGGACGTTCACTTATCGGCAATAGAAGGTAATCTTATCAAGTCGAATATATTCCATGACAAAATAACCACGAGCATTAGGCAACCTGTTTATCTTAGCTGTTGTATAATTGTCCACATAGCGCGAAATTTTTTTTAAGGCATTTTAGAAATATTTTCAATCTATCAAATCTTACGAAATATTTCCAAAATAAATGGAAATAACATTTTGAAATATTTGTAGTAAAATATTCCAACGAAATGTTTTTTAAATAATTCAGAAATATACTTAATCTTTCAAAATATTTGAAGTATTTTTGAAACATAATGATAAAATATTTTGAAATATTTTTTATTTCATGTTTCACCAAAATATTTCTACTAATGTTCCGTGTTTATGCGGGTGTGTATATTTGGATTGGTGATGCGATCTTTCGCATTTCGCTGAAACGTTGTGTTGAACAGCGAAACATTATTGAAACATTTCAGTGTAAGATTCATGAGCGGAAAAAAATATTTCCATGCTATGTGAGCAATGATACATTTTTTCTACGTTATACCACTTTGATATTTCGTCGCAGATATGGTGTTCAATAGATTATTATGCACGCGTCACGTTAGTTTACTTATTTTTTTCTGTTAAGAAGTAAACTTTCTAAAGAAATTTCATATACTCATCAATGAATTTATTTCAGCAGTTTGTATCGTGATAATCTTATAAAATAATTTTTAAATAAAAAAGAAACAGAATGTACAATTAATAGTTTCGACAAGGAATAATACAATATTTAAAGTGCCTGAGAACACGCGAGACCTTGGACTCTCCGAGTTCCGTACAACTTTTTCATAGACGAAGAAAGTTTAAACAAAAAAAAACACGATGATTGTATTACATTACGGTATAAATTTGTAATCGCAGTCTGTCAAACATGAATATTTAACGAAAACAATAAAGAATGTAATAGTATTCTAACAAGTATCGACTTCATGTCAGGTAGCGGAGGGTGATGAGCCATTGTATGCTAATGCGAAGAAGTTACTCAACATAACGACCCAACCGAACAAATACTAATTATCTTTTTTTTTAACGTTTTTCGGTAGTCTTGCGCTTGCATAAGGAATCACCGATTGTCGGTTATATCATTTTGCAAAAATGATGATTACGTTGTTTCTTTCTTTCTTTCGTATTGTTTAATTTGCTTTATTAACTCACACTGTGAAACAAAATTTGTTACGATACTCGAGCGAAAAACTTATCCTGAACTCGTGTAATTGCAACACTCGTCAGAAAGAGTTTTATCGTACTTGGCTAAGAGTTTTATCACAAATGACTGTTTTGCTTCCAATGAAGTTTCAGTAAATTTTCTTCACTCTCCATTACGCTCCTTCACATTTCTTTTCGTCACTATTGAATCATGACTGTTAAAAATGTATAAGATATTTGCGGTGTACACTTTAACGAAGTTGTCAACTTATGTAATATTTTTTTTCTGCGTAAGATTTATTTTCTTAAGAATGAACGAGTGTACGATTGAAAGCGCCTCTGCGCCTCCGAAAGCGTCTCTACGTATATGAGTTCTATGTACATACGTGTGACATAGGTGTCACGTAACTCGATCCATCGAAAAAAAACTACTTGACTAAACATTCGCGCCGCGGGCTGTGGTATTGCATTTTTTTGTTACAAAATGCTCGTGATATCGTCGTAATGACATTGTTGGCCTTCGGGCTGAAACGCTCTGTCACGCAGGTGCAGTCGCGAATCCTTACTGACAGGAATCGCGACTGCAACATCTTCTCAGTGTTGAGTGAATTATCGCGTCCCCACGAAAATTTAAGTCTCGTAGAAATTGTACCGCAATAAATTAAGTTTCATTGCAAAAAACCGCACCGAACTCGTCGACCTAGCGATGATAACACTCGAACCCGTCCAGTCGTAACAATTCAATTAAGAAAGATACTTTCGAAAGGCTCAAAATATCGGCCAAACATAAAATACTAGGGAACTCGTGGTGAGCTTCCCGCGAGCACTCATCATCGATCGCGGCACGGAAACGTAGCGAGCGTAAAGTGTCGAATGACAAACCATACGGAAAAAAAAAAAAAAAAATACACGACTTTATGATACTGTTCGATTTCGCTCTCGGCCTGATAACGATGTTTTGCGCCTGTCCGAAAAGCCGAAAATCCGTTCGCTTCGGCCTCAGTAAAATCATCATGCAAGTGAAATATCAATTTTTAGGATTCAGAGCTATACTGCGCGATATGCGGGATAAGAAGTACAACAAGACGGGTGAGGAACGAATTATTCAATTTTCTTATTTTTTTTTAATTATTATTTTTTTCCGAACTCTACTGTAAATTTCGGGCCTCAGTGTGTGTGTGTGTGTTTTTTGTTTTCGAGAAAATTTGAAATGTTATCTAAAAAATACATTCCAGAATCTGCGTCATGTATCGCGTTACTGAATTGGAAAGTAATTTTTTTTATAAGCTTCATGGGAAGATAACATGTGATTCTTATCAAGCAAAAGAAAGAACTCTTTGGTATACCGTTGTACGAATAAAAAAAAAACCCTCGTTTAATGACTTCGCGATTGCACACACACTTTATGAGCGCGAGAAAAAAAAAAATAAAAAATTCATCTTACTGACGAACAATCTCTGTTTTCTAAAGATTTGCCGAGGAAGAGCGGCAGCATAGCGGTCATAACTGGCGGATCGAGGGGAATAGCCGTGGAGGTTGTGAGAATGCTCATGAAATGCGACATGGAAATAATTATCGGTAGGGCGATTCGCAATTTATTCTTTCATAGACTTTCATTATGATTTATCAATTTTTTATTTTACATTTAAAGAAAAATTGATTTTATAGCGTGCAGAAATCAGACTGCCGGCGAAAGCTTGATCAAGGAAATTAGAGAATCCGGTGTCGAGGATGGAAAAGCGAAAGTGTACCAGTTGGATAATTCGAGCTTGGAATCCGTGAGAAAATTCGCCGAGAGTGTTAAGCGCGATTACACAAAAATCGACGTTCTCATTAATAACGGTGAGCCAAATTATTTTGTCACCTATCACCATCGTACTAAAAGTATTAAAATACTTTTCGGTACTTTAAGTACTATTACTGAGTACTAAGACCAAAGTACTTGTACGATTTTGCGCATAGCTTCGCTCCTTGAGGAAGCTATTTACTCCAAACTCAATATTGTTCACTTAAATCACAAAAATACGATTTTTCGTGCATAAAATCGAGACTTTCAATATCACACTGTACGGTGGCCCCAAAAAGACCAGCGGATTCGCGCTCAGTGGCATTTACTTTAAACGTGGCGGTTAATTAAAAAAAAAAAAAATTCGTCAAAAAATTCCAAGGCTACCCCTTTCGAGTCAATTTTTTGCATTTTTCAACGTCCTCAAACGGCACGGTTAAACGCTTCCAAAACTTCGTGCAGGACCCAATCTTGTGTATTTTATTTCGTGGAACGCGACGAGCAAAATCGGATTTTCTCTAGCTCCATTGGCAGCCGAGATATCGACTTTTCAAAATCACGAATATCGACTTTTTTTTTTTCAAAAGTGGCTAAAAAATGGAAAAATCGTTATTCACGCGATTTTTTTTTTTTTTCAAGGCAATATTCGACGCATTTTTCCCCGCTGAACACGAATATAACAATTATTTTACTTCCAACCTAATATTTTCCATTTAAATCCCAAAAAAATACGATTTTTGATGCATAAAATCGAGACCTTTCTCACTTTCGGCCACTGTACTAGATCCATAAGTCCTAGATTTCGTTGTTATATATCCAGTCGACCCCCACTCACTTTCGCAAGGTCCAGTCGTCGCATTTCAGTCGATTAGACTGTTACCAAGGATTGGAAACGAAGAGTTTGGACGTTTTGAAAAAATGTTGGCCGTTTGATTTGAAAATTCCTCTCTAAACTTCGCACTCCTGCAACTCCGGCTCTTCCGATTAAGAGGAAAAAGTACTTTGTACTTTGTATTTTATAAAAATACTTTAAGTACGTACTACTTAAAGTAGTACTTGAAGTACTTTCTACTTAAAGTAGTTGCTACCGCAAGTACTGTGAGTACTTTAAGTACTTTTCGGTACGTTGCCCAGCTCTGCTATACAGTAGTTTATATTTCAAATACATATAGTATATTGTATTTTGTATTCAGTATTTTTTAAAAACTTGGATGGTTTTTTTTTTTCAGCCGGAATGATGTTTCCTCCTTGGGGCGTGACGGAAGACGGCTTCGAGCAGCAATGGGGTACAAATTATTTGTCGCACTTTTTACTGACATCATTGCTGATGCCTCTTTTAAAAAACGCCGGTACGCCGAATCAATGCGCGAGAGTCATTAACGTTTCGTCGTGCGCTCACGAGTTGGGAATCATCAACTTTGACGATATCAATTACAAGTAAGGGCTGCCTTCGATATCCGTATCTCAAGGTTTTTTTTTTTTTTTAATCCAGATATATACTTCATAATTTTTTGTTCACAGAGATGAATTCATCACCGGCGCCGCATACGCACAGAGCAAGCTCGCCGCTGTTATGTTCACGAAGACTTTGCAACAACTTCTCACGGAGAGGAATCTGAACGTGCGTTGTTACGCCATTCATCCAGGAATCGTCGACACGGATTTATTCGCAAACACTTCCTTCAGTAAATTAAAATTTCTCACAAGATTGTTGTTCAAGGTACGATAACGAAGCATCGAAGATTAATTGCGGCGCCCAAAGTTTGAGATGAAGCAAGATTCGCAAAGTTCGATCCACCACTCTACGGTCTGCGCGCTCGATCGTTATTTTGTAATTCATTCTTTTAAATATTTTATTCTTTCAGAGTCCAGTTCAGGGAGCCATTCCCATAGTATACGGAGCGGTCAGCAGAGATATCGAGGACAGAGGTGGAATATACATCAGCAATTGCCGAGAGAGTCCCGTCAATCCTTTGGTAAACGACTCGTCGACGCGCGAGCGTCTCTTCGAGCTCAGCCTCGAGCAGGTCAAGCTCAAAGATTTCTTCGAATATTTGTGAATTTCGTTACACGTATTTAACACATAACATAAAGTTCTTTCGCGGCCAATTTGCGTTTGTACTTTAATAAATTATCATTACTAGGGTGTATCGTGGGTACGTTCACTCATATGCAATATATAACAGAGGATAATGACATCGGCACGAATATTTTCGATGACAAAATACGCGCGCAAAGTCCACGAGCATTAAGCTAATAAGTAAACTTTCTAATGAAATTTCATATACGCATCAATGAGTTTATTGCAGCAGTTCGTATCGTGATAATCTTATAAAATAATTTTAAAATTAAAAAAAAAACAGAATGTACAATTAATAGTCTCGACAATGAACAATACAATATTTAAAGTGCCCGAGAACACGCGAGAGTTTGGACTCTCCGAGCTCTGTACAACTTTTTCATAGACAAAAAAAGTTTAAGCACTAAAACACGGTGATTGTATTACATTACGGTATAAATTTGTAATCGCAGTCTGTCAAACATGAATATTTAACAAAAACAATAAAGAATGTAATAGTATTCTAATGAGCATCGAGTCCCTGTCAGGTAGCGCGTGTGATGAGCCATTGTATGCTAATACGAAGAAGTTACTCAACATAACGATCTAACTGAACAAATATTAATTATCTTCGTTTTTCGAACGTTTTTCGGTTGCCATACACTTGCATAAGGAATTACCGGCTGTCGGTTACATCATTGTACAAAAATGATGATTACTCGCAGGTAACATCCCACAAAAATTGATATGTTTCAGAGAGTTCTCTCTTTTGTTTCTTTCTTTTGTATTGTTTAATTTGCTTTTTTCACGATAAAAATGGTCAATGTCTAATTAAGCAAGTGTGTGTGTGTGTCCGTAGTCGTAAATAATGATACTCGGTAGCGATTAAAAAATTGTGTACGATCTGAAATGCTAGCACCAAGTATTACACGCACACATGCACACACAGGCATACATCGCACACTGATGAAACATCGATCAATGACGCGAGCAATTTTAGCATTAACGAAGGGAAGCTGCAACGACTAAATGCTTCATACGCGATATAATCACGAGCGTGTTTAACCCTTCACGTACGGGAAACTTGTTTAACGAGCACCTTCGAACGATTCGAATAACAAGTTCATGTGCTAAAAAAAATTTGTAAAAATGCACAGATGGACCTCGAAGTGTTGTTTTTTTTTTATAATGCAGAAGAAAATTTATTACGAGCGTTGGATTGTTTTTGTGCTTAAAAGAAGGCATGGTCGTTTGCTCTCGAGAAAAAGTCCCCCGTACTTGAAGGGTTAAAATGTTATGTTTAAAATGTCCTAAAGATATTTGCGTGAGGCTAAATTTCATCGAGTATAATGGCTGCGTTTTGCATCGCACAAATTTCGCTCGGCGCAATTTACTTAGAGAATAAAATTTCATAAGCGAACGTTTTTTTTTCCCAAAGCAGTGCATCGCGACAGAGACTTGCCATAGATGAAATTCGATGTCATGCAGATATCTTCAGGGTTTAATTTTAAAATATCGACGAGAAAATTTCATTCTAAGACAATCACGACGTTAAATTAAGCGCGCGAATATTCATTGACATATATCGACGAAATATATGCAAGAATAAAGCGAACACGACGTAACTATGCTTCCTTTTCGTTTTTTTTCCACCCCATCGCTAATCAATTTTCTCCAAAGTTCAAGCGCGGGCCTCTCGCGCGATATTTTCTTGTTTTTTTTCCTTTTTAAATCTATACGTTTAACATTTGACAAAGAAAACAAAACTCACTCGAAGACTAGAGTTGGCGTGTTTATTAAAAAAAGACTCAACATTCGCAAATACTAATCGTAATATCTCGTTTCGGTAGAAAAAACGTGAACGCAATAAATTATTTTTTATCTATATTACAAACGTTTGAACGATAAACTAATTGTTTTCTCCTTTTTTTTATAATAACTCAGCGCTTCGTTAGAAAAATTTGAATACCGATAGCAATCGTCGTTTACAAACAACAGCGGAGGCGATTTCATCACGACGCACATATACGTTTTCTTAGTAAAAAGTTCGATATTGCAATTTAATTTCGTTGATTAATCCGAAGATCCGAGGTTAGCTTTAAATTGACTCGTGATCGATCACTACGCAATCTACTCTATGAACGAAGAGGGAAAAACAGAAAAAATTGTACGTGACAAGTTTGTGCTTGCCTAAAAATTTTCTAGTTCAACAACGACAACAAATTTCTATAATTCGCGTTGTGAAAAAATGGAAAAAATTTGTCCCCATCGGAGCTGCCTTAATTGTGATTCTCCGTTCCTACCAACGAAAAATAATGGCGCGTTGAGCGCGCGTAAAAAAAAAAAGAATCGACCGAAACGAAAGTGATGTACAAATGTAGAACTGGTCCGTTCGTAAATTCACGATTGCACACGTCGTCGCGGAATGAGATCCAGCTGAGTCACGCGATCGCAAACATTGCGTCAATATCGTAAAATAAATAACATATAATGAGAGAAACGACGGTAAATCGTTTCGGCATACCGAAGCCTCTGCTCGCGGGGAAAGCTCGACGCGAATTCTCGCATTGTTTTCCTCATCATCTCTCAAAAGGTAACTGTGGTGTACTAAGCGCTACGCGGTAAATAACAAATAAATCACACAGATCGAGTGATGTGCAAATACTAGTTTTTCGATTACTTGGGAAGAATCTAGAAAACTTTTTTCTCTTTTTTTCTATCATCCGTATGTCTCGCGGGTAAGACTTCGACGACTCGCACGTGAGCTCGCAGTACGATCGAACAGTCTTTGGACATTGAGATTCTCAACAGTCTACTGCAAGATCACTGGCCACCTTTTGGTTTCTTTTTTTGCATTCTTACTCCTTCACACACCTTCCTCACGGAGACAGTGAGAGTTCTTAGGTCAAGCGACTGCAGCCGCAATTGTTGTTGTCTCCGATCGACGTTGTCTTTCCGTTGATCGTCGTCGCGTTCGTCTCGTACCTTGGCAATTCCTGGCTTCGGGCTTGCTGCGCTCGGAAAAAAAATGCACCTGCGTTATAATCTTGGTTTTTTTTGGGACAAAATCGTTTTATGCAAGGGTTTCTTTGAGTTTACCTCCATGAGCTCGGCCGCTATTTCCATAAACAATCTCTCGACGTTTTCCGCCTCTTTCGCGGATGTTTCCAAAAAGTACATTCCATGCTGCTGAGCGAATCCCGAGCCCACATGCGTCGGAATTTCTCGATCTTCGCGATCGATTTTGTTACCTTCAGAGGCAAATATCGGAAAAAACAATTATTGTCGAACGAACAGAGATATTTCGATTGGAGGGAGGGAAAAAAATGAAAGGGAGACAACTCACCGACTAATATCCTCAGCACATTGTTGCTGGCGTATTCCTCAATCTCTCTCAGCCAGTCTGGCAAGCAGTCGAAAGTCGGTTGACAAGATATATCGTAAACCAGTATCAAGGCGTGCGCCGATCTGTAGTAACTTTGAGTTATCGATCGGAATCTTTCCTGGCCCGCTGTGTCCCAAATCTGCAGCTGTAAAAAAGAAAAGAAAGTTAAACGTTATCGCAAATATTTTTATTATCTATAAAAATTTGTGACTCCAAAACAACATTCATAAAATTGATTATCATATACATTTCCGATTGCAAAATTTTCTACCGGTATTATATATTTTTTTGTCACATACCTACTCGATGGATGGAATAAATTTTTCCAGCTACTTTAAAAGGAAGCGCATGTATGCATCGACTATCTCTTCAATATTTATGAGTGCACTTTGCAGTATTCGGAAGTCACATTAGATAACAAAATATATGTAACACGTACGTGCGAAGCTCACCTTGATTTTTTACTTTCAATTTCTACACTTTGCAATGTTATTGCAAATGATTATTTGTAGAAATGTTATGGCAAATTTTTATTTGCAAAAATCTTATCGGAACATTTTTTTATGTCGCCAAAAATTTGTCGTTCAACCAATATTCATAAAATTGATTATCACATGAATTTCTAATGACAAGATTTTCTAGTAGTACTTAAAATTTTTTTTATTTATCTACTCGCAGGACAAAATTCATTTTTCCGGCGACTCTAAGACGAAGTGCCCATATGCATTGACTATCACTTCAATATTTATAAGTGCTCTTTACACTTTTCGTAAGTCGCATCAGATAACAAAATGTATGTGACGCTTGGATGCAAAGCTCACCTTAATCTTCTCGTTTTCGATTTCCACAGTCTTGATCATGAAATCAACGCCAATCGTCGCTCCCTGTCCTGGCGGATAAAGGCCCTGAAATAAATTCGTAAAAAAAAAAAATTCGTGTTAACGAAGAAAATCTCCAAAAAAATCTCAGCACATTGTTGTCGTTTTATTCATGCTGATTTTGAATTTGTCTGTCAGACGAGTCAAAACCTGTCACTCTTCGATGCGTCGCTTTGCTCGTATAATAATTGCACCGCCAGTTAATCAATCTTTTACTTATGTATTTATTATTTATTTATATATATAAAAAAAATATCGATCGTTATTTTGAAATACAAAATATATTGAATTGAACGTCAGACGCATTAAAGAAAGTTCCGTTTGAGTTTTCAATATTCATACCGCTGTCTCTCTTCGGTAAGTTAAATGAAATATAACGCTGCTTTCTCCAATTTTTCGCCTGAGATTTAATAAATAAAAAAAAAGTCGTATTTTTCAATTGTTCATTGAATCAATGTTTGTACTTTATTATAATCCTTATAAAAACCATGCGAGCACGAAGCGCGCGTATGAGTTCGTGAAGATAAAACAATAAAATTCCTTGTGTCGAGCAGTATTGACAAGATTCACCGCGCCGAAACGTAAATACCGAAAGAAATGCCCGTTGCATATATTTCCCGCAGAGAAAACAGTCGCGAGACTCGAGGCCACTCCGTAACTTTCGGCGGTTTGATTGACTGCTCCGCCGGAGAAGAAAACACATCGGTTCGGGAATTTAATTTTCGTCGAATAAACTCACCTGAGTGAATCTGCGGACGAGACAAGTCTTGCCGACCCCAGCATTGCCGACTACGACGACTTTGAACAGAAACTTGTAATCTTCCATTGCATTTGTTCACTCGAGTGAGACAGTAGCGGGCGCAAACTTCTCTAGCGCTCCATTTTCGCTGTAAAACGCGATCGAGAGGAAGAACGCGAAAGAGAGAGCGAGAGTGAGCGAGGGAGAATGTCGGGCACGCGATTTTCCCGAACGCTCACCTTGACGGCGCTTCCAAAAAAAATATTACGAAACTTCCCCCTCCCCCCCCGCTCCGAGCTCGCTCGTTAGTATTGCGAAGCGAGAAAAAACGGCACTGACATCATACTATTTTCTTTTTTTTTTTTAAATTCGTAACTGGGCACTTGACGTTTAAGGATCGACGCGCGATCAATTTTCTCTCTTACGTCCACTTTCGTTCAGATTCTCCAGTCGCGTGTAACAATCGTCGAACATTCGTCGGGTGTTGAACGAAATTTTTCGCGCAAAGACTCGGTCATGCTGCGTCTGTCAGAGTGACGTTTACGTGAGTTCGAACTCGCTGATGCGTCCCCGACACACCGTTTGTATTACTACCGACCACTACTGACTGCCGTGATCATAAGCTCTGTGGAGCAGTAGTAGCAGAGACTGGTGGTGGTGGGCGAGATGACATGTGCACATGGTGGACTATCATTCGCGACAAACTTATTTTATCCGAAACTCATTTTCGACGAAAAGTAACTAGGTAGGAGAGACTGAATGTTATACGATAGATGGCACGGTGAGGCTACTTTAGATCGAATGTAGGTATTCGAGGCTTTTCATCTTCCGTAGAAATTTATTCATTTATTTATTTATGTATTTGTTTATTTGATCATTCAGTTTAGTGACACGTGCACGAAAAGTACCGCCTTTCGTGCCTGTGGAGCGTGGCAGAAGTGGCGCTACCTCGCAGGGAATGCGAGAAAAATGCTGTAGATACGTTTGCGCACATTTATCTCGCTGTAGATATTTTTGCGCACCGTTGTACCGGTATAGATACTTTTGCGTACAAGTTATCTCGCCTGTAGCTCCTTTCGCGCACGCTTTCGTCAAGCTGTGCAGGCACGAGAAACGGGAGTTTTCGTGCATCTGTTACAATAGTACATTACGGTACTAGGGAAAAAACTTTTTTTCTGCAAGTATCAGCACGAGCCAAAGGCGAGTGTTGCAATCACACGATAACTCGAAAAACGTTAAGAAAACGTTTTTTCGCTCGAGTGTCGTACAAAATTTTATTTCCCAAAGTTTGCGCACGCGAAGTGTTCGCAAAACCGCCATTTTCCCACCGACTGCTATAAAGTGCTATTTTTTACCATTATTTCAACGTACAACAGATTTTTGTGTGACCAGCTTGCGATTAGCAGTTGCTCGAAACGTCAAAAAATCTTTTCCTCGCGTCGTTCGTATGACTATTTTTTTTTTTTGTTGGTCTTTCCGATTACTTCTCTAAAATCCCGCCGTTGAAGCGGGCGCGTGCGCGTCGACAATTCTGCCGGTCATTGTTAATAAACATGGCAGCCCTCGCGGTACCGAAGGACGTTAGCACATTTTTGAGTCAAAAACAAAACGTTCCGGACAAGGAATTAGCCGCGGAATGGGTGCAATTGGAGGAGCTTTACAACAAGAAGTAATATGAATCATGAGACACATAAAAAAAAATATATCGGTGAAGTATAAGTGTAAAAAAATGATCGTCTTTACCGAACGTCTCTCTGGTGACTTGCAGGCTCTGGCATCAACTCACTCTTAAATTGGAAGTTTTCGTTAAGCATCCGGCACTCCAGAAGGGCGATAATTTGGTGCAACTGTACAAGAACTTTTTGTCAACATTCGAGAGCAAGTAAGAAAATCGCGAACAAAAAAATTTCGCTGCGCGGCTGACATAACCCAAATTTTCTTCTCGTCGAGTTTACGATAAAATTTTTCCTTTTATTTCAGGATCAATCCCCTGTCGTTGGTGGAGATACTGGCGCACGTTATCCAGCAGTTTCAGGACAAACAGGAGGCTATAACATTTTTGGAAAAAACCGAGCCTAAAGTTACTAGTAGCAATGAAGCCGTGGCTTTGTGCAAGGTCCTCACGGGGCAGATTCTTCTCGACAAACTCAACGACCAGGACAAAACGAAAAAGATCATCGACGATGTCGAAGCCATACTCGACAATGCCGATGGAATCACAACGGTTCACGGAAGATTCTATCTTCTCGCCAGCAGGTTGTATCGCCTGCAGGGCAAACACGCAGAATACTATCGAACCGCCCTGAGGTGAGTCAAAGAACGAAAATTGCACTCTTGTGATCCTGGAAATCGTGGAAATGTTAGGGAATTTTTTAAAAATATTCTTGGACATCTGGGAAAGTTTTGTTTACTGTTTGCAAAAAATTGGTGCAAGAAAAAAAATGTAACTTGCAATCCTGGAAATTGTGGAAATGTTAAGGAGTTTGTAAATATTCTGAGAAATCATGGAAAAGTGCAGAGATTTTTTTCACTGATTGGGCAAAGTTGGTGCCTGTGCAGAAAAAAAGCAGAAAAACAGCATCATCCATTAGGAACAAGCAAAAAAATAAAATAAATTAGTCACATTATGCATATTTATTAATTGATTATTTATATTATTTATTTATTTGACGAGAACAATCTCTATTTATTTTTGACAAAGATAATATAATTAGTACTTTACAATTAGCATTCGACAGAGATTATTACGTGTTCAACCACTCAGATCGGTCGCGCTATGCATAACAGTTTACTCCATTGCCCGTAGCTTATCACAGTTTTTTCGTATCACAGAGGTAGTGCAACGGCAGTGCACATTCAACGTTAGATCAGCACTCTTTGGCTTGACGTCTTCTTGAACTCCACCAGAGTTTCTGATAAATCAAAATAATATTATAGATAATGTGCCTGATAAATCAAAATAAATAGTTGAAAACGAAAGTACATTTGGGTAGAAAAACACACTCATGGCTGGAGCCAGCTAATTTACTACACCGTTTATAGCAGCTACTGTGTTGGCACGATTGATTCAACGTCATTAATTTCGTGTACAGATATCTAGGGTGCATCGAACTGGACACTCTGACGAAGCAGGAACAAGAGCAGCACGCCTTCTTCCTGGGTCTGGCCGCGCTTCTTGGCGAGGGTGTCTACAACCTCGGGGAGTTGCTAGCACATCCGGTACTTCAATCCCTCAAGGGCACAACGAATTCGTGGCTGGTCGAGCTTCTGCAGGCCTTCAACAGCGGCGACATCGCCGCTTTGGAAAAGCTCAAACCGCAGTGGAGCAAAGTAGCCGATCTTGCTGCGCAGGAGCTTAAGCTGAGACAAAAAATATCGCTCTTGTGTCTCATGGAGATGACGTTCAAGAGGCAAGCCAATAATCGGTGGGTGATTTGTCAATTTTTATTTGTTATTTTTATTTTTGTAAAAAAACTAAGAATTATCGTCTTATCATTGATTAACCGTTACGTTTTTTTTTTCGTACAGCCAGCTGAGTTTCACGGAGATTTCACACGAGACTAGATTACCGATCGGCGAAGTGGAACTTCTGGTAATGAAGGCTCTGGCCCAAGGTCTCGTTCGCGGTGCGATAGACCAAGTAGCGGGAACGGTTAATATGACCTGGGTACAACCGCGGGTTCTCGATCGCACGCAGATCGCCGGTATGGTTCAACAGCTCGACGGCTGGTGCAAGGACGTTAACACGATGGAGCACCTTCTGGAATCGCGAGCTTCGGAAATTCTGACTCTCTAAATACGATTATCGAGCGGAAGCGACGAGGGTATTCTCGCCGGCTTGTGTGTATAAGTTTCATTTTTTTTTTTTTTTTTTTTTTTTTAACGGTAAACCATGTGTAAACTGGCTTAATTCGAGATCGCCGTTCGTACGATGAACTCTGAGATAGATTCGATGCCGCAAACGAGAGTATTTGCCGATGTATCGGGATAAGTCTGATCATCGTTAATAAAAATAAGCAGTTAACAAGAAAACTGTCTTGTAAACTCATGAGATTTCAACGTTTAATAAACTTTTTAAGGTCCTCGAAAATTTCGCTGCATTTTACTTAAATCCTAAACGTAGTATAAACAACCAATTTGGTATGAAAATCTGTTTTCAACCGTAAGTGACCTCACAGCGGAGAACATCACTGCCGGATTAAAAATCTCGTTTTTTTTTGCCGAAAATGCCGTTTCAGCGGGAAACGTCACTTCCTGTCATAAAATATAAATTTTCAACCGGAAATTACGGTTTTCCCTATGACGTCACTTCCGGTTAAAAAAATCTTTGTTTCCAACCGGCAGTGACGTCACTGGGAAAACATCATAGCCGCTTTGAAAATCTGAGTTTTCGAACCGGAAGTGATGTTTCCCCTGTTGACATCGCGCTGCCAGTTTTTAAATCTCAGCGCTTTGAGAGCTTTCCGAAACTCGAAGTCCGTTCGGATAAATTTGGTTCAACGCCATAAAAAGGTAGCTGCTGTTATCTGGAACTCGCAGTTAATATTGAAACGCGCCAAAAATTGTTGCTCTTCCGACGAATCTGCATTGTGCGCATTCTCAGGTGATTTATGTTTTTACCGCGCGTTTCTCTCGATCGATCAGCTGACGAACGTCACAACATCTTAGGTTATATACGAGCCAAGAATTTAATGAAGTGCTAACGATGATTCATAAGCTCATCGAGACACAACTGTCGAAAAGACGGAGCGATTGATGGTCTCCAACGAAGAGGACAAAGGCTGAGCCCGAACATCGAGATAAGAGCGGCTCCACGGTACTAATTTTTATCTCTTCCGATCCGATCCGATCTTCAATCACTGACTCAACATTGAAAAGCACCGTTCCACTGTCGTTTATGTAATTAAATTGTTTAAATCTTTTTTGTTTTTTCTTTTTTATCGAAACAACAACGGAAACAGTTCAAGCCGTCGATATGCGCACATTTTTTGGTTTCGCGTTGACTCTCTTGGTCGCCGGAGTCAACGGGGTTTCTCTAGAAGCGCTTCCAGCCTTGTATCCGATAGTCATACCGGCGGACTACAATAAGCTCTTCAAAGAAGCGATAAACTCTTCCGTCGAATATGTTTTTCTCTACAGCGTGAGTTTCGTCGGCAAAAGCGCATTACGGAAACTCTTTCCGATACTCATTTATGGTTTTTCGCACGCCGCAGGAAAGCTCATCGGCCGGCGCGAGGATCACGGTACGCAGCAACGCGACCGAGGAGGAACCACTCGTCACGGTTGTACGCCAGAGAAGCGGAATACTCTCGTGGCAAATTCCCTTCATGGTCCAGAGCGGTCGAACGGACATTCCTCAGTACAATTCCATCAGCCGTACTTTGTGCTCCGTTAAGGGCGAAGAGAGAAACGGCACTGACGAAGATTTTATCACCGTCAGTATTTCCACGGGCAGTCGTGCCAATATTTCGTTTCAGTTGATAATTACGGAGGAAGACTTCAATATTAGGTACAACGCAGAGAGAAGTTGGTTCACGCAGATTAAAAATCCTCTAAAGCTCTTTTTTTCATTTTTTTTTTTTTTTATCAGAATGTAGCACAAAGTAGCACAGTGGAGTTGGGCAAAATACTAAAATATATGGAAAATACAAAATACTATATGTATTCTGTAAACGAAGTACTTATCAATATAAGTATTGCATTTGAGTACTTCCTAAAATATGTCGTGAAAGTCGGTTAAATTACAATTTCATTTTTTCTAATCGTTCTTAAAATTCAGATGAGGAGGTGGACGTAACAATATTTATTTTATACTCAATTAGCCCAAAAAATAGTTTAAACATCAGATAAGTATTTGAGTATCTGCAGTACGTTATTAAAATAACTAAGTTATATCATGTTTTCGAAGTACTGCCCAGCTCTGCATAGTACATAGCAGTACCAGAAGTCCTTGAAAAGTCCTGGAAATGTTTTTGATTTTCTTGTTCGATTTTCATTAGTTTATCTGCACCATTGCGACGGTATTTCAATATTTACGATCTAAATATTTTTAACAAAGCGTTATTAGTATTATATAAAAGTTACTGTTGCGCGATGCTTCCGGACAATCGAGAAGAATGATCGTTGATATGCATCTGTTCAGTACAGGCGAGGCTAAGAACGTGACCATATCACCTGCTGAGCCGATATATTATGGCTATAATTTTACCGGTCAAACGGAAAGTTCCTCGGTGCTCGTGCAAGTCGAATCGGACTCGGACATATGCATGACGGTGTCCATACAAAATACAATGGTAAGTTCATCGTTTATTCGCCTCACTGCAATCGGTTGAAGGCGTTTCAATAATACTCGCTTTTTGTGGTGCAGTGTCCGGTATTCGATTTGGAGAGAAACGTCCAGTACTCCGGTTACTGGCAAACCGTGAGTCGGCAAGGAGGCATAACGATACCGGTAAGCAGCCCTTGTTTTTTAAAAGATTCTAACGATAACGCTGCAATAGGGGCGAGTGAGTCACAGTGTGTGACTTTTTAAAATTTATTTCGTAATTTGTTGAATTTCAACATAAAAATTTAACACCGTGAACTATTAGAGACAAATTTAAAAAATCAAAACTTTACTACATCGCAAGCCCTTAAGTGCATATACAATACCGTAGTCAGTAATAAAAACTGTAATAAACTTTTCTCGCGGATTTTGGCATGTACGGTCAAAAGAAAAGTCTCGTTGAGAGCCGAGATGATATCCGCTTCCAATGAGATTTTTTTTTGACCGTACATGCGAGAACCCGTGAGAAAAGTTGATTACAGTTCTTGATACCGACTGAGCCCAAGATTGTCTTAAGGAGACGTGTAACCGCGATGAGTGGCAGAGAGATAGTTGCAATTTGGCAACCCAAAAATCTCCCAAGTCGTTTATTTCTTGGGAAAATTATGAGAGCAGTGAACTGCAGGATTACTGCGCATAGTTTACCGTTCTCATATTTTTCCCTAAAAATTAATCGTCTTAGAGAATTTTGGAGTGGAGTTTTTGTGACCGAGCAAGGAGTTAAGGATTCGAGACTCTGAACACGGAGTTGCTGTTTGAAAGTAGTCGTGATCGCTCTGTGGCATTGATATTGATCGATAATATTTTTTAAATAAATTTTTGTTTCAGAGACAAGCTTATCCACGCGGTTTCTTCGTAGTTCTCGTCGTCAAAGGAGACGACGCCGATTGCGGAGACGTTGTCGAGGGCGTGAATCCTTTGCGTAGAAAATTTGTAAATTTACTCATAAAGCCCAGTATAAGCAAGGAGGATTTTATTACCGCATCCGCGACAGCCCTCTCCATCGGTGTTGTATTTTGTGCAATGTACATAATCGGTGTTGTCGCGCACAATGCCAGAAAGGGCAGAAAATTGAGAGAACAATTGCTGAGCGATCAGCAGGAGATTACCGTGGAGCCGGTCTATCTGCAGAGTCCGTCGATCGTCGACGAGGTCGGTACGATTTTCCTCAGAGTCTTTAAGATTCTCGACTCGTTGAGATAAAACTTTCTCATTGCTCGATTTTTTTTCATTATTTTCCACAGGCCGGCCCTAGTCAATGGACGTCGGTCGAGGAGGACTCGTCGCTCGACGAGGACGACATCGATCTGATGGAAGACGCGCTCTCCGACAAGGAGATAATTCGAACGAAACGCGTTCTATCGGTGTCCGATCTCGCTCGGAAGGAACCAAAGATACTTCGTCACAAGTCCCGCCTGTATTTGTATTACTTGACGACGATCGCTGTTTTTTACGCGCTGCCGGTCATACAACTGGTCATCACCTATCAGAACGTTGTTCACGTAACGGGAAATCAGGATCTTTGCTACTATAATTTTCTGTGCGCCCATCCGTTGGGCCTGCTTTCGGACTTCAATCACGTCTTCTCGAACTTCGGTTATATTCTTCTCGGTCTGCTGTTCATATTTCTCACTTACACGAGGGAACAGGCGGACGTCGATCACGCTGAGAAGAAAAAGAGCTTCGGTATTCCTCAGCACTACGGTCTCTTCTACGCTATGGGCACGGCACTCATGATGGAAGGTTTGCTCTCCGGAAGCTATCACGTTTGTCCGAATCATAGCAACTTTCAATTCGGTAAAGTACAAAAAAAAAAAAATAGTGCAATACGATACTAGTGCAAAAAACTTTTTCTGACGAGTGCAAGTTTGCAGTACGGATCGAAGGCGAGTGTTGCAATCACGTGAGTTGAGAAGACGTTTTTTGCACGAGTGTCGTACACATTTTTATTTCACATGGTTTGAAAATGAGGTTTTTACGCATGCTGGCGAAAACCGTCATTGTTCCACCAAATGAAATAAATGATTCTTTGCGGTTTTTCATGATGAGCTATCCGTTACGCGAGACTCACGCTTTATTTTCTTTTCAGATACGAGTTTCATGTACATAATATCTGTGCTCTGTATGGTGAAGATTTATCAGACTCGCCATCCCGACATCAACGCCCGAGCTTCGTTCACTTTTAGCGTACTGTCGCTTATCATTTTTCTCGGTATGGTTGGCGTGCTGAACGGCTCGAAGGGCTTTTGGATTATATTCACGATGGTGCATCTAATCGTCTGTGTGGCATTGACCGTACAGATTTACTACATGGGTCGGTGGAAATTAAACCGGGGTATGATCCGTCGCGTTCTCATGGTAGGATATTAATTTCTATGCCGCATGGTCCCACTACCTTCGCTTTTTTAAAAATAATTTTACGTGTAATTCTCGTTATTGTTATCGAGACGCTGAAACACGACGCGAGGACTGGCCCGTTCAACGTCCTGAGACCTCTGTACGGCGGAAGACTGCTGCTCCTTCTCGCAGCAAACTTTTGCAACATTGCACTCGCCGTGTACGGCAATATGCATCATGACAAAGATTTTGCAACTTTTTTGCTAGCCGTACTCATGTCCAATCTGATTCTCTACACGTTCTTCTACATAGTCATGAAGGTACGGTGAATTGTTAAATTAAAGATAAATTGAAAAAAAAAAAAAAAATTCGCTTGCTACTAATATATATACTGTTAATGAATATACTATTTACATTCAGCTTTGCCACAGAGAGAAAATTCTCCTAGAGCCTTTATGCTACATCGTTCTCTCGTTCGTAACATGGGGCGGTGCTCTCTATTTCTTCGTAAACAAATCTGTCTCGTGGGCGAAGACCCCGGCGCAGTCTAGGCTGTACAACAAACCTTGCGCCTTGCTGAACTTCTTCGATTCCCACGACATATGGCATTTTCTCTCGGCCCTGGCGATGTTCTTCTCGTTCATGGTGCTACTTACCCTGGACGACGACTTGGAGGACACACATCGCAGTCTCATACCAGTCTTCTAGCACGAAAATCGCCCGTTCCCCGAAGCTTGTCTATGGTACGTCGATGAAAAACTAAAAACAAAAATCAAATAAAATAGAATATTGTTTATATATATATATACATATATATATTTTTTTTTTTAATATATTTTTTTCACGGCAGTGTAATTATGATCCAGAATCCTCTACACTCACTACGTCTCTCGTCCATAGTGCAAATTACATTCTATAATTCACTCAGTTTCAATGTACAAAAAGGAAAAACCAAAACAAAAAAAAAAGTACGAACTTTAACATGCACGAAAACGTTCGTTTCAATTTCTTTTAAACATTATTCTTTCACTCTACCTTTCTCTCTTCTCTTTAAAAATAAATATATATAATCTCTGTGTATTTACCCGGGGTTTCATTTTCTTTTTCGCGAATCGCATGATTTTTTTTTCTCCGTACACACGCTCACACAACGCATAAGTTGCGTTTCGCGTGTCTCGTACTCGCTTAACTATTGTTTTTGTTCTTGACGTTATCACCGCCAAAGCTTGCGATATATACACAATATATATAAACACACGTGCGGTTCCGCGAGCCTACGCGGATAATTCACAATTGCCGACGCCGATACTCGAAACCCGTTCGTGCTCGCTATCAATAGAGAATAATAATTAAAGCGCTTTCAGAAGCAGCCGAACGCCATTCCGGCAACTGTTTTTTTTTTCTTTCTTTTTCATAAATTCGCCTGCATCATTCGTGTAGTATCTAAACTGTACAATTGATTAATGTCTAAAGTCCTTTTGTTTTACGTGTATCAAAGTTTGTGTGCCGAACTCGCGCGCGGACAACATCCGTGGGATGGAAAATAAATGAAGATTGAGAATAAAGAGAGAGCAAGATTACGACGACGCGCTGGAGTCGTTGTGTGGCTCTTGGCCCGACGCCTCCAGTTGCGTGAGCGTGCGTTGAAGCTCGGCCCGTTCGGACGGGTGAAGTCTGTGGGCGATTTCGAGAACGGCGTCGAGTCTGACTTCCGGACAAGCCTCGAGAACTTCCTTTATCTTGGTCACAACGGCGTCTCGTCTGACGCAATTGATGTTGCGAGCGACGACGCTGTTCTCGCTGTCGCGCTGGGCGATGAGCCAGGGGACGACGCTCTCGTCCTGGTCCCACAGATAAGACTCGGTTGCGCCCTTGTCCTCGACGAACCAGCGTCTCAGCATCGCGTCGACCTGTCCCTCGCCGGTCGTCGGCTGGGTCGTCAATATATCACGCCTTATCTCCTCTTCCAGAAGACGACGACGCAAGCGCCAGTACAAAAGTCTTCGGGATCTTCGCCATGGCACGATCTCCTGTATGGTGTTCTTCTCCAACATCCGCTCGGGAGTGTCGTGAAGCTCGGCGAAGTGGACGGCGACTTGGTGATACATCGGCTGAAGGACGCCCTCGCGCGTGCGAATCATCGCCTCGTGATTCGCCCGCTCCTCCACCGACATCGAAGTTGACATTTTTTCCTGTGATTGAATATCGATAGACTGATCAATAATGTTTGTATAAAGAGAAAGAATATTAGATTTTTGTTTGTTTTTTTTTTTCTTGCTTTCACACGACGTGTTTTCCGAGCTTAAATATATAATGCGTGGAGTTTACCTTTAAACTTTGTATCACTGGATCGACCCGGTGCATTGTTTTTATAATGTCCTTGAGACGAAACTTTATCTCGACGATACCCTCGGGCTCGAGGACGCCGCCGCGGCTCGTCGGGTCGGCGAACAACTCCATGTGACGGGGATTTATCGACGGATCGACCACGGCCCATGCTCCGCCTCGCAGCTCGCCGTTCGGCGGAATGTAGACGAGCACCGGCCTCGTGTATTCCCTCAGTCCGTCGACGATGTAAGCACCGAATTTCATTATTTGCTCGTACATATCTGAAAAAAATAAGTAATTGAGCATTATTCACTTCACATTTTCGCGAGATAAAAAAAATCGAAATCAGCATTTTTATCGGATGGATGAGAAAAACAAGAAGCTGCAAAGTACTTCGCACATGGTTTCCTCAATTCTTATAATTTTATGCATAACTTTCTCCATGAGAAAGTTTACTGGACAATTTTCGGCTTCCTCGTCGAAGAAGCTATGGGCAAAGTTGTGAGAAATGAGAAAGCCGTGTGGTAATTCTTTGCAGCTTTTTTTCGTAACATTAACAAATTTCTACATCTCATAAAATTAAAACGGTCGAAAGTCATGGCAAAATTTTATTGTAGAAAATCGCTAATTGAAATGTGCATAATTCATAGTTTTGAGGACATCTCTTAAGGTAAACGCCCCGGTATTCGACCATGTATCAGTCTCAAAGTATTAACGCACATATTGTCTAAAACGAAGAAATTATTAACAAATAAAATAGTGAAATCTTTTTGAAATCGGACATTTTTCCGAATTCTCCAAGTTTGCAAAAAAATTATATCCCATTACACTAATTGATGGATGCTTGTCGAAAAATAGAGAATCCAAACTTTCCCCACTAGTCCAGCCACATATACAAAAACTTCCTTTTAACATGAGAAATATAATTTCCAATTTTCCTGTTTTCTAAGATGGTCCGTTATTGGGCCTTTTCCTTATACATTTTTCTCCACCAACGACGAATCTCCAAATAATTTCATTCCTACAGCCGACATTCGATGCACAAACACTCGCGTCCTACATCAAATACGACTAAGTAAAGCTCTCCCTACCTTTCATGCCACCGGAGAACCCTCGCCAGTTGGCGAATATGAAAAGCGGAAGTTCCTCCTTGTTGAAGTCCTTGATAGCCTGAGCGGTCTTGTAGGCGCTGTCTGGGAACCAGACTTGTCCGGCTTGCGAGACAGTCTTAGCCTCTGAGTCGAGATTGGCCGGATCAGCCGGCAGATGAAGTTCGACGGTTCTCGTCTCCACGGCTATGACGCCGCAGGGTATGCCGCCGAGTCTGGCCCTTCCCGCGACGACAGTTTGCGCCCAGGGTCTCATTATCTCCTCGAATGATCCACGATCGAAGAAGCCCGTTTCCCATATAGCCGCGTCGCCGGGTAAGAATCTTCCCTCGAGCATCCACCGCGGATCGTACGGAGTCTTCGTCGGCAGATAGCCGATTTCTCGATCGACCGGATCGACGGACGGAATGATCGGCAGCGGTGCTCCCTTGGCTTTGGGCATGTAGCTCAGCCACTTGAGAATGGTCGCGATACCGTCGAGGTCCCTCGGCTCGGTGACGTGAGAAATGCCGTTGTTGTGCATTATCTGAACGCCCCCCAATTGATTGTTGCTCGCGTAAACTTCTCGTCCGAGAACGGTGTTCAGAGCTTTGTATCCGGTCAGAATGATGTGCGAATTTTCAATCTGTATAACACGCTGTCCCAACCTCACGAGATAGGAGCCGATTCCGATCGCCCGACAGGAGACGAGCGATATCGTTATCACGTCCTCGTAAGCCCTCGAAGTTTCGCCGGCCGTCATACCGGCGTACTTGAGATTCTCGACGCCGAGGCCGTCCTCCTTGCCGATGATGTCGGTTATCCTGTAACGTGACTCGCCGCCGTCCTGAATGAGGCAGGCCTTCAGCGAGTTCAATGACGCTAGTCGAGCGTAGTCGTCGGGCGACAGATAGATGTACTTGAAGCCCTTCTCAGGCTCGTTCTCGTCCTCCCAAGCGATCCTGAAGACGGCCTTAACCTCCTCGGCGAGGCCAATCCGAGCGCCTGAGTTCGCCGAGAAATATATACGCGGAATATTGAGCAGTCTCGCGCGTTCGGAGGCTTTGCAGAAAACGAGATCCTCCTTAGGACTGAAGGATCCGATGAGATGAGTGAGATCGTTCGCAATGAGAATTATGTCCCGCCCAGCGGGATACTCGGGAGTGTAGAGACTCAATCTCCAGGCGACCATACCGACGTCGTTCTCGCCCGGCAGTCTCTTCTGCTCGACGAGATTGTCGCCGTCGAGGATGAGCTCGACGCTGTCGAGGACCGGGCTCGGTATCGCGGGATTCTCGACGCCGGGTCTCTCCTCGTAGTGTTTCGTCCACAGTTTTTCGATCTGCTGGCGAAACATGTCCGGAAGATCGTAGACGTAAGTCGTGCCGGCGCTCTGCGCCTGGAACCTCTTAGCCTGAAGATAATCTTTGGTGAGGTAGGGCGTCGAGATCGGAAGACCGTGCATCGGTCCTGGTCGCCAGTTCGGATTGGTCGCCGCGCTCGCGGAGCCGTATGACTCGAAGCGGATAACGCCGCCCTTCTGATCGGTCGCCTCGCTGTACAAGTGAAGGTCTATGCTGTAGCCGCTGTCGTTCGATATGCAGAGACGAACGTTCGAGGTCGGTTTTCCCGGTGCCGGACGTATCGTCATCTTGATCTCGGCCTGACGGACGCGAAGCTTCCAGAGCCTCGGACCGTAACGCAGAACCATGTTCGTGACGCTCTCCTCGATCTTCGCTGGGTCCATTATCACGGTCGGTACGAAATTGAGGTATATGTGGTTGCAGTCGGTGCGCTTGGCGAGGGGGTGCGAGAAGGCGACCTCGAGCTCGTCCATCGCCTCGAGGAGAACCCTCTCGCCCTCGTTGTGAAGATAATCGAAGCTCGCCTCCTTCGTCACGAGATCAGAGTGACGTATTATCGAGCGTATAAAGAAACGGTAGTCGGTAACCTGCTGGCCCTTCGCGACCTTCGCCTTGCCGAGATAGAGATGCATCTTCTGGTTCGATATCGGCAGTGCCTCGAGATCGTAGGTGCGCATTCTGTTGAGCTCGAGCTGGAAGGCGCAGCCCGGCTCCAGATGACGATAAATCCTGTCCTCCACGAAACCGTCGCGCTGACGGAAGGTAAAGAATTTCGGGAACTGTCGCCTCTTGAGAGCACCGAAGGTTACTCTTCTTATGCCACGCGATATGAGCTCCTCCTTGTTGGTGGCGCACCAGTCGCCGAAGAGCCTCGCCATCGTCGCGTCGTCCTGGTTGCCGTTGTCCTGGACCGCGATGCTGAGTATGTGAACGGGCTCGACCGGACGATCGCCCTTCTCGATCGGGCCGGTCGCCTCGGCGGTGCTGAAGGAGACGTTTATCGACGTACTGTGACGAGACTCGCTGCCGGCTGCCTCGACGGCCTCGAGGACCTTGGCCGAGACCGAGGTCGGCGATGAGAGATCCTCGAGAAGATCCAACACCTCGTCGCTGTACTGGGAGAACTGGTCGAGATCCTGGAAAGCTGCCATGGCTCCCGTTCGGTGATTGACCAAGGAGAGATTCTGACGATTGGGATGGTTCGTCGGTAGCATGAATTGGAAATGAACCAGAGGTATCTCGCCCGAGAGCTCGAGATGCTGGAGGCAGGTGAGCTCGTAGCTTATGTAAGCCCGACGAACGTAAACCTCGAGGGCGGCGTTGCAGACCGCTCGATTTGAGTGATAGAAGAAATCGTGCAAGATATCGAATATCGAAGTTTCGGATAGTATGAGCTTCTGGAGATTCTCCGGATGAAAGTCGTGGCCGTACATGTCGACGGCCGATAGGAAGATCGACTCCATCTGGTTGTGCCTGAGTTCGTAGGCAGGCTGGTGAGCGGCGATGAGAACCTGCCTGGCTCTGAGGGCGACCCTGCTGTGCTCAGTTCGATTGAGGCTCGTCAGTTCCGTGAGGGTCGTGGCGAGCTCGTCGGTCAGGCCCGGCTCGTTCGCCCACAGGTGATCAATGAGCATCGTCACGAGGATGTTCTTCTTGGTGACGTGATTGTGACTGAATATCGTCGCGGTCACCATCGCCATGTCGTCCTTGTAGCGGGCTATGAGAGCGGAGACGCACTTGTCGTAATGACCCTGCTGAAACTGGCTCTCAACCGTGTAGTATTGCCGCAGAAGCTCGTGAACGGCGGTCTTCATTCTGCCCCTTATACCGTTTCGGTATCTCTGTACCAGCTGGACGATTGCCTGGGTCGTCAGGAAGAAGACGTCCCTCTCGGCTCTCTTGGAGAGGGTAGCGGCGTGGCCGTCGATCACCGCAGCGATCTGCTGACTCGGAAATTGCGCCAGTACCGAAGTTATGTTTCTCTCGTAGAGGGTCATCAGCTTTCGTATCTTCTTCTCGACGGATATCGGTATGCGACCCGATATCGTCGCTATCACTTCCTGGAGCTCGAGCAGCGGAAGACTCGGATCGCGGAGCGAGCACATGAACACCTCGATGAGCTCCCGCAGACGAGGCAGGTGGTAGGGATCGGGCAGGCAGTAACCGGCCAGCGTGTTCTCGAGCGCGCTTCGATACTTGGCGTGAAGATGATTGAGCTTTTCCGGTATGACCGGCGCGGCGGCGACGGGGAATTGACCGCTGTACTCTTGAGCCTTGGTAACGAGCGTCGGGTCGTCGAGCTCGAGATGCGCTATGAGCGTTCCGGCGTCGAGAACAGCGCCTGGTCGTTTCACGTAGAAAACGCTACCGGCCTCGCCCGCCGTTACGGTCATTACCATCTTCATTACCTCGATCTCCGCGTAGGCTTGTCCGGCGTCGACGTGACCGCCGTCCTCGACCGTGAAGCTTATGAGCTTTCCGGCCGACGGCGAACGAAGCAACGACGGATCGTTGTCCTTGTCGAAGACGCAGGTCTGATTGCCGATCACTATCCGATAGCGATCGACCTCCTCTCTCATGTAAGTAGTGAAACTACCGCCGTCGAGGGAGACCAGCATACCACCGTCGGAGAGACGATGAATGTCGACCTCCTTGTAGGAACCGTTCATGACGAGGAAGTAACAGTTTGGTCCGGATTTGGCAGCTTGAACTTTGTACTTGAAACCGTCGTTTATAAGCTCGACGTCGACGACGTTGTTGAGATCGTTGCTGGCTTGTATCTGTCCCTTGTCCAGGGCCGTCTGAAAACCAGTGAAGGCGGCCGTTATCGTGCGGTCAGCTATGTGAAGAGCGCCGCAGATGACGGCGAGCAGGACGTCCGGCTTGTCGCTACGAACACGCTCGGCGATCAGAAGATCGAGCCAGGCCGTGTCGATGTTGTTCGTCAGGAAACACTCGGTCTCCAGGAGAGTTATCAGGTACTCGACCGTCGTACGAAAGTCTCCTCTTATGCTCAATTCCTTCAGCGCGACGACCAGATTCTCCCGGGCCTGATTACGATCCTCGCCCCACGAGAAACAGTGACCGAACTGCGAGTCCGCGAATTCGTGGAGACCGCCCGAAGCGCCGACCGAGAAGTAACCCCATACGTTCTTCGACGAACGGAAGTTCAGTTCCTGTACCGTGCCGGAACTGGGCTTGAAACCCTCGTCGGGATTTTCGCTAGTTATCCTCGCCGCTATCACGTGACCCCAGGGCTGGGGCTTGTGACGAGGCTGATCGAAGTCTATCGCGCTGTCGCCCCACGGACTCTCGCCGTACAGGAGACGTATGTCCTTTATGTGATGAAGGGGCAGACCCATCGCTATCTGCAGCTGCGCCGCTGGCAGATTCACGTCAGAGACCATCTCCGTGCAAGGATGCTCCACTTGAAGACGCGGATTCAGCTCGAGAAAGAAGTAACGTCCCGCCGTGTCGTAGAGATACTCGACCGTACCGGCGCTCACGTAACCGACCATCTTCGCCAGCCTCACCGCCGCTTTCTCCATCTCCTCGAAGACCTCCGATTTGGCTATAACGGCCGGCGCTTCCTCGATGATCTTCTGATGACGCCGCTGTATCGAACAGTCGCGGCCGAACAGCGATATGGCGTTGCCGTAATTGTCCGCCAACAATTGGACTTCCAAGTGACGAGCGCACTTCGCCAGCTTCATTATGAATATCGGTGAACCTGGAATTTCCGTTTGCACCTGACGAAAGAGCGTCGGCAGCTCCTCAGCATTTTCGACCTTGCGGATACCCTTACCACCGCCGCCCTCGCTCGCTTTCACCATTATCGGAAAGCCTATCTTGTTCGCGGCCGCGAGACACTCCTCGGCCGACGACACGCAACCCTTCTTGAATAATTCCGATGATATCTTTATCTTCTTGCCGCTGTAGTGCGCCTTCAGGTCCGAACCCGACCAGGGCAGCGTCGGCACGTCCGCGGTCTGCGCTACTATGCTGGATGCGATCTTGTCACCGAGAGCCCACATCGCTCTCTCGGACGGTCCTGTTTGAAGAAAATGTTATCATTGTTATTATATTTATACTGCTTAAGAATGTATCACACATGCATTCCCAAGCAAAAGTTTAATTCGATCGAAAGTTCAGTACTCCGCGATATGACAGAAATCTGAGAAAAATTAGCCGTATTAATTATGTCAAGCATTTTGCATAATAGTAATTCCAAAATGAAATTAGAAAACGTTTTATTTTCATATTTTAAATGAAGTCCTTGATTTTTTGGAATCCATATGAATTTTTTCAGAACTTTCTTACGTTTCAAAATTTGTTTTTTTCATTTGAAAATTTGAAAAGTCGATGTAGAGGCACAAATTTCGGATATGTTTCCGTATCGCGATTCCACAGTACACACAAATAGTTATGATCTTAAAAAAAAAAATTGAAATAGACAATTCAAAAACGTACGAAAATTCTGAAAACATTCATATGGTTTTTAGAAAATTAATAAATGCATTTGAAAAAAACTTTTACTCATTTTTGATCATTTGATGAGCAATTTTCTTTTAGCAATTTGTTAATAACTTTTTGACATTGTTATTATGCAAAATCAATGTTCTTGACACCGTTTCGTTAATACAGTTGACTTTTGTAGATTTTTATACCGATAGGAAGCGTTCAAATTCTTACTGGATCGCACGTTTGGCTGGGAATATACGTTTGAAGCATCCTTTATGGACAAAACTTATACACGTATGTGCACACCTCTACACTATATTCTTGTAAAAAGAGCATTGTTCCATATATAATAAATATATAACTAAATAAATGAAATAAGAATCGTCACTGAAAAATTGAACTTGATCGTCTATCAATTGCGTACCGATAAATGAAATGTCCTTTTTGTGCAAAAGTTCCGGCAGTTTCGGGTTCTCGGAGGCGTGACCCCATCCGGCCCAGACGGCTTGGACCTGTGTACGCATAGCTATGTCGACGATGAGCTCGACGTTCGCGTAATTGTTGTTGTTCGATCCGCCGGGCACTGGCACGTACTGATCTGCCATTTTTATGTACTCGGCATTCGCTTTGAGATCCTCCGGTGTTACCATCACGACGAATCTCACCGCTCGCTCGTTCTTGAACATCTCGTACGACCATCTTCTTATCGAACGCATACATTTTACAGCGGCGATTCCGTTATTAGCAATAAGAATCTGAAAAAAAAGAAGTTTATTGAAGGATAAATAAATCATTAAAAATACAGCTCGAAATATTTAAAAATATTTTACGAATGTATGAAAATAATATTTTGATATATTCTATCGAAATATTCTAACGAAACGTTTCTTAAATAATTCGGAAACATACATAATCTTTCGACACATCTGAAGTGTTTTGAAATATTTTTTATTTTATGTTTCGCCGAAATATTTATAATGTTCCGTGTGTTTATGCGGGCAAAAGATTACTGAAACATTTCAAAATGTTTAAAAATATTTCGTGAACATATTTTCAAAATGCTTTCAAAACATTTCGCAAATATTTTGTAATACAGATAAAATATTTTCAATATTTCAAAAAAAAAAAAATGACTGAAACCTTTTAAAAATATTTCCGTGCGATGTGAAAAGGTGCAAAAAAAGAAAATGATTTGTGCATGAAATGGTTCAATCGTTTTGTTTCGAGAATTGTCAACTCGCCTTGCTTGACAACAGAAACTCGTGGCTACGACCCGTTTTTTCTACGTTTCATTGAGAATCGAATAAATAACTCATTAACATTTGCCTTAACGAGTATCCGCCGATAGCTCGGACGTCACAGAAACTAGAATCAAAGTACAAGGCCCGAAGATTCAACGAGCTCGGTCGCGCGACGTACGTCCCATTTCCATCGAATAATATTCCATGCAACGAACGTGCGATTGCTTTTTTTTCTTTTTTTTTTTCCCCTCTTCATGTGATTGCACTTCATCGAGCAGGCGAGCGTGTACACTTTTTCTCCGCTTTTAGATCGCGAGATAGATTCACGTCACTGTTCGGTCAGAGTGGAGATTCTTTTTTTCCTTCACACGATAATTGACTGCTCATATTTGATCACCGACTAGATTTCTTTCCACGATTTTCTTTTATTTTTTTCTTCTTTTTCATGTCAAGTATTTCGCAATGAATTTACCTTGTCGATAACTTTTGTGCCGTTGAAGCGACGAACGAATTCTTCGGGTGTAGCGACTGTGAAATCTTTTTCTTGTAGACGACTCTGCGCTTGAATCATCACCGTGCCCTGCGACATGCTGGGCCTGCGAAAATATAAATCAAATTCCAACATTATTACCACATTATGTATTCGTCACCGAGGAATTATCGATAAGCGTCGATATCACGTTTATTATTAATGTAAAATCAATAATTTTATATAATCGCATTCATTGCGGATATCTCTTTTTCAATCTGCTATACCTATAAAAATAAATCATTTGTAAGATTTAAAGCAAAGCTTCTTCAAAGATTATCCGTCGATGTGAAATGAGAGAAATTATTGACACACATTGACTCCTTCAATCCTGCAACGATAAAAATTACACAAAAGGGAAATACGATTATCACGTTCGATCACTCCGATTCACTTATGACCATCAATAAGATTAACCGATAAGAAATTTAATAACGATTAAGATTATGCGCTCGGCAGATAATTATTAATCGCACACAATATTTGTATAAACCCGGAAGAAAAACAAGATAGCGTGATGCTCGACTCGATCGACGATAATCGTACATACTTTTAATATAAAATGCAATTAATAATTATTTTAATAATTTTTTACTCGATATTTGCAATATTTGCATAAAGCCGGAAGAAAAATGTTGAAAATAAAAATGTTCTCATCCGTTGCTCGTAAAAGTTGAAAATTGAAATTATCAGATCACTTTCACATAATGTTCCTTTATTCGCAAAGCTTCTTCTATAAGAAAACATTCTCTGTACTTTTGGCTTCCTCATAGTGGAAGCTTCGCGAATAAATTAACATTATGAGAAAGCGATATGAAAATTTCAATTTTAAACTTTTATGAGGAAACGACATGAAAATTCGAATAATATTCATATTAGATCCGATTCACACATACACACACACATGCATCCGGACATTTCTTCTAAATGTGATTATTCTACGTTTTGGAACCTTCTCAACACGTTTTCATTCAAATCACGAATTTGTTTTTTTTTTTAACTAAAACAAAGCTTCCTCTACGAGGAAGCAAAACGAAGCGAGCACTCAACGTCGTCCTGGAAATATTAACGTCAACATAAATTGACGATAAACGTAAATATTTTTCATATAAAATATAATTAATCATTATTTAAGTAATTCCATGTCAAGATACCCGCGACAATATACAGAAATGTAGAAGATTTCTGTCAACTGACGAAATAACGTGCACGACGTCGCGGAGAGAAAGTTACACAGCACAGTTGAGTCAAACTTGCAGAGGCTCGCTTCGAAGAGAAGTTCCTAATATTCGATCGTGTAAGCATTCTTGAGATTCCTTCTAGTTTCGAGGCTTCAAGGCCACGCTCGGACTAAACAATTTCTATTTTTCTCTCCTACGTCACATAAAATAATAATAATAATAATAATAATAATAAGATTGTAATAATAACTATACTTGCTTGGTCTTAAAATTCTCATCGCCGCATAGTGCGGACGATTTTTTTTTTCGTCTAAGAAAGATAATCAAGGATTTGATAAGCACCGTCAGAGTGAAGACCGTGCTAAATACGATCAACGGATTTTCCATTACAAAGAGAAGTTCGAAACTTGTCAAAAAATCATTAACAGTCTCGAGAGGCAACATCGCGATGGTCGACAATTCAGCTGACTCAAGTTATATCCACGATTGTTTCACACAGCGAAAAAAAAATTTAACGCGTCGTCGTAATACGATAATGTCGTCATTGCTGTGGCAAACGCGCTCGCGAGCACAAGGAAGTTTTTGGTAAATTTTAACAGACTGACTCAATTGCAATAAAAAATTAATCTTCGACTGTGGACTTCTGATGCAGGTTATCCTGATTTATGCGGATACGAAATGTAATCGTGCTTGGCAAACATTGTCGAGTTTTTGTGTATTTAATAATAACATTATTGACAATAATAACTTTGTTCGATTGTGTTATGAATCCATGCTCGCAGCACGGAGCCTCGGGAAACACTGGCCGGTGCCTACGTGATTAACGGTAAACTGAAATACACTCTCATTCAAGGAAGTTTGCCGTTCGTTTCTATATTTGAAAAATTTTGTTCGGAGTTTACGTATACAAATTAAAGTCCAGCGCTTTTCAAATTAAAAAATGTTGGACTTCAATTTCATGTCGATTTCAGTCGATTGGGGGGGGGGGGATAGATTTCGGGAAAAAACAGTTTAATTTTTTTCCCGCGGTAATAAAAAATCTGATAGAAAATTCCCCATGATTAATTAGTTCTAAAAGTTTTTTGATCGTGAAACTGGCACATTAAATTCAATGTACAATTGTGGTGAAAAATTGATATACTTTTTCGTCGAAATTAAAGCCAATTATAAAAATTAAAGTACTTTCATAGTAACATTAAAGTAAATTATTACAAATAAAGTACTAAAAACATTTCCAATGTTTTTGATACACTGACTATCAATTTTTCATCACAATTGTACATGAAATTTAATGTACCAGTTTTTTTTTATAAAAACTTCCACTCCGGTAATTCCATAGAAATTTTTTTTTACACTGTAACGCTCGCAACCCTACCAGAAAACATCTCTGCAACATAAAAACCCTACCAGAAATGAAATAAAACTTTCATGTCTTCCTTTTCAATATTTTCGTTTTTTTTCTTCTTATTCGGAAATAATAAATATGATTTTATTACGTGAGTCCTAGACTCGGAACGGTGAGACGTTCGATTTAGGGGGAAAACGTTTAATTTTTTTTTTTTTCACGGCAAAAAAAACACTTGATTGAAAGTTCCTCACGACTGATTGATCGTAGCCGTGTTCCGATGGTGTGAAAAAAGTCCCAAGTTCGAATATAAAAAATCGTAGGAGTTTCATTAAAAAAAAGTGTTTTCGGCTTTTCGTATTTGAAAATGATAAACATGATTTTATTACGTGAGTCCTGGACTCGGAACGGCGAGCCCACCGGAAGTTGAGGGAACTTCCGGCTCCTCCTTCGACGAACTCGATGCATCGTCTTCGCTCTTCTCCGAATTCATTCTCGAAATCGCGGCTAGCAGATTGTCCGAACTCTTCCAAATCGGATCTTTCTCATCGCTCTGAACCAAAACGAATCTTTTCATCCGTTTCATCGCTCGGGTGTCCATCAGTCTCGTCCAAAGATTTCTCACGGACTCGTACAGTTGGAAGATTCTCGGAAGACTCCGAGGTATCTCTGCCTCGACATTCGTCGCGTTCACTTTCGTAGATTTCTCACTCGACAATGAAATTAAATTATTACAAATTTTAATTTACAATAAATATACGACCGATGATCTACCGCGACGCGGGCTTCGTTTGCCTCGCTAATTGCACTCTTCGCTACGCTTGGAGTGCGAAGAAAAAAAATACACTCACAGTTGTATTTTCTTTTTTTTTTTTTTTTTCAGCTACATATGATCAAAGTCCAGAGGAGTCTGCGACGATCCTTGAGATCGTTGAGAGGCAAGCAAGGTTTTTACCGAAGTATTTAAAGAATGGAATTGTCTGATCTTTTTTATCTCAACTTTTGTGGAAAGTCATTTAGTTAATTTTGACGATTTCAAGTACCGATTTTTTCTTAGTTTTTTTCTTTTTTTTTTGGGTAAATTTAAGTTTTTAATTTTCTTGCCCTTCGACTCCAAAAACTGTTATTCTATGCATTCCGCTGGAAAAGGTTCCATTGCAGCTCATGAATTTAAGCTAATTGCGTGCCTCGTTACACTTGGAGTGTGAAGAAAAGCTTCCTCTATGAGGAAGCAAAGTACACACGCAGTTGGAATTTTTATTTTCAGCTAGGATCAAAGTCCAGATGAGGCTGCGACGATCCTTGAGATCGCTGAGACGCAAGCAAGGTTTTTAGCGAAATATTGAAAGTATGGAATTGTCTATGATTTTTTTTTTTTTCTCAAGTTTTTGTAGAAAGTCTTTTAGTTAACTTTTTGACGACTTCGCGTACCGATTTTTTCTCCTGTATTTTGTTTGTCTTTTTTTTAGGATACATTTATGTTCTTAATTTTTTGGTCTTGCGACTTCAAACACTGTTATTTAAAGCATTCCGCTGGAAAAGCTCCGTTGCAGCTCGCGAATCAAAAGCGCGCGAGTCTCTCGCTCGGAATTGGAACGGCGCTGAATTATTTCCGAACGTCGCGACTCGAAACACTTGTCGTCAGATAACAAACGAAAACTGCACCGTTTATGCAACAAGCTCTTCGCCCTCTAAGGATTTACGTAGCTGCCACAATGACCATGATAACAAGTGATTTATTTTTGTTTTACTCCGGTATTTTAAATGTCATTTACATCTGTTTCAAACAGTCGTGTATTTAAAATGACAAAAAAAAAAAATGGTCACAAAAATATCCTCCGTTTATTTTTATTTCTATAAAAGTTGAATTTATCGGAGTGAATTTACAGTGGACGGAAATTTTTAAAGCAGCACGTCCTTCCTGACGAGGAGACCAACGGTCACTGTCGATCGTTCAGGTCGACAGTACTTTCGTCAGGGGATTCCCCTTCCCAGGTGCGCACCTCGTACGGCAAGAAAGTCCGGCTACATCGGCAGGCAAAAAGTTGACTGCTTCTTATCGGTTTTTTTTTCTTTTTCTTTTTTTCCCCCAAAGTTACGCCTCTTTGCGACTCATAAAGAAGTCACAGGTAGATTTATGAACATCCGGTAGAGCAGTTCGCGAGTGACCACTTCAATACCTCACCGAGGAAAACGGATTGTAAGTTTTTCAGGAATTTTTGCATTCCAAATATTTTTATGATAATTATTACTGTTTTTTCTTTTTTCCTTATAGTTTTCAACAACACTGTCCAATTATTACGGTTCAGTTTCTTGTTTTTTTTTGGTCCTTCCAATTTTAAATTACAATACTGTTCAGATTACCGTTTTTTTTTTTCTTTTTTTTTTCGTTCCAGTTATCAACACTGTCCAATTATTATTCTTTGTAACTACGCGTTAGAATACGAAGTACCAAATTGAAAGTTATAGCTTGGCGTTCGATGCTTTTTTCGACGATGTTCATGTCGATATGATAATTCGAGTCGACGGCGGAGCGCCGCGCGGTCTAACGGGATAAATGTACGTGACTATTATTGCGTAATTAATGCGACGCATAGTTATCGCCGATAATTACACAACGGTTGGCAACTGGACTGAACCATAAATTGAGAATTTGCTATAAAAGTAATTCTTAATAAAATGTCGAGTCGAGTTTCCAAAAGAAGAAATAATAATAATAATAATAATAATAATAATAATAATAATAATAATAATAATAATAATAATAATAATAATAATAATAATAATAATAATAATAATAATAATAATAATAATAATCATAATAATAATAATAATTCGAGTAATATGAAAAGTGATATAGAGGTGCAAATTTGTAAATAGTCATTTACCATACAAGTGCGATAAAACTTTTTCTGACGAGTGTGACTTTGCAACACGAGCCGAAGGCGAGTGCTCGCGTTCAGACAAAGTTTTTCGCAGAGTATCGTACCAAATATTACTTCACAACGTGTGAAAATCGCAGTTTTGCGTAAAACTGCTATTTTCGCAACGAGCCTAATGAATTAATGTAGAGGCGCAAATTCTACCTGCAAAAAATATTACAGTAGTATAAAGAAAATCATACTTTTTTTTTATATATCTCCTATGTTTATTATCTCTCTTAATTCTAATTATACGTCATATAAATTATTGTCGAAGCAAATATAATCATGATGTAGAGGCGCAAGTGTGTAACCTCGAGAAGTATTACAGTAATGCAAACAAAAAAAAAGACAAAACAAAAAAATGTTATTCGTTATAAGCTTATTATCTCTGTGCAAAGATAATCATTTCGATTAATTCGTGGTAGAGACCGAGTAAAAAAAAAAAAAAAAAAGAAGAAAAAAAAACATTAAAATTGGCACGAATGTTTACGGGTCGAGGGTAGAGGCGCTTCTACGCGCCAGACGGGCGAAGCGCATCAGGCGAACGAGTCCGGCGTCGGCGAGTGGAGCGTTCCCGATCAGCTGACACCACCTGACTAATGTCGGCCAATCGCGTATCCCTTTCCTACTCTCGGCTGGCCAGGAAGCACGTGCTCTCACGCTCATAACGTAAGAGCGCGCAGCAGGCCGTGCTGTGCGCGCACACGTGCACATCGTGGTCAGTCGCCACGAGGGTTTTCAAAGACACCAAATAATGACGACGAAAAAAAAAAAAAAAAAACAATCGTCGTAATTGTGCGCGAGTGAAATCAGACGTGAGGTCGATTTCAAGGACAGAAAAATCAAGTATGGTCATTTATCGCCGTGCACAATTTTTAAGCGATCGTTTTACTTGTTAAAAAAAAAAAAATCTAACGAAGTAGATCGATATTCTTGAGATATTAGCGAATAAAACATAATTTAGCTACTGAGAAGATCTTTTTAGGATAAAAGCGCTTGAAAAATAATATTAGCCCAATTGTTGGAAAAGTTTTTGAGCGCTTGTTTTCATAACTCGTGATATTAATAGATTTAAATCTATTCCCCTTGTAATTATTCACGTATATTACAAAAAAAAATCCCTGATTACAAATTTCCCAATGACAAATTTTCCTTAACCAAAGTACTGACGACTTATATTTAAAACAATTAATTATGCAAATGAAAATGCCTAATTATTGTATTAATGTTCAATTGTTTTGTTTTTTTTTTCAATATTTTCTTCACTTTTTTTTTCAAGGCTTTCTTTTGAGTACTTTTTATTTGTTTATAGAAGGATCGGCGACAATTTACTTTTTCCCTGACCAGTTTTTAAACTCCCTGATTTTTCACCGAGTGTTTTTCCCTGACTCGTCCCGATTTTTTCCCTGGCCGCGGCCATAATCTATAATACAAGACATCGGTCGTTGTTCGACGAGTTCGAATTCAACTTTTTACTGTCGAGAGTAATTTTCGGTATAGTGATTTTTGACCGTGCTGCAAAAATGTCAGAAACGACAATGTAGCATCTTCTGTTACAAGCTGATTAGCGATTTTAAACTGTCGTTACGCGGTTGAGAAGTCAATTGATCTCTGCAATTAAATCTTCAACAATTGTGTCATTGTGTAAGACACATTGACCGTCCGGACCCGGCGTTACTCGGTGCTAATGAACAGCCGATAGTATGAACTCTTTATCTGAACTGTATTTTTTTTTTTTTTTTTTTTTTTTTTTTAAATTTCATCGAATCGATTCTGTCGTGTTCAAAAACAATTTTTTTTTGGTTTACTCTCGAATGGCGAGACTCGTGATGCAACAAGCGAAGGGCGATAACGTTTTGAACACGTGAGCGTTCTGCAGAGCTGGACAGTATTTTTAATCCATGATATATTTTAAGCATTTTAAAAACGTATTTAAAATATTGAAATTCTTCTCTGGAATTCAAAGTAGTTTTTGGGTTAATTAAGTATAAAATAAAAAATATTTCTACGCCCACCTACACATTGAAATTTTAAGAATGATTGTGCGATTATCCGGAGTCAAAGAAGTTGAAAAATTTTATCGCAGAATGTCAAATTGCAGATGCGAAAGAAATATCAAACTCTGATTTACATTCCTGAATAATGAAAAATTTTCATGCCGTGTTGCAATCACAAAGTCATATCATTAGACTAAGATTTAAAACAGAAAACTTCGGATTTCGAATGCCAAATCTAAAATGCGAAGGAATGTAAACGCGAATTTCGAATGTAAAAAAATCTTAAATTTACAATGCAAACATGCTGAATGACAAATATTGAAAAGTGTCAGATGTTAAAAAATATCGGATGTCGAACTATAAATGAAATTCAATGTCAGGTATGAAGAAAAAAAATGTCAAAATTGAAATGTAATTAGAAAAAAATTACATTGAAATTTCATTGACCTCTATGACATATTTAAGGAAATACTCGAACGAAGTACTTAACAATGTATTTTAAGTACAAAAAGTATTTTGTATTTGAAATGCATATAGTAATTGGAATTTTCAGTATTTTTTTTTTTACTATTTCACCAAACTCTAGCGTTCTATAATGTGGAAAATAAAAAAAAAATGGCATCGATGACTCCACTCGGACCATTTTATCGAATAATAGCTTGTTAAGCTCTGACGACCGATGATCCGGCGCTCGGAGCTTCAGGAGGAAAAAAAAAGCCGAAGACGATTCGTTGGCTCGCAATTTTCAACGGTTTCTCGTTTCGCACTTTGAACCCTTTCAATAATGCCGCTCCGTGTTAACAGAAATTTTGCGAATAATTTTCGTCACACTCGGATAATAAATATTCAACCGTCGAATCGTTCAACGCTCGCCGGGTGACGAAGCCCGATAGCCAAAGGTCAAGGAATGGAATATTATTTTCATCGAATTTTCGCTCAAACCTTTCGTCAGTATTTTTTTTTTTTTTTCCCTCTAACCTTCCTTCACATTTTTCTTATAGATACCGGATCTCCAAAGAGAAAAATCTCACGACCTCCATTAAATTTACTTTGAGGAGATCTTCAAATATCACACGTACACAGTAAAAAAGATTTGCACGCGTAACAAACTTTTTTTGTCCAAAAACATCCACAATTATTTTGGGGTTAATTTTGCAAAAAAATATTCGTAACATTGACATGAATTTTTGTAAAATTCACAAGATTTTTCAATAAAATTAACACGAAAATAATTGTCGACGTTTGTGGACAATAAGCATTAATGCCCATTTTACTGTGTAGCGCCCCGATGAGATTTCGTTCTATTGATTTTTCCGACGATTCCTACACTCACATGCACATTTTATTTCTTGCAGCTCGCAACCGAAATAGTTCTATCGAAAAGCGATTGGAGAATTAACAAAAAAAATACATCAAACAAAAATGCAAAAAAAATGTTTTTTTTTTGCAAAAACAAAACGATTCGTAAAAAAAAAAAATCCTTTTTCACCTGAGACGCCTTCGGCGCTCGACCAGTCCCTCGACGACCGGTGGTTGTTGTTGGCCGGCATCGTTCCCCTCGCTCGGAAAACTATCCTCGTTCTCGAGCTCCTCGCACGGATCGGGATCGCCGACGACGAAGCTGACCGGTGTCTCCGCCATAGTTTCGACCGGTCGTCGTTTGTCGAACGGTCTCTTCGTTGCCGGGCCTTCGAAATCTTTGCCGCTGGCGGCGATTTTATCCTCGTCTTCCGATTCACCTCGGTGCGTCGCCACGGGATCGGCGGTGTTACCTTCAAAATACATCACAAGGTCGACGATCAGTGGATCAATCCGCAAGGCTCCTCCACCTCCTGCAATCTCGATTACTCATTCAGCGATATGTTTTGCTCCGCCCGCAGCATGCAAAAAAATCCCAGGCTCGAAATAAAGGTTTTTCATTTTTTTTTATTAATTGTCGTTATTATTATTTTTATATTAAAATCTGATGATTCGGTGGGTCGTCTCGTTGCATCGGAAAACCCCGTGAACCAGAGAGGCAGCTTTTTTTTCAAACTTTACTTTGATATTTCGGTGAATTTCTGCGCGACATGCAAAGAAATCCCAGGCTCGAAAAAAAAAGCGTTTTTATTTATTATTATTATTGTTATTATTGTTTTTATATTAAAATTTAATGATTCGGTGGGTCGTCTCGTTGCATCGGAAAACCCCGTGAACCAGAGAGGCAGCTTTTTTTTTTCAAACTTTACTTTGATATTTCGGTGAATTTGTGCGCGACATGCAAAAAAATCCCAGGCTCGAAAAAAAGCGTTTTTATTTTTATTATTATTATATAAAAATTTAATGATTCCGTGGGTCGTCTCGTTGCATCGGGAACCCGTGAACCAGAGAAGCAACTTTTTTTTAAACTCTATTTTGATATTTCGGTGAATTTGTGCGCGACATGCAAAAAAATCCCAGGCTCGAGAAAAAGCCTTTTTATTTTTATTATTTTTATATAAAAATTTTATGATTCCGTGGGTCGTCTCGTTGCATCGGGAACCCGTGAACCAGAGAAGCAGCTTTTTTTAAACTATATTTTGATAGTTCAGTGAATTTCTGCGCAGCATTCAAAAAATCTCAGGCTTGAAAAAAAGCTCTTGTATTATTATTATTATTATTATTATTATTATTATTATTATTATTATTATTATTATTATTATTATTATTATTATTAATGTTAAAATTTGATGATTCCGTGGGCCGTCTCATTGCATTGGGAGTTGCATTGGATTATTTTTTTTAACAGTTTCCTTTCACATTTCGGTGAATATCTGCGCAGCATGCAAAAAAATCCCAGGCTTGAAAGAAAGCTTTTTTATATTTATAATTTTTATTGTTGTTATTATCATTACTTTTATATTAAAATTTGATGATTCCGTCGTTTGTCATGTTGCATTGGGAGCCCACGAAGCAGAGAAGCAGCCTCTTGTTTTTCAAATCGTGTATTTTGATATTTCCGTGAATTTCTGTGGATGCGGTTTCGTTGGAATCAACAATAGAGTTCTCGCTCATTTCGTACGCGCTCTTGATGCGCTGATCGACGATATAGTTTTATTGTTATTATTGTTTCTTTTTTTTTTTTTTCATTTCTCCGTCTCTTTGTCTCGCGCGCTTTATGGCAGTTCTGATGGAAGGTCTTTTTTTCACCCGGTAGCAGAAGCGGAGCGACGAAGCTTCGTTATTTTTAATTTCATGCTCCACCATGCACGCATTGTATGATTGCCCACAGTGACTTCGTAACGGATGAAATATGTTTTTTTTTTAACTATATTTTATTTTATTCAATAAATATTATTCCTCGCATATCCCTTTTAAAAATATTGAGTAAGAAAAAATGGTAAATTTACTGTACACCGAATGTTTATTGAAAAAAAAAAAAAAAAAACTGGTTGCAACGAAGCACTTTGTAGCAACAGAGTCACAATTTACCGAATACGTTACGCACGTTCGGTCATTGAAGGATGATTTTTTTTTAAACTATATTTTATTTTTTTCAATAAATATTATTCCTCGCATATCCCTTTTAAAAATATTGAGTAAGAAAAAATGGTAAATTTACTGTACACCGAATGTTTATTGAAAAAAAAAAAACTGATTGCAATGAAGCACTTTGTAGCAACAGAGTCACAATTTACCGAATACGTTACGCACGTTCGGTCATTGAAGGATGATTTTTTTTTTAACTATATTTTATTTTTTTCAATAAATATTATTCCTCGCATATCCCTTTTAAAAATATTGAGTAAGAAAAAATGGTAAATTTACTGTACACCGAATGTTTATTGAAAAAAAAAAAACTGATTGCAATGAAGCACTTTGTAGCAACAGAGTCACAATTTACCGAATACGTTACGCACGTTCGGTCATTGAAGGATGATTTTTTTTTTCTCAAAATTTTTAATTTCTTTATTAGCTCGAACAAACAGTCATCGAATCGGATGGTATATTTAATCACATGCAATTATCAATATCGCGACGAGTGAAAAAAAAAAGAAGACCAAAAAATCGAAGGAAGTCATGCCAATCAAGTCAAGGTAGTTCGTAATCGCGAACTACCAATTAGTTCGCAATTGTAGTTGTAACTTCGAAGACTCTGTTGCAATTTTGTGTCAAAGTTTAAAGAGAAAAAAAAATGTCAATCAATTTTTGACGCGCGGAAAAAGACAACCAATTACCAAATTAATTTTCTTAACTGAACATTAATGATTTTTTTTTTCTACATTCATTTTTTTTTTTTTTTTTTTTTTTTTTTTTATAACGTTTGAACTTTGTACCGACAAAGTCACAATTTACCGAATACGCTACGTACATTCGATCATTAAAAATATATTTTTTGTTTTTAAAATTAATTTCTTATTTTTCTTGTATTATATCACATGCAACTATTAATAGCGCAACGAATGAAAAAAAAAAAGTCCGACAAATCGAACGAAGTCATGCAAAATGGTCAAGCTAGTTCGTAATCGCGAACTACCAATTCGTTTGCAATTGTGTCACAACTTCGACGACTCTGTTGCAATATTGTGTCGGAGTTTGAAGAAAAAAAAAAAAAAATGTCAGTCGTAAATTTTTTACGCGCAGAAAAAGAAGTGACTGAATTAATTTCGTTAACTGATCGTCGTTGATTTTTTTTTTTTTTTCAATGTTAATTTATTCTTTTTTTTTTTTTATAGAGAAATGTGTGAAGCGGTGGCTCGAGAACCGGCTACTCACCACGATCAACAGTGCAACACTGAGAAACGCGTGGATCAGTCGTCGTATCGTACGATAACGAGGCGAAACGGCGAGCAGGCTCAACGCAGACGGCACGGACCCCCAACCTGACGGTCCAAAGAACAGCGAATCCGATCGCGAGGCAACAAGCGAAAAAACCTTGAAAAAAAAAAATTGGACAAACATTTGTCGAATTTTTTTTTTTTTTTTTTTATTCAATTGTTATTATTATTTTTCGACAATTATGATATCCACGCATTTATATTCCCGTGCACAATGACAACGCGAACGCTCCGTACAAGAGTCGATTTGTGTCGAACGGATTACCGTTGCAGAGTCGAGATATCGAATCTATCATTCTATCAAAAACAAAGTGCAATTTTTACTGCAATTTTTTATCTCGATTTTTCCTTTCCACATGATTCCACGAAACTGATTTTTTTTTTTTTTTTTCAATTATTTTTACCGTCCAATAATAATAACAACAATAATAGTAACAATAATATAAGTGCACAAAGTAAAAAAAAAAATAAGAAATTCAAAATATAATAATAAGCTGGACAAATAACAAGCTCGCTCGATCCGGCAATTTCTCTCTTTTTTTTTTTTTTGTGTTTACTATTTACTCCACAGCACTAGTTACACTTAATTAAGGTAGCTATGTCGCTTCGCGCTCATTTCGCATAAGTTCGAGAAAAATTAGAGAGAATTGCAAGTACTTCTCGACGGTATAAAAATCCGAAAAAATTCATGGATATTAAAGGTACTGAAAAGATTAATTTCGCATAATAATAATTTCAAAATGTTATCAACAAATTAATCAAAAAATTAATTGTTTAACAAATTATCGGGCAAACCAACTTTTTTTCTTTAACGAAAATGATTCGTTCATTTTTCTGAATACGTATGAATTTTTTTGCAGATTTTTCAGTCAACTTTGATTTTTTTGTTTTTTCACACATTTTTCCCATATAAAAAAAAAAAAAAATCAAAGTTGACTGAAAAATCTGAAAAAAATTCATACGTATTCAGAAAAATGAACGAATCATTTTCATTAAAAAAAAAAGTTATGTTGCCGGATAATTTGTTAAACAATTAATTTTTTGATTAATTTGTTAATAACATTATGGAATTATTATTATGCACAGTCAATCTTTTCAGTATCTTTAGTATGCATGAATTTTTTTCAGAATTTTATACCATCGAGAAGTACATGCAATTTTCTCTTATTTTTCTCCAACTTATGCGAAGTGAGCGCAAAGCGACATAGCTAACTTAAGAGTCGAGATATCGAATCTATCATTCTATCCAAGACAAAGTGCAATTTTTACCGTAATAATTCGTCGATGTTTTATCTCGATTTTTCTTTTCCACGAAATTCCACGAAACTGATTGTTTTTTTCGTCAATTATTTTTACCGTCCAATAATAATAACAACAATAATAGTAACAATAATATAAGTGCACAAAGTAAAAAAAAAAAAAAAAAAAAAAAAAAAAAAAAAGAAATTCAAAATATAATAATAAGCTAGACAAATAACAAGCTCGCTCGATCCGGCAATTTCTCTCTTTTTTTTGTGTTTACTATTTACTCCACAGCATTAGTTACACTTAATTAACAAAAGGCAAAGAGCGATTCATCAAAGCACTGCTCGTCGGGAGGTTTAGCGTAATGTACCGATGATCGAGCTGAGTAGCCACCGAAGCATACCGTCCGGCGGTATGTTCGATTCCCGGCAGCGCCTGCCGTTGCTGGCGTTTCGTGGAAATTTTTGTTCTCTTATTGTTTTTCTTCGTGCGCACGATAATCCCAAGGTATGTTCAGATTTCCGATGGAGTGTTATCGCGTCCTCGACGAGAAAAATAAACTTTCCTGTTCAACGTACTGTCTGCACTATACACATATACATATACATATACATATACATATACATATACATAAATATATATATATATATATATATATAAGTTATGTACTCATGCAAAATCGAGTATAATGTATTACACGTTGGATCTCAGTGGTCGAAGCTACGGAGGTCCATCCTCTTCATTGGCACACGTTTTATCTGTCCTGTGCGGCCTGTTCGCGTGCTCGCAAAGCCCGACTGTCCCAGACTGAACTCCGCCGTCGATTGATAATAGCCTCTGCCGCGTCGTACGAATCGCGGTAAGAAGCGGTCGGCGGAACCGCCGTCGACGACGAGGAGCGCGACGAGAAAACGCGCGCTGCCGAGAGACCGAGGATAGCCGGACGATGGTTCAGGGGTCGCGCCACTTCGGGACTAGCGCTTCCGAGTGTTGGTGCTCTCGCGCACCACCTATGCGATCGAGCTTACTGTTACTATTTGATATATATATGTGTGTGGATATATACATATATAGGCATAATAGGCATATATATTGGACGAGTTAATTCCATAAGGGCGTACAGGCTGTGTGAACGCTATATATATATATGTATATATGCGTATAAATATATTATATATATATATATATATATATATATATATATATATATATATATATATATATATATATATATATATATATATATATATATATATATATATATGAGATAGCTATAGCTGTGTTTATACTGGTACAAAAGAGACATTCAACTGGCGAGTGCGTATCAAGCTAGCATTCGTGTCTACTCGTTGATACTCCCAATGAGTAAGGTGAACGGCCCAGTTGTTGACCGTGTCAAAATTGCCGTCCGTTAATCGTATTATCTACGATCGAAAATTCTATATGTATGTCCGGCCATTGTCACATTTGTTTTTGTAGATCCTTTATATCGTGCAACAATGTGATTGAATGAACATCGGAACGAAATTTGTTTAAATCGTCGACTTTCGGAGTGTTGTTATCTGTGATACTTCAGTAGCAAGCTCGCGCAGATACTTTTTATTGCCAGTTTCGTTAAGCCGTTGCGTTTCCAAAATTTGTTCGTTTTTTTTTTTTTTTTTTTTTTAATCAGAAGCGAGTAAGATAATGGAATCCAAGGTGTACGCTGCGATTAACGGTTAATTAAAGCAGTACCGCGCGGAAAAACAATGAGACATTACAATTGCGTCGGAAAATACATGGGTCAGAATTGAGTCTATAAAGACGCCGTATGCTCCCATTAAAGTTCGCATATTTCAGTCAACGCGATGAGCACGCTGGTTACTTATGCTCGGTCAGTGATCGGGCATCGATGCAACAAGGCATAGTTCAGTGATTAGGCCTTAGATAGTTCGCTATATAGGATATGTGACAAAATTGTAGGTCAGCGATTGGGTGACCTTAGATAGGTCACTAGGGACTTTAGATAAGTCCCTAGTGACCTTCGATAAGTGACTAGTAACCTTCGATAAGTGACTAGTGACCTTAGATAAGTGACTAGTGACCTTAGATAGGTCACTAGTGACCTTAGATAAGTGACTAGTGACCTTAGATAAGTGACTAGTGACCTTAGATAAGTGACTAGTGACCTTAGATAATTGACTAGTGACCTTAGATAAGTGACTAGTGACCTTAGATAAGTGACTAGTGACCTTAGATAAGTGACTAGTGACCTTAGATAGGTCACTAGTGACCTTAGATAGGTCACTAGTGACCTTAGATAGGTCACTATATAGTCTATATGACAAAATATAAGACACTGATCGGGTAATTTCCGCAGTGCGTATATTTCGAGTTTATTTTTTTTTTAATTGTCAAAAGTAATAAAGTAATGCTTGTTTTAGTTAATCAAGGGTTGAATTTTAAGAGGTGTGTTTGAACTTAAGGGAAGGCCAAACACGTATGAGTGCGAGAAGACGCAGAGTTAAATTTTTGAATCGATTTCTCTCTGAAACGATTCTCCAAAAGTGCAAAACGAATTGTGGGGCTCACTGCGTTGATCAAATACGCAATGAAGACCGCAATTCGTTTTTTTACTCTGTAAAATCGTTTCTGAGAATAATGGATGCAAAATATTTTGCGGTCATGTTCTCATAATTTGATCGTTAAATATTTTTATCTTTAGCCCCGCCTTAAGATCGCTCTTGAGATCGAACGTAAGATCAAAGTTTGGCTAGAACTTCATTGCGTTCCTCTTCGATCTATTTTAAGTTCGGACTTAAGACCAAACGTAAACACCGAATCAAGTTCGAACTGAGGATCGATCTTAAGTTCGATCTCGATTTCAAACCAACGTCTAAAAATTCGACTCTAAGACACTAAACTTTTCTGTAATACCAGTTATTTCAATACCTCCAATGTTTTTAACAATCTTCCTTCATTCTCAATGCCATGCGAAGGCTAGGCGGTCAGTAATTGGGCCGTTCACCTTATTCGTAGCTCGAACAATCTTCCAATTCTATTAACGCGGATTTATCTTAATCGCGAACGCAAGAGGCTCTCGACGAATTTCTCATATCCTGATACATTATCCTAATAAATAAAGATTGCAAAAAAAAAGAAAAAAACAAAAAAAGGAATGCATAGAGCACATAAGTCGAGCGTCGATAGAAACGCTCGCCTCGATGGTACGGTCTTCCGCCTTCTATCGTGAAAAGCATCTCTCCTTTCCATTTCATTCACGGCGAGCTTCCTCGCGTCAATGAAAAAAAAAGGAGGAAAAAAAAAGTATGTCGAGAGCTCGTGACATCGGTCGTGGTTGCCGTACTCCGGCCGGGTGCGACCAACAGGTTTTCTTTCATGAATCCACCGGCCGTACGACGGGATAAAGAGAGCCCATAATGTACGTCGCGGAAGTGGCCACGTGGGCTTTCGAGTGATGTAGGAACTTTGGTTCTATACCACCATTCCACCGCAACCTCGTCGCTGAAAGCTACGGCTCACGATTGTGTGCAAACAGCCGGGCGGCCTTACGAATTCATTGCTATCGCTCGCGACGCAGCGCTCTATGGGTTACGGACGAGGTCAACCACGCTCGACAACTAAGTCGATCGAACTTTTCCAATTCCTATTTTTATTTTTATTTTTCTGTGTAAATTATCATAATGAAAAAAAAAAACAAAAAATTACGATAACGTACACGAGCGATGGCGTTAATGCGCCGCAATTATTTATAGGTCCGTTTATCGTAGAGAGGAATTTTACGAATTGTGATGCGAGAAACTACGCAAGCCCGCGTTTGACCTTGGACGCTCGTCGTTGGATTGTTCGGGCGCCGAGCCGTGCGCGGAGCTGCGATGCGCCATCGCTCGGATGTTGTGTTTCTATCGTGTATCTCGTGTTGTTGTTCGCTCTTGATCTCAGACATTTCTTTTTTTTTTTTTTTGCTGCCGTCGAAAGTGTTTAGGAAACTCGAGAAAGACGTTGCGAAAGGGTAACGCGATGCTCGAGGGTATCAACGATAGAAGCGGTGACGAGATGCTTCATTTCCTCGCGCGAAGGTCGGAAGGAGGGGTCGAGGTCGGTCGCACTCGCTAACTCGACGACAGGTGCGATTCTTTCCGCCGTTACACACGCTGAGATATAGCGTAACGTTTCCCAAATTAATGAAACAAACTTAACCGTTAACGGACGAACTAAACGACAACTAAGCTGCTTAAAAAAAAGTTTGAGATTCTATTTATATTTTCAGAATGCCGAATTTAATAAAAATACATGGACATAAGTATAGTGTGAAGAGTGGATGAGAACGCAATGGTTGAATCTCGTTTCAATTTCTCGCACGCCGACTCGGCAACACTTCGTCTCATTCGAGTATGAATTTGAAAAAGTTTAAGATTAATAATAAGATAAAATGCACAGACATAAGAATGGAGTGCGGATGAGAATGGAAAGGTTGAATCTCGTTTCAATTTCTTCCTCGCCGACCCGCCAACACTCCATCTCATAAGAGTATGAATTTGAAAGAAGTTTAAGATTAATAATAAGATAAAATACATGGACATAAGAATGGAGTGTGGATGCGAATGGAAAGGCGTGGATCTACTTTTAGCTTCCAACTCGCCGACTCGGCAACACTTTGTCTCATACGAATATGAATTTCCCGATAACAGACTCTAATTTAAATTGAAAATGAAGCGCGCAATGCGAATACCCACCGAGCGCATAATAATCTAATCTCCTTCGATAATTTAGCCGCTCGCGACGTACTGGAAAACCCGGCCGCTTGTTTACACTGGCAGAGCATTTTCTTTTGTCAATCGGGACGTTACGACGAGGTTCCCGAGGTGGTTCGTCGCCCGATTGGCCGAGCGGCGTGTCAGGCGAGGCAGAGACCGTCGCGATTGGACGACGCCGGGCGTGTTTCCAAGCAGCACGCGTCACACACAAAACCCTCCTGCGCCGATATATGAAGGCGAGATTCTCGAATAAAATTCAAGCCACGCTTGACGTCGCAAAGACTCCGAGCTTGCTGCTCGTTGCGATCGTTCGAACGAGCCACGAACGATGAACGATCGATGGGAGTTTTAGCTTTGAGAAAAAAAAACTAAAAATACAAAAACTCACCGGTGACGAATCTTGCGCGGTTGAGCCGCTCGCTCCTCTTGGAGGTTAGGTTCGGGGTTCTGTTCCTCCCCGGACATTCGGTTGAATTTAGTTTACACCGAGAGTGACACCGAGCGACGAACGCAGGCCGCGCGAGTTCGTACCGAAAGCCTCGATAAATCAGTCACGCGCTATCGTCGTTAGCTTTTGACACGCAACGGCCCAACTATGAGAATTCGTGCTGTTGTTGTCACCAGTGGCACATGTCACCGCGCGGAAGCATGAGGCCCTTACGATCTTCTGCTTCGTTCGGACTGTTACTCTCTCCCCCGCCGGTTCCACCTCTCCGCCCCGCTGGGCTGCGGACGATCCGCTCGTACAACCGCTCAAACGACGCGCGGTTCTCCTCGAGCGAGCAACAACAACCGAGGCGAGCGACGACCGAAGCGATATTCGGCAACGGCGTATTTTTATATTTATTTTTTGTTCGGTTTACACACAGCTTTAAACGCGAGCTCTTTCGACTCTCCTGTTATCGACGGAGAGTTTAGTGCGGCGAGTCGTTGCCAGAGGTCGGAATCGTGCAGTGCGGGGGGTCGGGCCGAGGTACGGCCAGGGCAGCGCGTGTAATGGCGTTAGAATAGCATAAAGAAATTTGTGTAGCTCCCAACGAGCCTATCGCGTTTAATTCATTGTCGTTGCAATCGTTTTGTTTTCACTCAATTTTTCTTTAATGATCGATGACGAGTTCGACGATGTTCACGTAGGCGCGAGACCGAGAGGCGTCAGCTGTGCCATTCGATGGGAAGGGCCGGACGGGGTGGGGGGAACGGTACACAAATTCTTCCCGTTTCGGAGTAACGGGAAATGAACCTAGACATTCGAATATTCGTCAATGTCGTGACAACGGTAACTTGGACTTTTTTTTTTGTTAATTAATTTTTTGTTCTTTGGCGTGTAATTGTTATTTTTATGAAAGGTTTCTTCTTTATTGTCGTATCGTGCTCGATTCAAATCGACGAATCGAAGGCCGACTGTTTTGTTTTGTTTTCTTTATTTTTTTGCAACGAATTTTTGTTTACCTCCTTTTCAGATATTGGATTACTTCTGGGACATCGTGGAATCGACGAAATGCAGCGATCAGCCCCGATTCGATGTCGAGCTAACGAGGGAGGATGATTTTTTTGTTATTTGCGTCACCAATTGCGGTTGCAGCGATGGACATTTCGAGGATATTCTCCTCTCGTTTTTCAACGAGCTGAGTCCACGAATTGAGATACACAGTTACTTCGAGACTATAACGGTGATCGTTAAGGGGACGAACGGCGAGGAATGGGCGTATGATTTACGATATCCAGAAAATCGTGCGTGTCAAATATGTATGAGACGGTTGAACGCGAAGGAAACGCGACGCTTTGCTCATACGAAGAAATATCAATGCTTCAAGTTGAAAGTAAATTTCTATTGCTTTATTTAAGAATCAAGAGGTATCAAGGCAGAGTATTGTCACGGTGCTGCAGAACAGAGTTGGACAATAATGAAAATACAAAATGCAAAATAGTTTTTATACTTAAAATATATCGATAGGGATTTCGTTTGAGTACTTCCTAAAATACCTCGTAGAAGTCAATGAAATTTAAATATCGTATTTTCTAATCAAATTTCACTCTTGGCATTTCATACTTGACTTTAAGTTTTGTTCATATTCAACAATTGTCATTATTTTCACCTTCAACTTTTATTTAGTTTGACATTTACTTTGTATTTGATATTTAGCATTCGGAATGTCAAATTTTCAAAAATGTTTCATAACATTTTTATTCCTTTCTCTAAACATTTTCCAAATATTTTGGCTTTGGATATTTCAGCGATAATTCTTAAAATTGAAATGTGGAAATCGGTGTAAAAATATTTTGTATTTTATACATAATTTGCCCAAAAAGTACTGTAAATACCAGACAAGTATTTGAGTACTTAAAATACCTAAAATATATCATGTATTTGAAATACTGGTCAGCTTGGCTGCAGAATAGAAATTTCACATGCACGTAAACCTTTGAACCTTTATAAGTCATACCGTCTGAAACCGTGTCGAAACCGGACTAACAGACGCGAAGTGGAGATAGAGGTGTGACTTATAAAAGGTTAACGAATAAATTTTAAAAAACTCGTACCGTGACGATACTACCTTGAGGAGTGAATCTGGCATGCTAATAGAATTTTTTTTATCCTTTGTTCACAGAGTACATTGCCGTCGAAGGATATCGGTATATTCACGGAATCCGTCTCGGAAAACATGAAGGCCCTGCAGGGTCTGCACAAATCATACCCCAACGCAAGGTGTACGCTTCGCAGTGGAAAAAAAATTATTTACGACAATCACGTCGAGCCTAACAAGACTATGGTAAATTGTAAGCTGATGTCTTCGGCGATAATGAAAATAATAGTGCAAAGTAGGAACGACGAATTCAGAACGCGATGTTTGTCGCTGCTGGATGTGAGCGACACGCTGGAGACCGGCGATGCGGTGATGAGTAAATTAACGTCGCTGGTACCGGCGGAAAGTCGTCAACAAGTGAAGAAGGAAAATAAACTCTCGACCGCATCGAGAAACGATCAAGCTAGAAAGACAGTTATAGTTAAAGTTAATCGAGAAAACAGACGATCTTCGGCCACGAACAGTGATCAAGGAAGACCGAACGGGAAAGAAAACAATCGAGCCGACACAGTGGCTGCGCCGATAGTCGTATCGTCGCGAGGAAGAAGACTCAAGAGAACAAAATTTTACGATGAAGTGTGCAATCCTTAAAAATATGTTTGTTTTATATTCACTGTAACGAGCGTTCGATAATCGCTTAATCAGATCCCTTCGCTGTGAGGCGCATCCGATTATGTGTAAAATATGTGCGCATCCGATTATGTATAAAATATTTGTCCTATGGAACGTGCCAACAGTGTATGTATTATAGTGTTTGTATAGGACATTAGGAGAATCTCGTTCAACTTCATTTACCGTCTATCGTTTCGTGCATTTTCCAATCCACGGCGGGAAATTTGAAAGATCGAACAGCGAGTCGGCGCGCGAGTCGATACTCGAACGATTCGAGAGGCTGCGCGCGACCTCGATGGCTCGAACAATCGACAATCGAAGGTCGAAGCGGAGCGCTATCCCCACCGCGCGGCGCCGTCCGAGCGAGGTAGCCTAGCGCGAGAGCAGCAGCGAGCGAGCGAAGCAGGTCAGGTTGGGCAGGTCGGGCAGGTTGACTGACAGCGTATAGAAAACAGCGTCGTTCTCTTTCACCGACTCTGATAGTAAATGAGGGTTAATTTTCGCGACATCGACGCGCGCGAGCTTGGTGAATCGTCGACGATGATATATCACCGACGTGACATCGAGGACGATTGCATAGGAGGCTCGCTCGATCTACGGTAGAGAGAGATCGGTGTTCGCGCAGCGTTCGGGAGGCGCCGCCGTAATAATACTCGCGTCCGGCAAATGTTTCGCTTCTGCTTTGAAGTCGGGTGTTCAGTGTTTCTCAGCCACGGGAGTGTCGAGGCCCCCGTGTTTCATCGAAGTGGGTACGTGTGTTTAATCCTCCTCGTTCGCAGCCTCCTTTTATCTCTTTACATCGCACGTACATCTGTTTCTTTTTTTTTTTTTGCTCAACGCGAAAACTTACGATGGAAAAAGGAACTCGATTATCGATAGTCTCAACTGCAGCTCCGCCGCATTCCGCGGATTGCGCAGTTGCAATAGCAGGGTAACGCATTAATTTATCACAGGGTTTATCGAACTGTGTGCGGCCCTCGAGAGAGAGAGAGCAACGTAACACACGTCTCCGGCCGATCGGCGACAGATGAAATAACAAAAGAGAGATAATATAAAGAAACTAATGAGGTTGAAAATAAACTTTAAAATAAGACCTATCGATATCGGGTATAGCCTTTTCCTGTTATACCTTGTGTGCTTCGACGTTTCGTTGCTGTAAGCGATATCGTGTTACATCGTGTTTTGTACTTCGAAGCCGATGAGACACAAGTTGTGCCGTCAAGTGCTATGCGCGAATAGGGCGATGGAGTGGTTAAATGGCGGGGCGACGAAAAAAAAAAAAAAAAAAAACAGAAAGGGGTTTCGCCGAACGACCGGGGGTTGATATAACAAGAGTTATCGTATCGCCGACAGTTGTGACATAATCGCGATTAGCTCGCGGACCCCACGAGCTCCGGATTTCCGGATAAGATAGATTATCATTATTATTGTCGGAAGGCTGATTTAAAATTCATTGAGGATTTCACGATTTTTTTTTTCTTTTTTTTTTTGCTCATATTTCTTTTCGTTGTTTCTTCTTCAAACGAAACTCATTTGTTATTGCAGCTGTTAGGGATATAACCTATAATACGTTTGACTAGGCCTTTCGATTGCGAAAGTTTGGCACAGTGCATTAACGTAGCATTAACATAAATCAGTCTTCAAGATGTTTGCCCAGAATTGCGTGAGTTATTTTCGGTTCCATTATTATTATCGGTTCGATATGAAATCGCTGCTGTTTAATTGAAAACGCTAATAATCGCGTCGATATGCGGTGGAAGCTTGAAATGTTTCTTTTATATTTTTTTTGTAATCTTATCGTAGTTTGCTATTTTTAAGCTCCACTATCATATTAGTTCGATACAAAAGCGCTTATTTCTAAGCGAAAGCGCAAATAAACTTGAAGACAAGTTTGAGATGTTTATTTTTGTAATTTTATCGTAAATTGCTATTTTTAAGCTCTATTATTATGTTGGTTTGATGCAAAGTCCCTTCTTTTCAATTGAAAAAAGCAAATAATCTTGAAGGATAGCTCGAAATGTTTATTTTTGCAATTGTATCGTGAATGTCTATTTTTAAGTAACCACATTCAGTCACGATTTGTCTCGCCGAATTATTTACGGATCGTTTGTTGATTAAAAGTAATTTTACCTGAACGAGACGAGGTCGTGAGTGAAAACTATCTTACCCCATCTGTCCAGACTACATTTTCGAGATTAACCACGAAATCAATCTCCGAGCAGCCTTCATTTACAATATATTTCGACTCTTCTGAAGCAATGTTATAAAATCTGCTCTTCGCCAGTGTGGTCCCTGACCTTGCTCTCCGTCGCACGGAGAGAGAGAGAGACACGGGGACGGAGAGCGAGACCGCAGAGGAAGCGAGCTTCCCCTCCGGATTGAAACCCTTTCTTAACGCCGACCATTCGACCGATCGCTGCAATGACTCGACAAAAAAAAAAAAAATACAATTAACGATATACCGTAGCAAGTAGCAAACTCGTACACAACAACTTCCGGTAAATTTCTTGAAACTTATTGAAGAAAAACAAAATGGCTATGAAAATAATAATCCTCAGGCTATATTGTCGGCTAATAATAATAATCGCTGCAATAAACGCGACAGAAAAACAAAGACAATTAACGTTATACCGTGACAAGCAGCGAACTCACATAGCACGAAAATATTTTTGACAGGTTTAAAGAAAATTTTTTTTTTTTTTTTTTTAAGTATTGACAATTTTTGATCAATATTAAAAAATATTTGTGAAATGTTTTGAAAACATTATTTTGTCCGTTCATAACGCTGAAATCTTATATTGAAACGTTTTTTTTTTTTTTTTTTTTTGAGAATTTCAGCGAAATTTGAAAGATTTCATCACCAATCCAAATCGCATGTTCACACACGCACAGTCACGGAAAATTTGTAGAAATATTTCGCATGTGTCCAAAGAATTAAATAAGTTTCTGTAATATTTAAGAAACCCTGCGGTGAAATAGCTTGACAATAACTCAAAATATTATTCTCATATATTTTAGAAGATATATTTCCTAAGATTTCAATGATTGAAAAAATTTCTAAAACGATTTCAAAATATTTCGTGCTGCATGGAAAACGTCGCAGCAAATTTCACGAAACTTATCGAAGAAAAAAATGAAAATAACAAAAAAAAAAAGAAAAAAAAATGAAGAAATAATCCCCAGCCATGTAAATTCAACCCGCATCCCCATGACTCATTCTCATGTGCACCGTGCGAGGGACGCTTTTACGACTTCCTCGAAAAATCGATGGTGCTTTATCGCCGCTGACGGCGAACTCGCCGGAGTCAGAAAACGGCCTCGAACCACCATTTCATTTCGTTATAATTTTCCGTGAATAAATTCACAAAGTTTTAATAGCGAACATGTCGCGACGAGAGTCGTTGTCCTTGTCTTTATAACGGACGGTCTTTGCGAAAGGTCGGTAACGCAGCGTTCGTCTCGGATCTCGTGCCGGAAGTCGGGACGCGGACGATTGTACGAGACTCGTCCCGGGAGTTCCTTGTAACGGCTCACGCGCGCCCGCCTCGTTATAACTTTCTTCCCCCGCCCCGCGCGCCTTTTCTCTCGCAGTCCGCCCGTAGCGTCCTCCAATCACACGGGCTCTGTCCAGAGAGTCTTAATTACCGATCCGCTCCCGTCAAGGTGCCCCGAGCTTTGCGCCCGACGCAATCTTCTCGCTAACGGACGCTTCCGTTCATTTTTGTTTACTTTTTTTTTATTATTTTTTCGCGTATCTTTCTAGACTCTTTCTATCGCGACGCAGAGACCTCGCTTTCTTATTTCGTTTCTCCCCGTCATAATATTCCCATCCGTCCTTTCTCCGTCGGGTGTGTATGCGACTTCGCATCGTATGCTAAAAATAAGAGAAAAGATGCCGCGGCGGCCTGCAGAAAGAAAACGTAATAAAGATAAAAGTGGAGGAGAAAAAAAAAAAAAAAAAACGAACTGCAGTACGAGAAGCAGGGGAGGCGGTCTCGCATATTATTCGGCGTCCCGTAGGCGGCGCGGTGGCGAGAGTTGCGTTTCGCTTCGGTTCAAGAGAAATTGAGAGTTATACGCCGCTCTCGGGGAGGCGAGAGCGTAAGAGCTCTCTCGTGTAATATTTTGACCAAGGATCTCGCGCGTGACATGTTTATTTTTTTTGTATATGTGCTAAGGAAGTTTTATGACCGGATAGCAACGAGGATTTTTTTTTTTTTTTTTTTCATGCAAAATTTTATGAGTACAATGACGAGGGAAAGATACTTTAATTTCATCGGCACGCGGACAATTTATAAAAATCGTTCAATTTGTGTTAAAGATAATCGAACTTTTTTCTTCTCAATGCTCAGCTAATTGAAATTGTCAGAGTATTTTTTTGAAACGTCAAATTTAGACGAACAAACAAAAATCGTGACGATTATTCCACCGGAATAAACATTCGATCGATAGCAATTTTTTTTTTTCTCCACCAGATTTTTTCGCAGGCTTTCGCGCGAGGTGGTTTTACGGTTTACCAACGCTGCGCAGTCCGTTTCTTTTTTCTTTCTTTCGTTACTGGATATCCAACCATCCTCACGGGGAATTCTCCGATGTCTACCGCGATAGTTAAACAGACCTCGGTCACGCGAGATGTAAACTAATTAATCGTCATTTTTTTTTCTTTCTTTCTAAGGACAGAAAGATCTATAGGTAATTAATTAACGCCCGGATACTTTGTCGACAGCAGATATCGTGCGTTGAGAGATCGACGACCTAGAATTAAATTCGCAATAACCGAACGAGACTTTCTCGTAAAATGTAATACATATATCTACGTATTTTTTTTACGAGATAATCTCGTTCGGCACCCGCCAATTTAATCTTATTTTATATAGATATATATATATATATATACGAGTGATATCTGCGTGCGAGCTTAATAGTACATTACGATACTAGTGCGAAAAAACTTTTTCTGACGAGTGTGAGTTTGCAGCACGAGCCGAAGGCGAGTGTTGCAATCACACGATTTAAGAAAACGTTTTTCGCACGAGTATCGTACGAAATTTTGTTTCACGAGGTGCGAAAAGGGAGTTTTGCGCGCGCGAAGCGTGCGTAAAACTGCACTTTACGCACCGAGTGAAATAAAAGCATTTACGGACAAAGCGAATGTGTGCAATAGTTTGTACTTCATCAATTAATAATAAAGGAAATATATAGATATAATAATTTCATATTAAAACACGGTGGCCGCGGTCAGGGAAGACCGGGAAAAGTCTGGGAAAGCAAATTGTCGCCGAACCCTCTACAAATAAGCAAGAAGTACGTAAAAGGGCGCCTTAAAAAAAAAAATTGGAATGAAAAAAAAAAGATAGAATTATTGGATTAATTAAACATTAATCCAATAATTAGGCATTTTCATTTGCATCATAAATTTGTTTCAATACAAGTCGTTCGAAGTTTGGTCAGGGAAAATTTTTTGTTGGTCAGTGAAAAGTCAGAAAATTTTTTCCGGCGGCAAAACGGCCTCCATGTAAAAACATTTTGATTTTCATTATATATAGATTACACATCTATATATATATATATATATATAACATTCGGATATAACATTCGAGTCTGCGAGAGCTTATCAATTTCGCGCACACGAGAGCATAAAGGGAAGGTCATAAACAGGCCTATCGTTAAACGTGCTCTATAGCTGTGCGACCCAAGGTCGCTCGTATCGAGCCGAGAGGAGACGAAATACTCGTTAGTCGTGTGCCTACGGTAGCCAGAGGCGTGTAGCTTCGAGAGTAAAAATACATTTCTGTACCCCCACAAAATAAAAAATGTTACGCCGCAAACGGCCGATAAATGTTTGCGAGGAATTGAAGATACGGCGATGTCGCTCGAGACTTAATTTTTGTTTTTGTTTTTTTTTGTTTTCAGCCGGGAAATATGAAGTTCCTAAAGTGATGAGCCTTTAAACAAAAAGGGAAAGAAAAAATCGTCATCCTGGCGCGTGCACAAGACTTCATGAGAGACCTGGATCGTCCACCCTCGTCATCGTCATCCGCGTCCTCGGACAAGTACCACGTCAGGATGCCTGGACCGACACCCGAAAGGCCTCGCGCCCAGAGACTCAACGATATCGAGCAACACTCCGTCAAGGTATTTTACACGAAATTTTTTTAATACTATAACTTTTTTCAATTCTCAGGTAATTTTTTTTTTTTATCCGTTACGTGATAAGAAAATTAAATCATTCGTGTTGACTAATATAATTCACTGACAAATTTGTACGAATGTCTCTACGTCCGGCGCCGATTACTTGCGGACTTTTTGCTCCCTAATATTTATTTTTTTATTGTCATGAATTTCTGAAATTAATTTCTATATTTCGCAGTCGAATTTATCGAAACATTTTTTGTAAAAAAAAAAAAAAAGTCTATCCTTACCTAAAAATTAAAATAAATTGTGATGTGATAAGAAAATGAAATCATTCGTATTGACTAATATAATTCGCCGATAAATTCGTACCAATATCTCCACGCTAGGTGCCCATTATTTTTTAAGAACCCTTTGCTACCGTATTTTTATTTTTTATTATCGAGACTCATCGGAATGAATTTCTGGAACGAATTTCCATATTTCGCATTGCAATTTATCGAATCAACATGCAGTCGGATTTTTCGTAAAAAAATGTCTATCCTTACCTAAAAATAAAAAAAAAAAATTGTGACGTGATAAGAAAATGAAATCATTCGTATTGATTAATATAATTCACCGACAAATTCGAACCAATATCTTCACGCTTGGTGCGCATTATTTACGAATCCTTTGTTTCTTTATTTTCATTTTTTATTATCGAGACTCATCGGAATGAATTTCTGGAACGAATTTCCATATTTCGCATTGGAATTTATCGAATCAACATGCAGTCGGATTTTTCGTAAAAAAATGTCTATCCTTACCTAAAAATAAAAATAAAAAATTGTGACGTGATAAGAAAATGAATTCATTCGTATTGATTAATATAATTCACCGACAAATTCGTACCAATATCTTCACGCTTGGTGCGCATTATTTATGAATCCTTTGCTCCTTTATTTTCATTTTTTATTATAGAGACTCATCGGAATGAATTTCTGGAACGAACTTCTATATTTCGCATTGGAATTTATCGAATCGACATCCAGACGGGTTTCGTCCTTCTTTATTCGCCGACGCGTCGTCTCGCCGGCGGTGAGGAGTCGCGGGAAGTCTCGTTCGGCCCCCGTCCCGGAAAAGCGTCTGGAAAATTCCTATTAACGCGACGGCAATTCTATTAGGACGATGTAATCGTCGGGTGAGCAAAACGGGGGCCTCTCTGCGCCGGAGGTGGATTCCTCCTTTCTAAATTGCTTCTGGCGTTTACCCGTGCTGGTGGATTTTAACTGCAGGCACAGCTGCGGGGCACCGAGCCGCTACCTAAAATGCACACCGTCGACGGTACTTTCACTGACTGAGCATCGGACTCCGAAATTCGGACGATCGAAATAATCGGCCAGCAGAAGAGATTTTTCTTTCGCTCGGCGACCGGAAGTTTAAAGAGTTTGCCGGTCGATTAAAAATTCACGCCGAGACCGCGAAATATTCGTTTGGCAAACCTTGACGGATTTAATTATCCTTCGGGTGAAAGCCTCGTGTTGAGGATCCTTCACACGTACATTCCAAGGAAAAAAGTTGTGGCCTTAAAGAAATGTCGAAAAACGGAAAATTGAAAAATGTGTGAAAAATGTGTTGAGACGTGTGAAGCATCCTTAATGATGCTTCACACGTACATTTCCAGCCAAAAGTGAAATTCAGTGAGAATTTGAACACTTCCCACTGGTATAAATGTCTGAAAAAATGCATCTGCATTAAAGGTGCTAAGAACATTAATTTTGAATAATAATAATGTCAAGAAATGATTGACAAGTTGCTCCAAAAAAATGAATTGTTCAACAAATAATCAGTAATCCTTATTTTTCGCTTTTCAAACGAATTCATTGGTTTTCTAGAAGACACATGAATCTTTTCAGAATTCTCTTATATTTTGGAATGTTCGATTTTTTAACATTTATAAAACCCATAACTACGCAACTGTTGGCGCAATCGTCTCGAAATTTTTTTGTGTGTAGTGTGGAATCATGATACGGAAACATATACGAGATTCGTGACACTGCATCGATTTTTTCAAACTTATTTTTCAAACTTAAATACAAAAAATTTGAAGTGTAAGAAAATTCTTAAAAAAAAATCATGAATTCTAAAAAATGTAGAACTTCATTAAAAAAGGAGAAAATAAAGGGTTTTCTGATTTTTGTAAAACCTTTATTTTTAAAACAATTTGGCGATCACTTTTTGGCATTATTATTATGCAACAAAATCAAAGGTCTTGACATCATCGATACGACTGATTTTTTTTTTTTTCAGTTTTTTGGCTTATCGCGAAGTCCTGAAATTTTGATAGAATGAAACTTTTGGTTGTGAATGTATGTGCGATACATCCTTAAACCACCGCACCTTCTCCACGGAATATTCGTTAGACGTGGTCGCTCGTAATCGGGTTTAATCTATGGTTCGCCCGCTATCGAAATTGCGTTAGCCGAGAGACTCAATCGATTTAATCGGCCAAGCTCCCCACGTCGCACTCTACCGTTTGCGGTTTTGCCCACCGTTCGTCTAGAATAAATAATGAATGAGCGCACTCTCCCTCTTTTTTTTTTCTCTCACCCCAATTTCAATCGGGCACAGCGGAATATTTTTATTCTCGGGAATATCGATCGGTGATGAGTGGAGGGGGAAAAAAAAAATGCACACGGACGGATATTCGTACGCAACGTCTACGAAAGCAAAACAAACTCTTGAAATAACACTCCGGTCTGCAAAAACGTGCCGAAAGTCGGAAGACGCAGGCCGGAGCATTTAACGCGTTTTAACGTTCCCGCGAGAAACAACATATTTTTAGACTTTGTACAAGCCACTGTGTACCACCTTGCAACGATACTCTATTTCGTTTCCGGCCTCCTCTCGGGTACGCACACACAGTTGCGCGAGTCCGCTCTCTTCCGGCCGTTCGAACGGACGAAATTGTCGAATCATCGGGGGAGCCAATTTTTTTTTTTTTTTTTTTCGAATGTAATTTTTAAAAATCTGCACGAATTTCTTGGATTTGATCGTTGGCAAATAAGATATTTTTTTTTTATCGATAAAAGAGAAATTAAAAAAATAATTGGTTGTATCAGAAATTTACTGACGACTTTTGATAATCAATTGGAAGCTTTCGTAGCTCTATTATTCGCTAAATACCGGGTAGCTAATTTTTTTTTTCGTATCGATAAAAGAGAAATAAAAAATAATTCGTTTATAATATCAGAAATTTAGGGACGACTTTCGATAGTCCATTGGAAGCTTTCGTAGGTTTATTGTTCGCTGCACCCAGAAAAATCATTTATTTGACGGCCACAGTTTAGTTAGACGAAGAAAAAATATTTATTTGATTTAAATAAATATTTATTTAAATTAAGTATATAGTTACTTAAATGAAATAAATATTTATTTAAATCAAATAAATATCTTACTTCATCTAAATAAACGATGGGCGTCAAATAAATTATTTTTCTGGGTGTAAATATCGGGTAGACATTTTTTTTTTATGTACCGTTTCGAATGTATTTTTATTTGGTTGTAAATAGAAAGTTGGCGATAAGACGCACAATCTAGTTAGAGTTCGTTGTATAAACATCGCTCCTAAGGGATGCATCGGAAAAATGAGAAATATGATATAATGGATTGAATTGTTCGAAACTAACTTATCAGCAGAGCCGGGCAAAGTACCGAAAATTACTCAAAGTACTTAGTACGAATTACCGCAAGTACTTAAAGTACAAAGTAATTTCCGTACTTGAAGTACTTTTATAAAGTACAGAGTACAAAGTACTTTTTCTTCTTAATCGGTAGAGACCGGAGTTCCACGAGCACGAAATTTAGAGAAGAATTTCCAAATCGAACGGCCCAGTTCAGGGCTAACATTTTTTTCAAAACGTCCAAACTCTTCGTTTCCAATTCTTGGTAACAGACCAATCGACTGGATCTTGGGGAAGTGAGTGGAGGTCGACTGGATGTATAACAACTAAATCTAAGACTTATGGATCTAGTACAGTGGCCGAAAGTGAGAAAGGTCTCGATTTTATGCACGAAAAATCGTATTTTTATGAATTGAATGGAAAATATTGGGCTGAGAGTAAAATAAGTGTTATATTCGTATTCAGCAGGAAAAAATAAGTCGAATATAGCCTTGAAACAAACAAAAAACGAGTGAATAACGATTTTTCCATTTTTTAGCCACTTTTGAAAAACGTCGATTTTCGTGATTTTCAAAGGTTGATATCTCGGCTCCCAATGGTGCTAGGGAAAATTCGAGGTGCCCGTCGTGTTCTACGGGTGAAAATACACGAGATAGGGTCTTGTCCGAAGTTCTAGAAGCGTTTTATCGAGCCGTTTGAGGACGTTGAAAAACGCAAAAAATTGACTCGAAAGGGGTAAGCCTTGCAATTTTTTGATGAATTTTTTTTCTTTTTTGAAAATGAACTTCCACGTATTTCGACGTATTTTTTCCCGTTGAACACAAATCCGCTGGCCTTTCTTGGGCTGCAGTACAGTGGGACATTGAAAGTCCTGATATTATGCATGAAAAATCGCATTTTTGGTATATTTAAATGGAAAACATTGGGCTGGGAGTAAAATAATTGTTATATTCTATTCTATTATTGTATACAGTACATATACAATGTATTGTGTTATTACACGTATTGTATTATTATGCGTGTATATACAATGTATTGTATTATTATACGTATACAATACATATACGTATGTATTGTATTAATATCGTTATATCTATGACTCTATTATTCCAAATATCAGATAGCCAATTTTTTTCTTACAGACACTTTCGAATGTCTTCAAAGATCCATGGGAGTATCCCAGATTCGTTCATTGACAAATAAGCTCCAACTTCATCAATAAAACAAGAACAAAAAAATAATAATAATAACAATTCGTTTACGATATCAAAAATTCACTGACGTTTTTTTTTTTTTCGGATAATCCACTGGAAACTCCATTGTTCGCTTGGAGTTGCGCGATTTTTTTTGTCTCCAGAATTTACTGTGAGGAAAATAATCTCAATGAGTCATATCTTCTCCCTATACTTCATTTCTCTTTCGTATATCTCGCGCTCACCCTCCCCCCATTGCGTCGCGGTCCAGATCCACTTGCCAAGAAAATGAAACCGACCGTTATATACGTTGTATACACATGTATGTGTATGTATACATACACATATGTATATATGCATACGTACATGTATGTGTATATACATACGCGATATATGAGCGGCTCTCGGTGCTTACCCCGTTTTCTCCGGAGTTTTTCCGTTGCCCGAGACGATAAGTTGCCCCCTTCGCACGCTAAAGCTCCCTAACGACGGGGTGTGTAACGGGGGAATGCGGAAGTTGGCTCTATTTCGCCGCTCGTCTGCCTCGCGTCCTTCCGTCCCGCGCTCGCGAGAACAAATCGATAGAATCTCTCTCGCAGCGCGCCTCCGCACAACCGCTTCCTCGTCATCCCCGTCGGGCTCGGCTGTGGGAGAGCTCTTCGCCGCGTCGCGCGGCATTGCGCGTATCAGCGACTCGCACACTCAGCCACGATCCGGAGGACAACCGTACGTCGTCAACCCATATAAACCGCGAAAAATTCGCTCCGGCACTCGCGAACGTAATGCATACGGGCCAACCGGAAGACATTGAAACTGCGGGGAAAAATCCGAACAATAAAGCACCGAGAGCCGTTCGTGAGCTCGAGGGAAATTCAAGTCGCTCGAAACTTTGGGATTTTTGCGAGAGTTCGAGGACTATCATTTTCTCGGGCGTGTTTGGTTTTTTTTTTTTTTTTTTTTTTTTTTTTTTTTTTTTTTTTTTTTTTTTTATCTTCGCTGAATTATTATCGTCCGGAGGAATAATCGACGATAAGAGAGATCGGCGAAATAATAAAGGATATTGAAAACACTGAAAATACTATATATTTACTGTATTCACTGTGTAATACTGTGTTTTTTTAATACACAATACTTTTTGTACATAAAGTACATTGATAGGTACTTCGTTTGAGCATTTCGTAAAATACATCGTGAAAATTAATGAAATTTCATATTTTTTTTGTAATTAAATTTCACTTTTGACATTTTTTTTTTTTTTCATACTTGACTAATTTTTTTTAAAAACCGACACTTTTCCATATTTGTCATTCAATGTGTTGTTCGCATTGCAAATTTACGAATTGTTTTTTTCATTTGAAACTTGAAGCTTACTTCACATTTGATATTCAGCATGCGGAATCTGTAATTCTCTTTTTGTTTTTTTTTTTTTTTCATTATCTAATGATATGACTTCGTTATTTTCGATTTCCGATAAAAATTTGTCATTCAGAATTGTACGTCGGAATTTGATACTTCTTTCACATCTGTAATTTGGCATTTTTGCAATGGAATTTATCAAAAGTCTGACACACAAATTTTATTACTTTTCGTTAACATCACCCATGTATTTTGGCTCCGGATATTCACACAATCATTCTTAAAATTCAAATGTGGCAGACGCAAAAAATTTTTCTATCATATACACAATTTGCCCAATAAAAACAGTACTTTAAATATCAGAGAAGTATTTAAGTATTTAAAGACATATTTAAAATACCTAAAATATATCATGTATTTAAAATACCGTTCAGCTCTGGATGATAACATTGTCCTTTCCTTTTTCGCGTTATTACCAATTTTTTCTTTGCAATTTGTAATTTTTTTTTTTTTGCGTTACATTAGCCGCAAATATGCGCTTTTTTATTTCGCTTCACCGATAAACATATCCATGAGTCGCGCATCGACTTTTTCCATTTCCGTCGAGAAGTCATACAGCAGTTCACGGTACTCTAAAGCCCGACTCACTCCGGGATTGAATCCTCTCCGCCGGCTATCAAGTGAGATCCAATTTCGCTGAGATCTACGGGTTTGAGCGAACACACATTCCGCACAAAATATGCTGCACAGTTATCGGCAAGGCGCTATCCACTGGCCGGCTCCGTCGAATGGTGCGCGAATTACGTATATACGACGCTTCCCTACCGGAAGTCGGTAGTCTGCCGATAACTGAACAGGCCCGAGACTCGAATTCTGAATCACTTTAACGTTTATCCGAAAAATTCCGCATGCGGCGCCGAGAGACGATCCGACAGAGGTTGTAACTCCAGCATGTGGACTCGTTTGTGAGTTTGTGGGCTTGGTAGCCAGTGGGCCGTTGATCAGTGGGCGTCGTCGCTCGAACACGCGAACGCAAAACACTCTGGCATTTTTTTTTTTTTTTTCTTCTTCTTTTTTATCATTCCAAAGCCAGAGCATCGATGCGAGCTTTGTCGCACTGTGCGGAAAGTTTAATGTCGAAAACGACCTTAGAGTCGTATTTTAAGACGTTGGAACTTTGGAGCGCTCTCGAGATCCAACATAAGATCGGTTTGAGATCGAACTCAAAATCGCTCTTGCTATCCGACTTAAGATCGGTTTGCGATCGAATTTAAGATCGAACCTCAATTCGAACATGATTTCATGCTTGAGCGCGAAAGTAAGTTCGGACATAGGATCAAACTTAAGCACAAAGCTAAACTCGAACTGACACTCGATCCCAAGTTCGAACGTAACCCTGACCTCAAATTCGATTTACAGTTCCACTTCGATCTTAACTTCAATCTCAAGAGCGACCTCAAATGCAAACATTCATAAATTGAAAACTTGACTTAACTTTTGCTTTTCTATAACCATTCCAATAATGAAATTCTCGTTATTTGCCTATACAACAACTCCTCCCCCCCCCCCCCCCCCCAAAAAAAACAACGGAGGAATGAATTTGTTTTTAGTTTCACGAAATTTCCAATCTTTAAACTTGTCCTACATCAACCCTTCTCGACGAGCTCTTCCTTCTGCGCCTTCTTTGCACCGAACAGGAAGAAGGAGCGCCCGCCTTATAGTATCGACTGTTTCCTTCCTCGTGCGAGTCTCTCTCGAGAGAGTGTTTCAGCATCGCCTTCGCGGCCGGGGGAAAGGGGGGGGGGGAAGAGAAGAGCGCACGAGGCTTTCGGTCGCCCGCCGGCCGTGAATGTCTTTCTATTCTATATAACATATATATACATATATATACATATATATATATATATATATATATATATATATATATATATATATATATATATATATACACACACACTGGCATCCCCCGCGAAGTCCCGGTATCCCGATCCGATGTTCCTGCGCGAGCTGTTATATAGGCAGAAGGGCGTATATATAGTAAACTGCTGTGTGGTATGTACGCAGCGACGGCAACGCTCACGCTCGGTGACCCAGTTTCGTCGGGACTCGGCCGCGAATCCCCGAGAAACGCGCGCGCGTGTTTTCCTCCGATACTCTCGACGCGCCTCGAAGCGGCTCCGCTCGTTCGAGACGATTCGTCGCGACGTCGTCGTCGTCGTCGCCGTCGTCTCCGTCGCCACTCCGTCGAATCGAACGCCGATACGGACTTAAGTTTTTACGGATTATAAGCTCGCGAGTGCTTCCAAGTAGGTGCGCAGATATAGGAGAGTGCACAGTTCGCTGTGCTAGCAAAATAGAGACTTTGTATACGGGCAGTGAGCACGAAAGGGAGGGGGGGGGGGGGGAGGACGGTCGAAGATAATCGGAGTTGGCTGACCCAGCGGTCGCGCGAACCAATATTGCACAAGGAGCGTCGGGATGAGAGACCGGTGAAATAATAAATGTACGAGAGCGGAAAGGCCGCTGGTTCTGACAGAATTGGGGCATCGTGTGGTTGATGATTATTAAAAAAAAAAAAAAAAAAAAAAAAAAAATGAGTATGTCTAAATTGGAAGGCATTGTCACTTTGTAGTGGGGGAGAATATTGTCGCTTGTGGGTACTGTTATAGGCTTCTGATATCCGGGAATTAGTGTAGTGAGTTTTGGTTTTTTTTTTTTTTTTTTTGGAGGGGTTTCGTAATTTAATGGATTGGTCGGTATTTTTAAATCAGGGCTGGGCAGTATCTCAAGCAAATTATGAGTTTTAGGGATTTTAAATACGTATCTCAAACACTCAAATAGTTCTGCGGTACTGTTGAAGTACTTTTGAAATTTCATTGACTTTTAGGATGTATTTTCGGAAGTTCTCAAACGAAGTACTTGTCAATGGATTTTCGGCACAATAAGTATTTTGCATTTTCAGTATTGTTTTTTTTTTTTTTTTTTTTAGTATTTGGACAACTCCGATTTAAATAACTTGGTAAATTGTTTGTTTAAGGTTCTTTAGTGAGCCTCCGCATAGTTCTGACAGTATGGGAGCATCTTGGTTGATGATAAAAAAATGTAGATGTCTCAAGTCGTCCTCATTGTCACTTCGTGCCGGGTAGAATATTGTCGGTTGTACGGAAGGTTATAGATTTCTGATAGCGGAAAGTGACTATTGTGAGTTTTATCTTTCTCGGGGAGATTTCGTAAAATTTAATCGATCTCGATGATATATTTAAATAACTTCGTATATATATATATTTTTGTAACGTGATTTAGTCTCTCGAGCTCAGCCATTATTGCGAAGGGCGATATGTTGTTTCAGAAAAAAAAAAAAAAATTAAAATAAATAAAACAAAACGTTTCGAACAGAATTATGAAAAAAGCGAGTTTAGAGTCGAACGAAAACAATTGAACATCAAGGTCCTTGTCGAAAACAACAAAGTTAAGACGGTCGCGTGGCAAAGAGAAAGAAAACCCTCTCAACCGCATCGACGTTGTCTCTTCAATAAATTCGTGAATAAAAAAACTCAAAGCCAAGTAAAAGAAACAAAAAAAAAAAATCAAAGTTTAACGTAGCACGAAACTGGATTGCAAGTACAAAGGTTTCCGGAAGTACCAAGACTCGCTATAGGCTTTCTTCGAAGAAGAAGGAAAAGTGCGTGGAGAAGACTTTTAATAGAATTCAATATAATACAGCCCCTGCACACACACACACACACACACACACACACACACACACACACACACACACACACACACACACACACACACACACACACACACACACACACACACACACACACACACACACACACACACACACACACACACACACACACACACACACACACACACACACACACACACATATATATATATATATATATATATATATATATATATATATATATATATATATATATATATATATATATATATATATATATATATATATATATATATATCATACACACACACATATACATCTATATATATATGGGCCATTCCACGTCAAACCAGCATCCCTTGTCCCGCCTCCCCCGGTCGATATGATTTATTTTCCAGTACGATATTACCGACCCATAAGGGTTTTGGGATTTTTTTTTCAGAGTTTACCACCTGTAAAATTTTTTAATCCTTAAAAAAACTAATTCCGAATACGCTGTTTCACAAAATTTGAAAAAATTCACACTGAATCTATGATTGAAAATACGATTTTTAAGCATCACCCAACAACGGGATCTCAATATTTACTATTTTTTCCATTCCATTGACATTTCAGAAAGTTATTGCAGATCAAAAAAATAATTCCAACCGCGACATGAGAGAAGCTAAAAACTTGCCAAAAAAAAAGTAGTAACATTGAGATCCCATTACCGTCCGTTCCTTGAAAATCATATTTTAAATCATAGAATCAGTCACAATTTTTTCAGATTAAAAAAAAAAAACAACCTTTTCGGCCTTGGTTTTTCAATTAATTAAAAATTGGACTCTTGGTAAAAAAAATCTGAAAAAAATTCCTCGACCCTTACGAGCAGATAACAACATCATAGTAAAAAAAAAAAAAAAAAATCAACAAAATCGACGGGTGTGAGGAATATGCCTTGCCGATTTGACGTGGAATGCCCCACACCCATACATACATACATACATACATATATATATATCTTCACCAGTGTAAATATATAGTGAACGCGCAGCCCCGAGTAAAGACGCGCAGTGATGCGCTGAGTGTCAACCGGTGAAGCGCGCGGGGACGGGGGGGGGGGGCTCGACAGCTGTTCGTGTAATCTCGAGGTAGAAACGAATTCTCTGCGCGCGTTATACTAAAAGTTAAGTGAATAGAGAGAGAGAGAGAGTGTCACACACGGAAGAGTGGTCGAAGCTCGGTGTCTCTGAAAATATTATTTAATTGCGTTACTGAGCGAACGAGTGCGCAACCCTCCTTTTCAATGCCTGCGCTCATCGTCCCCGTCGCTTCTTCCTCCGGCTCTTCTTCTTAGCGCGCGCACATTATATATATCTATGCATACGCACGCGGAACTCACGTGTGACGTCTGTCGCGACACTCAGCGCATAATAATTATTTTACCACCGTTTTAAAAGTACCGTGTTGCCTCCTCTCTCCGTCTTAAGTACGTGCTTAACGGCGACCGGCGCGGTGAGGGGGGAGGGGGGGGGGGAGGTCGAGCTCATGCATAAGACGCTTTTCACACATGCGATGGGCGAGCTAACCATACACGAGCGTTTAAAGGCAATTGCGATGCGAAAATATGACGCGCCGTGACGAGGGTGAGGATGCATCCGCGACGACGTCGACGTCTTCCCGACGGAGAGAGATAAAGCCAACGGTCCGACATTGAACGAGCGACGTCTCAGTGACTCTTCGGGAATACCCGGAGGCGAGCTCCGCCGCTTGTCATGAGCGATCGGAGATGCCAACAATCGGAATCTTTCGCCGCTAACGTCATTTTTAAGTGCATCGTATGTATTTTGTTCGTTAAAGATTTTTGGTGTTTTTTTTTTTTTTTTTTTTTATTGGTCGATCGAAAAATGTCAGATGGAATTTTACTGGTCGTAGTATTTTACGTAGGGAGCGAGCGAAGAATAAGACGCGTATTGTTGATTGTAATTGCGGATAAATATCTCGAGCACGAACCGTTGAACTGTCTGTTTTTTTTTTTTTATCTAACGTCATTTTTTATGTGCATCGTAATTGTATTCCTCGATTGGTCGATTTTTATCAGAAAATAAAAAACGAAATAGAAAAATAGAAACTTTTGATACTTCGGTCGAGGGTAAGAAAAAAATTGTTTCGATAAAATTTTGATGGCTCGCTGAAACTTTTGTGTTTTTGTTTTCCCATGCTATTTTTGTTTTTATCGCTCGAGGCCCGTTCTCACTCTGTTACATCCTTCATCGGTGTAATCTTTTTTGTAGCGCAGTAGATTGAGATATTTATATATATGTATATGTGTGTGTGTGTATGTGGATATATATATATATGTATGGTTGTGGAAGAGCAGGCGATAATTCACAGTGTGTTTATTTACGTTAATTATTTTTAGCCGCTTTAGAGCCGCAAAAATCCTGACGAAAAGGAGCACGCGAGCATTTTTGTTATTTTTTTTTTTCGACGGTCGGGCGAAAGTCCCGAGTGACCTCACGAATTTGTCACGGTTTCGTTGATTCGCGGATCTCTGATGAAAGTTGCCACTCAATCGTGTCGATGGTTTGAATAATCGAGGAGCTTTACTTTGCGTTTGTTTAAATTAATTTAACATTTTTTTTTCATCAACCAAAAAGTAAAGCCCGCGGTCTGGGCGGATACGCTATTGGATTGCCCTAGTGGGAACGACACACGGACCGGTGTTTGCGCACTGAAAAAAAGTTACATCGTAAAAGCAACAATAGTGACTTTTTACCATTAAAAATAGTTCCCAAGGGGAACATTTTATAGTTACGACAATGACAAAAAATCATTGTTGCAACGATAATTATAGTTTACCCAATTGAATATATACTATTAGAAACTATCTGTATAGACGTTCACGCTGAGAGAACTAGGAAATACTCAGCGCTGAGCAGTACCTTAAATACATTATACATTTTAGGTATTTTCAATACTCAAATACTTCTCTGGTATTTAAAATACTTTTTGGGCCAATTAAGTATAAAATACAAAATATTTTTACATCCACCGCCATATTTGAATTTTAAGAATGGTGGGAATATCTGGAGCTAAAATACTTTGAAGATGTTAACAAAAAGGAGTCAAATTTGTATGTAAAATTTTTTGCAAAGAAGTGTTAAATTCTGATGTACGATCCCGAATATAAGACCGAATTCTCAGCCGAAGTTGAAAATACAAAGTCAAATCATAAGATAAAGTAAAAAAAAAAAATAAAACTTCAGATTCCGAATGCTAAACATTTTTTTTACATTTGACATTTAGTGTCAAATGTAAACAAAAATGTGAAATTTGCAATACAAACAAAACATTGAATGGCAAATATCGAAAAGTTCCAGATGTTAAAAAATATCGAATAGCAAAGTAAAAAAAAAAAGTTTGAGATGACTATAAAACGTCAAAAAATGAAATGCATCAAAAAGAAAAAAAAACGAAATTGAGTTTTCATTGACGTTTTACGATGTATTTTAGGAAGTACTCAAACGAAGTATTCATCAGTGTATTTAAAATAAATATACGATTTAGTATTTTCAGTATTTTCCAGTATCTTGTCCGACTCCGAAAACGCTATTGGTTTTCTCAGTGCACAACGTCGGCCAGCGCCGTCCGCGCGTGACATTCTCACCGTGCTAATTTCGAGAGAATGTTGAAAATCGTGTCGCGCCCTTGTGGAAAATGTAAATCGGGCTAATGGACATTTGTCAGTCGAGGTTCAACGTATCGGTAGAATGTATAGAAAAGCGAGTCAGGTGTTTAAAACTTTCGTGTCGGGTCTCGCGCGAGCAGTCCGAGGAGTGAACAACCAGAGTCGCCCGCGCGCTTCTCGGAGGCGTCGAGCGCGAAGTTCTGCGCCGCTGGAAAAGCAGCAATAACATTCCTCTCGGGCCCCGCCGCTCCCCCTTGCCGACTCGACCGCACCACCATGCACCGAAACGGTCTGCTTTCATGAAACGTAATGCCGCGTAACACGCTGCCGTAATCCTACGCAGCGGGAGCGACGCGGCACGAGACGAGCGCTTCTGCGATGACGATTGACGGAGATGGGATGTGGAGAGGCAAAAAAAAAAAAAAACTGTACTAAATGCGCCATCGACCCAGTTGAGTGTGTTTCTGTGAATCGATCGAACGGCATTCGATTAGAGTCGGCAGAGTTGACGGTGAAATTCAAACCGATTAAAGACCTCGATAAGTTAATGTTTTCTGTTGAACTTACTCGGTATCCGGTGAGTTTAGACGAGGATTTGACGGTCCGGTGGTCCACGAAATCCTCGAAGTCCTTGAAAAGTTCATGACTTTTTTAATGTCGTTGAAACGTCCTCGAAGAGTCCTGGAAGTCTCCTGCAACTTTTGGCGTAACTCCTCGAAGTTTTTATTGAAGATCCTGAGAGCACTTGAAACGTCTTTGAAGAGTCCTTGAATTTTACTTGGAGTCTATAACCGATACCTAGAAATGACAATTGAGGGTTTGACTTTGGTTCGAATCTACTGTAACATTCAATTGGATACAATCGACTAAAAAATACATGGAATAAGTTTCAATTTTCACGTAAGCAATGCAAGATTGTTATTGTTTATTCATTTGAACATTTTTAAAAAATTAAGACGAGTATAATTGTCGTCGAATTCTTTGATCTCGACTATTCATTCTGCGAGGTCGATTGACGATCAGAGTCGGCAGAGCTGATGGTGACATTCAAATCGATTAACCGCTCGATAAGTTACTGTTGCGTGTTAAACTTACTCGGTATCCGGTGAGCTTGGCCGAGGATTTCACGGTCCGGTGGTCCACGAAATCCTCGAAGTCCTTGAAAAGTTCATGACTTTTTTTATCGTCGTCGAAATGTCCCTCGAAAGTCCTTGAAGCGTCGTACCGTTTTTCCGTAGCTCCTCGAAGTTTTTATTGAAAATCCCGAGAGTTCTTGAAACGCCTTTGAAGAGTCCTTGAATTTTACTTGGAACCTGTAACGGGCAACGAAAATTATCAACATACGGTTTGACTTTGGATCGAATTTACCGTAGAACTCAATAGCATACAATCGGCTAAAAAATACATAGATACGTAGTTACAATTTGTACATAGGCAAGATTTCAACACTTTATGAATTTTTTTTTCTTTTCCACACATTAAGGCGAGTACATTTATCATTGAATTCTTTTGTCTCGAAGTTTTCATTGAAAATCCTTTGAGAGTTCATGAAACGTCTTTGAAGAGTTCGTGAATTTTACTTGGAACCTACAACGGGTGCCAATAATTACCAATTTAGGGTTTGACATTGGATCGAATCGACCGTCGCATTCAATAGTATAGAATCAGCCAAAAAAAATAGATAGTGATACATAGTTTCAATTTTCACATTAGCAATGCAAGATTTTAACCCTTTATAATTTTTTTTTTTTGTTTCTTTTTCAAATATCAAGACAAGTATATCTATCATTGATTTCTTTTATCTCTATTTATCGACTATTTATTTCTCGTTAACGAGTGTTTCTGTGCGATGGAGTTCTTTGAACATCGGGAATGGAATGCACGTACGCTTAGTAGGATCAACAAGATAATTGGTCGAAGCTCCGGGTAATTGAGCGACCACTCTCGACTCTTCGTCACGTTTTTGTTTGTAGTTTAAGAACACGTCGAAGAATCAACCAGTGGTTGAGTTCAAAGGCTCGGCTTATAGTCGTGTTTTCAATGATCCAACAGGCCATTATACATTTATATATACATGTATATATATATAAATATATATACATATATACATATACATATAAACCTATTGTGGGCAGATGTGACGAGACGTCGAAACGAGCAAATCTCTATACCATCAATCCTATTACCGGCTTCTTTTTATTTTCCCGCTAGAGTCGAAACGACGCCACAGAAGCCTTTGGAAGGAAACAGTACGTCTTGAATCGACAATCGGGGCCCCGTATCTTTCTGGAACGAATTCTCGCGTACGACTTTGTGTCAGAGCTCTTTCTTGTCACGTATCGAAGCCACACGATTCGTAGTCGACCCGCATATTTCCATCGACTGAGCGACGAAATTGTCGTACCCGAACGGTTGCAACTCATTTTACTCTACCATGCTTCGACAAATTTTTCATTCTAAATTTTATATATATATTTTTTTGTTTTCTCGAAAAAAAAATACTTTTTTCCTCGGTCGGTTTGCCAACACGCCTACTTTTGCCGACTCATAAAACTCGACTGGACATTCTTAAATTTGCAATACAGACAACATAATGAATGTCAAATGAGGCAAAGTGTCAGATCTAAAGAAATATCGATATGAAACTGCAAAAAAAAAAAAGTTGGGGCTTAGAATAACGACAAATGTCGAATGTGAAAAAAATTAAATGTCAAGTATGAAGAGAAAATGTCGAAAAGTGAAATATAATTAGAGATTTAAGTGAAATTTAATTGGACAAAATGAAATTGAAGTTTCATTGACTTTTAGGTCGTATTGTAGGAAGTACTCAAACGAAGTACTTGCCAGCTGGTTTTGCAAACGTTAGGGGTTCTTATTATTTTTGAGAAGGGGTGTGCAGTGCAAAAAGATCCATTGGCATTTTCTATCGGTTCGGAGTTCGGTGATGTAAGTGGAGCTTGACCGAGTCGTGGTGGCTCTTGGAGCAGCACAGAACGCTCATTCATCCGGCTCTGCGGGGCACGTTGTGGCGCAAAAACAAAAAAGAAAAAAAAAATAATATGAATATTCTCATTCAACGGTCCGTTGAACCCCGGCGAAGAGGAGGCGACCGGGGCAGGCGCGGGGCTTCTTGAAACGTTCGAAGATCCGACACATCTGTCTTGCAAATTTTTGCACAAACTCCACATCAACATCCACTCTCCCATAGTCGGGCGTCAATTTTTTTCTCCGACACCCCTTCACTAGCATTTCACATATCAATAATTTTATCCAAGAAAATAAAAATAAAAATTCACCGATTAGAATAAAAATCCACGAATTAAAATAAAAATCCACGGACTAAAATAAAAATCCACGGATTAAAATAAAAATCCACGGACTAAAATAAAAATCCACAGATTAAAATAAAAATCCACGGATTAAAATAAAAATCCACGAATTAAAATAAAAATCCGCGGACTGAAATAAAAATCCACGGACTGAAATAAAAATCCACGGACTGAAATAAAAATCCACGGATTGAAATAAAAATCCACGGATTAAAATAAAAATCCACGGATTGAAATGAAAATCCACGGCTCGGAATAAAAATCCACGGATTAAAATAAAAATTCACGGATAAAAATGAAGGTCTGATAAGAAAAAAATTGAGCGAATTACGAGTGTCCGTGAGTGTGAAAGGAGGACGATAGTCTCGTTGAAAAACGATCGTGCACCCGCGGTGTGGGAGAGAAAGGGACCGACAGAGTGAGAGAGAGAGAGAGAGATAAAGAGAGACACTGTAGAGAGAGAGAGATAAAAAGAGACACTGTACCGGAGCTCAAATTCACCACGCACAATGATTCATCGCGTTGCTCGGGCTTCAATTGCGAACGCAGACACGCCGTCCAGACCCCCGGCTCATCGCAATACACACACACACACACACACACACACACACACACACACACACACACACACACACACACACACACACACACACGCGCTGCATATAGTGGAAATTTATTGCGTCGACTTCGCCGAGGCTCTCGACGAGAAGGCCGTATTGATAAGTAGATGTATTGGTAGTTCAGTCGAGGAAAATAAAATGAATCATCGATACATCTGCGAAGCTAATAATAATAGAACGTAACGACAGATACGAGGACCTATATATTTCCGTTTTTGCGACGTACTTGTTCATTAGCGTAATTGGATAGTTTTTACGAGAGATCAATCATTTACGCTCTTCGCTCGATTCTTTTATTCCAGGGACTGGGCTGCGGACGGACGGAGGAGTTTGGCACACCGGTCAGCTCGGGCAGCAACATGGGAAGCGTCGCGAGATTTCCGAAACTCGACGAGTGCGCCCACTTCCATTACGAGCACGTGGAACTCGGCGCCTTGGAGGTAATTTTTTCTTATCATCTTGTCAAATCCAATAATAATAATAATAATAATAATAATAATAATAATAATAATAATAACGACTATCTTTATATTATTAATTGGATGTATTTTGCGAATTTCTCCTCTGCAATCAGAATATAATATATATAATAAATCCTAAACATCAGAGCTTCAGAATAACGACTTATAAAAGTTGAAAAAGTTAATAACACTCCAGATGAGACTACTCGCTGGTAACTAGATGCATCTTTTTTTGCATTATTTTCTTTAGTTTAACTTAATTTAAATTAATTTAAATAAATTATAATTCCTCTCTCCTACTTGTATCTTAGAACTGCTATGTTTGCCGATTTTTTTTTAGTTTCTGAAGATGACGCAGAAAAATTCAGTGCCGACAATTCGTATATTATATTATGAAATTATTTGGATTTGAATTTCAAACAAATAATTTATATATTACAATAATGATAACATAACATTTGTTTTTGCAGGTGTCCGTGACCGAAGTTCCTAATGACACGAGCTACGCGGTGCGCGTAACGTCCGGCGATGCCTGCTGGACCCTCCAACGTTCCTACGAGAACTTCGTCATGTTCGACAAGCAACTGCACCGTTGTATATTCGACCGAAAGTTCTCGTCGCTGGCGAAATTGCCGGACGCACAGCCGTCGGGCGTCACGGAGCTTCTGTCGACCTACTTGGAGCGTTTCTCCCAGCTTAACCACGAGGGTCTAAACTGCGGTCCGGTTTTGAATTGGTTGCAACTGGATAACCGCGGTAGGCGAATCCTCGTTCCAGAGTCCGACTCTTGTCCGATAAACACACCGGCAGTTGCAGCTGCTTACGCCGTACGACCGTACACTGCACAAGCTCAAGATGAAATATCCTTCCAGGTAAACACATCGCCGCAGAGAAAAATAAAAAAAAAATCCTATGCAACAATGTTGCTTACAATTTTAAAAAACGTACTCACGATAACGGAGTCAAATTTGAGCCATTCGTATAACAATAGTTTAACGATAATTTCTAATTTAAAATGAAATTCATGAATTTATGGGATAAGAATTTATTTATTTAATTTTTATTCGAGAGTCGTAAAACGGGTGCAATTTTTCTTAGACTTGGCCAATTGGTTATTTGTCTTTGGAGCGCTCATTTCGCCGATAGTTGAACAAGACGATTTTCACTTCGAGGCGGTGTTAGTCGGTATGTCGGGATTAATCAATAGAATGTCCGCGTGGGAAAAGTTTACGAGTTCGTAATTTATTTATTTAATTTTTGTCGAGAATCCTTAAATGCGATGAACTTTTCCTAGTTCTGGCCCATCGGTAATTTGTCTTTATAGCGCTCATTTCGCCGGTAGTCGAACAAGGCGATTTTCACTTCGGGGAGGCGTTAGTCGGTATGTCGGGATTACTCAATAGAATGCCTGCGTGGGAAAAGTTTGTGTATAACACGCGTGTGGCTGTCGGGCTTTAACGGTACACACGAGCGTTAATTGTGGCAAAGAAACTCGGTGAGAAACTAGTGTTACGAACAGTCTCATTCGGTTCGCACTACCACTGTGCGTGCTCTTTAATTAAGATCAATGAAGGGAATCCACGAGCGTTCTTCTGGCTTCGAGCCAGAGAATCCTTTGCCCATCCAAAAATAAAATACTCTTCATCTCGGTTCGTTCTTTTTTTTCTCGTTCCAGGTCGGCGACATGATATCAGTGATAGATATGCCACCTCCCGGCGAGAGTACCTGGTGGCGAGGAAAGCACGGTTTCGCCGTTGGATTCTTTCCGGCCGAGTGCGTCGCCGTTATCGGCGACAAAGTTCCGCGACACCTGACCGTATCGACGACCGTCAGATCGAGACTGCCCGTTAAACCGGTGCTCAGGAAACACGGCAAACTCATCGCTTTCTTCAGATCCTTCATACTGAACAGGCCGTCCAGAAGACGATTGAAACAGTCCGGTATTCTTAAGGAACGAGTCTTCGGATGCGATCTCGGTGAACATTTGCTGAACTCCGGACAAGATGGTAAAATCGTTCAATCTTTTTTTTCTCATTATAACCCTGGAACTCATGTATCATTTTTTTCTACCTGCTAACTCATGACTGGGATAGATAACCACCCAGGACGATTCTTTTATGTTCTGTTCGTTTTTTAGTAAGGAAGAGAATGACATACGGCAGATTTGATTTCATTAAAGTTTAGGGGGTGAAAGTCACACATAAAGTCCAATACGTAACGAAAATAGACAAAAATCGTATTTTTTGCGACAAAAAAAGTAGTTTTTTTTAATGTTCCGGTTCTTAAATTTCAAGCGCCATTTTACAGCGGATAAACTGGGCTATTAGAGTAATAGTATGCCCATTGTATTCCGTTGGAAAGTCTATTTCTTTGGACGCATGAAAATGGGAAAAAACAGAAAACTGGTAATGTGGAAAAAATTGACGAAAACGGAAAAAAAAATTGGTTTTGCATAGGTTTTTATATCTATTTTTCTTGAAAGATTGTAGTTATTTAACGACAATGATAATCATTATAAAAATGATTTAACAATGTGGCGATTATGTACGTCGAAATTACATAATAATAAGTTACATTTGATAGTGCTGACAAAAAAGAAAATGCACTTACACAAAACACTATCGGGACCTGCAGAATGGGGTAGATTTCCACCCCAAGTGCGCTGCCTTGTCGTCGTGTGTAAAAATGAGCGAGCAACTGAGGCTACTACCGACCTGCATACATCATCAGACAATTGAACGAAAGTGTCGTTAAGGTCCCGAGTCGATAATATCAATTTCTACTTTCGGAGCGCATTTTGAGTATCCTCTGAGGAGATTTTCTACCCCGTACATGAGTTCTAGGGATAATATAGTACAACATTTATTTGATTGGACTCCAAATCGAGACTCACCGACTTATAAAATAAAATGACAATATCATGATTTTTTCCTTCAACATTTCAGTTCCCGCTGTGCTGACCTGCTGCGCCGAGTTCATCGAGAATCACGGTCTGGTCGACGGGATCTACCGTCTGAGCGGTGTGACCTCGAACATCCAGCGACTGCGTCACGCCTTCGACGAGGATCGCGTCCCGGCCCTGCACTCCGACGAGGGAATACTCCAGGACATTCACTCGGTCGCATCGCTGTTAAAAATGTACTTCCGCGAACTGCCGAATCCTCTTTGCACGTACCAATTGTACTCGACTTTCGTCGGTGCGGTGCAGGCGAACAGCGACGCCGAGAGGCTCCGACGTATGAGGGACGCCGTGAGAAAATTACCACCGCCGCACTACAGGTACATCGTCCGAAACAGCTGAACGAGTCAAATCTCTTCGTCCATTGAAAAGAATAAAACGATATTTATTTTTTTTTGTCTCGCGATCGAATAGAAAAAACGACTCGCGACGCGCGAGAGAAACGCTAGTTTCAATCTGACAACCCCGTTGTTGCTTTGCAGAACGTTGGAATACCTGATGCGTCACTTGGTGAGAGTAGCGGCGAGAGGTGCGGAAACGGGAATGACACCGAGAAACGTAGCGATCGTTTGGGCGCCGAATTTGTTGCGTTGCAAGGAGCTCGAGGTCGGCGGCGTCGCGGCTCTCCAGGGCGTCGGCGTGCAAGCCGTCGTCACCGAGTTTCTCGTCTGTTACGCCGAGCTCATATTCGGCGAGGGTCCGGTAGGGAGGCCGAAGTCGCTGGCGATAACGACGCCGGCCCGTCTGCTGAGCCTCGAGGAGGCGAGGAATCGAAATTTGCGCTGCGAGTCCGACTACATAGAGGTGGGCGCCGGACCGGCCGGTCTGCCTCTCCACTATCACACGGTCATCGAGCTGCCGAGGAAGCGCAACGGCTCGAAACGCTCGCCCTCGCTGAATTGGCGAGCGATCTTTGGCCGCGGCGGATTCGGCGCTCGTGGAAAGCCCCGACAGGTCGGCACACCGCCGCAGGCCGAGACAATGCCCAGCTCGCTTAACTCCCTCAGACGATTGCGACCCGTCAAGAGCGCCGACAGCCTCGACGGCGAGGACAGCCTCGGACCTCTCCTCGGCCCCCCGCCGACGAGACCGTGCGGACACAGCCGCTCCGTTTCGCACGACTCGTACTTCGATCATCTCGCCGACGCGCCCAACGCGACCTCGCCACTCGACCTCTCCGAGATACAGCTCAACTTCGATCTCGAGGAGAGAGAAATGAGAATGTTTTCGGAGGAGGAGAGCGGCGGCATCGCATCGGTCGAGGCCTCGCCGAGACGACAGAGAAACGAGGAGGACCCGCCGTGCATCGCCATCACCGGCGGATCCAAACGGAAAAGATCGAGACTCGAGGAACGACTGCATTGCGAAGTCGAGCTGAGATTCATCGATAGCCAAAGTCCGGACCAGGTGAAATTTGTCGATTGAATTTTTGTTCTTGAGCTCTTGGGCCACAGTAAATGGGTAAAAACGCGTGCATATTTCGCGATTTTTTTTCTCTCGGTAAATATGCGGTTTATCGATTTAATTCTTTTAGGGGGGAGGAAGATATGTTGAATAAGATTTAGGAATATTTTCATTCAGTTTTATTGTTATGTATTTTTTCTTATCGGTCGGCGTGAACAAGTTTTCTTGGAAGTTCCTTTGCGGTGTGCATGATTGAAACTTGTCGTTTTATCAGAAACAAAATTTTTTTATTGTTTCGTAACAGATGACATGTAACGCGGTCCTTCACGAGGCGAAAAAAAATTGGCAAAACGGCAGTTATTCGAAGAAAGTCGATTTTTATCAATTTTTCAACACCGAAACATTTGTTATTATTTTTAAAAATATATGAAGCCTGTTAAAGTATATCGATACAGATTTTCATACAATTCTATCGGGCCATTTTCGAGATATCAGCGTCACCGATCTTGAGAATCACGTTTTGAGAAAAAACGCTTTCAAATCTCGACCGCGCCGCTGCTCGATCGCCGCGCCACTTTCCACACAATGGTCTCCAACTTTCGTAATTCATTGAATTTCGACACCAAAATTTACCAGAATATTCTCGACATTATAAACTATATTCAAAAAAAAAAAAATCGAAATTTGACTGTGGCCTAAGCCCTCAATTCGCAATGCTCAATGTTCGATCTACGCAACGAACTAAACAAATAAAAAATCACCGCACCTATATAAAACAATAATGTTTTGCAGGTAATGGTATCAGCCGACATTCACGGAATGGAGACGCCGTCCCCGTTGCCGACACCGGGATACTTGCCCCTGTTGTCCGAAGCCTCGACGCCGATGACGCCGGCGACGATGCAGGGAACGCCGCTCTCGATATCGCCGGGTCCCGCCAACAGCCCTAGAATAAGCTTCCGAAGTTTCACCCTGCCTCTGGACGTCGACGAGAACAATTGCACCGCCATGACCGACGAGCATAAAGTTCCGAGCGCCGGCTCGTCTTCCGACAAATTGTCACGGGATCCTAGTCACAGATTGTCCTCGAATCTGGACGATCGCAGTAGTGTTAATAACGAGTCTTGCGAGAGATTAGAGACTTACGAAAGCGGCCGCGAGCAGGAGCCCTCCGCGGGGAAATCCCCTTGCTCGGAGGAGCGAGCGATCGGCGACGAGTACGACGGCCTCGAGACCGCGAATTCGCACGATCAAGAGATGATAGTGAGCTGCGACGTCCCGTCCGCCTCCGGCCGCTGCCAAACTGACGAGCGAGAGAGTCCCGAAAAAGCCACACCCTCCGGCAGAGCCAATGTGCCGGAGAACGAAAAATCTCAGTGCCAAAGCGGCGAATCCTGCGAAGCTCCGAGGGAGCAAAACGCCGACGTCTCGTCGAACTCTAAGAACGACGACGCCGTCGCCGGTGCCTCGTCGATGCGAATAAACGAACCGTCGGCAGTGCCGTCTTCCAGCAACACCGATCTCGATTCGCCGATGTCCTGCGAGCAGACCATCGAGGATCTTCCGGACTCGGGTTTCGTCATATGCGACAGTTCCGAGAAGATGTTCACGAGCACGGAAACTCAAGCTCCGGCGACGAACACCAACGACTCGGGCGAGTGGGTGATGATCGAAAGGACGACCGAGTCCGTCACGACGCCGACGAGCGAGGCGAGCAGCCCGAAGGATCCTCTCGAGGGCACCGTCAATCCCGCTCTTGCGACCGATCCGCCGAGACTGCGCTCGACCTCCGACAACGTTTCGCGAACCTCGCTGGACCTGACGATGGGCTCGACGGTCGACACCGACACGTCCTGCATCGGCGCCAGCGACCTCACCGAGAGTCCCGTGCTCCTCCAAGAGACGACGGAGATGTCATACGACATCGAGTCAAAGCGGCGCTCCAAGGAGGCGATCGACGACGACTCCAACGCCATTCTCGACGCCGAGGAGAGCTTCTCCGCAGAGGAGAGAAAGTGCGGCAGCGACAGACGAAACGGCAACGACAGAGCTCAGCTCGAGACCGATATCGACTGCGCGAGGATGGAGCAGAACGACTGCGGCAGTTACGGAATGAGGCTCGACAACGAGAACGTCTATCGCGGGAACCTCAACGAGTCCAACGACGAGTCTCAGGTCTTGACGGAGCAGGAGAATCTGAACGGCGACTCTATCAAGAAGAGCTCCGAGCAGAAGAGAAGGTCTGGAAAGGCTCAACAGAGAGGACACTACATTCCCGGCATGGAGCAGCAGAGGCGGAACACGACCGAGACGAGGTCCGACAATCAGCGGTTCGAGGGCCAGGAGGCTCATCATCGCGGCTTCTCGCCCAGGAAGCAGCAGAGTCTCGCTCACCATCATCATCATCATCACAAGTATCTTCCGAAGCACATACAGGAGAATGTCAAGCGCAACAACATGCAAAATTCGCAGATATGCGACAACGAGGAGGTCGTCATTGCCTCCGAGAGCGCGGCCGAACCCTGCGAGATCGCTCACGCTCCGGAGGGAGCTTCCGAGGCCACCTCACTGGATTCCTCGTGCACATTCTCCAACGCCTCCTCGCCGATCGACGACTCCGTCGTGCTGCGCGACACGGCCGCTATACTGCAGGAGCTCGCCCTGCAGAGACTCTCAGGCGGCGTCGGCAGCGAGCAACCGCTCCATCCGCGCAGACGATACGACTCCGAAGTGACGGCGAGCGATCGTCGGAGCTTCGATTCGGAGATCGGCCGAGAAATCGTTCGCGAGAGAAAGATGAGGCAGGAGCTCGACAGCGCGAGGGGAAAGTCTGAAGAACCGCCCAACAACGGAATGCAATATTTGCCGCCGTGTCTGCGAGCGAGACACGCTCGCGCCACTCGCGCCGCTCTCAGCAGATCCCTCGACGAGGGAAAATTCAATCGCATGACCGGCGAATCCTCGCTGCCCTCGAAAAACGACTCCGAGGACTCGCAGCACAACTCGACACCAAACGTCGGCACCGAACTCTCCCTCTCGTCGGCCAACAGCTCCGAGAAACTCCAGTCTCGCAATCTCGTCGGCGGTTTGGACCTCGGCGATCCACGCTGCCGCGAGAGAATCGAAAAGTACAAAGAGGAGAGACGCATGTTCCTCAGGGACAAGTACAGGTCCGAGAGCTTTCGCGGCAGCACGACGTCGAGGGCCGAGGACGACGGGGAACAAGCGCTGCTTGCGAGATTGAAACAGAGAGCTTCCAGACCTTCCCTACATTGACCAAGTGATTTATATTTTTAATAATTGTAACCTGTTTTTTTTTTTTTTTTTTCTTGCGTTCTCTACGAATTTTTTTATTTGCGAAGATGTACGACGAGGAGAAAAAGACGCGGAGAGGAGGAAGAGGAAGCCTAACCGTAACGCGATTGTAACGAATGACTCACGTATTTCCCTCGAGTGATAAGGGGACCGTAGATTAAGTTTCGTCGCCTAACGATACTGTGTAGAGTACTGTTGATAGGTTTTTCTTTACCGCGGTGGAGACAACCGAGCGGTTGTTACTCTCGTCGTGATCTTTAATCTTTCTTTCTACTGTCTCTTCATCGTTGTGTTCGTGTTTTTTTTCTTTTTATTTTTAGCTCTTGAAAATTAACGAAAAATGTTCTAACATTCCTAATACGCATATTAATGAACTTTCTGATGTTAGGATTGAAAGTTTACGCCAGCGATCGGTAGCTCGACGAAACACACGATTTATGTACCAGAGATTAATGTTTTTGCTTTTGGCTCTATTGTCGTTTGACTGTCGAATGCGAGGGAAAAGGAAACGGTTGTTCTTTAAGTTTGCGCTGATTGTTTTCTTTTTTTTCTGTAAATTGTTACGTTTTCTGGCGATACCGAGGGTGTGATTGTTTCCAAGTTGTCGCGACAAGTGCATTTATTAATGTAAGTTTTTTCGACTCGAATTCGCGAAGTGTACGCGAATCGTTCATGTTTCGTCTGTGTTTCTATGTTGTTGCGCGGTTTGATTTTTTCATTTCTTTTCTTTTCATGAATTACTTTTTATTCGCAATAATTCGCGATGCTTTGACGAAACTTTTTATAATATTTTTTGTGAATAGCTAGAATCGACTGTCAATTGTTTCGTCATTTTCGTTGGCCTAATACTCGTTAACCGCCTCTGGTACACGATTTTTTGTTCTTCGCGATCGTATGCTCGTTTCTCTACTCTACTTCTTTCGCGATATTGCTGAATTAAAAAAAAATCGTTTGAATTGAACATAACTATCGAATTTTATAATTGAGAATAACGTATTGAATTAAGTATTTTATATATTATATGTGAACGACGTTATTTTCTCACCGTGGACTGGCTCTTGGTGTTATAAATATCTTTTGTATATGCTAGCTACTTTTTTTTAAATTTTAATTCTCATATATATATTGATTAATATATTAAGTTGTCGCACGGATTATATTTCTTTTTTTTGCGCTGCTGTCGTTGTATGAGATTTCGTACGTCGAGATCATACGATTAAATCGATCTCGATCGCTCGCATTTATACGAGAATCTCTCTCGCACCGGTCTCTATTTTAAGACGATACGATATTTAACGTAGACGAACAAAAAATAAAAGATGATAATAAAAAGTTGAAGAGTGTAACGAAGCGATTGGGAAGAGTCGGGCGACATGAATAGTTTTATTTGTAATAAAAAAGATGCTATCGAAGAAGTGTAGTAACGATTTTTCGTTAAATGTAATATAAGTCAATTCAATTTTTTTAATTTTTTAAATATTTTTTTTGCCAAAATAGCTCCCGCCGCTACGAATAATTTTATCCGTCGATGAGCATTGAGATTTAAGTAAACGTTCGACTAGAAATTATATCGGGACCGTCCCGTTCGTCGTCACGAGGAATAAACTCGTCGTGCGAGGTAACTGTACGAACGCTCGGACACGTCCCAATCTTTGGACACTCCTGTGCGGATTTGATTTATTACGAATTTAAGTATTAGAAATTCAATTTGACAGTTGTAAACGCATCTACAAACATTACTTTTTGCGCAGAAAAAAAATTGTACAAGGTTTAAGCATACATTATTTTTTATCGTTGCATTTTGTTCAAAGATCGACGATATTGTGGCAGGAAATTGGTACAAGCGTTACTACATACGCGAGCCAATAATCGGACAGTTCTAAGACCTTTGGTTGGCGAGCTTTCAACGTAGCTTGTCTTCAGTATTGTTTCACGTAAATATAATTTTTTCATTGATTCAATTTGTGAATTGCAAAGAAATTCTTTTACTTAGTGTTAACCAGTTAAGTTTGTACGTCAGAATTCTCGAAATCTATGATCGTTCGAAAAAACGAAAAATGCAGTGTCCGAATATAGGGACGTGTCGAAAAACCGCGTCCGAAAAATGGTACATTTCGACTCTGTCTTGTTTAATTACGGAAGAAAATATTCTTCCGTAATTAAAGAAATATGTGTCTTTTTGTGATTTATAGATTTGTTTTGGAAACTGGAAACTACCTGCTTGACATTGGTTTAAATTAATTTCACAAAAAAAATGTTCCTGGCCAATTAATAACTACTGGAATCTGAGGATGGTCTTAAAGATGCCTCGCACGTACATTCCCAGCCAAAAGTGAGATTCAGTGAGAATTTTGACACTCCCTAATTGTATAAAAATCCGAAAAAAAATTAATTGTATTAAAGGTGCCAACAATATTAATTTTGCATAATAATGTCAAAAAGTTATCAACAAGAAGTTTTTAAAAAATCGTTCAAGAAACGATCAGTATTTTTTTTTTCTTTTCAAATAAATTCATTGATTTTCTAGAAGCCACATGAATTTTTTCAGAATTTTCTTACACTTTTGAATTTCCCGTTTGTGGCATTTTTTTGAAGCTACCGAGCTATTGACGCAATCGCCTCGAAACTTTTTCTGTGTTCTGTGAAAACGTGATACGGAAACATATCCGAAGCACGCGTCTCCGCATCGATTTTTCAAATTTACGAAAAAAAAAGAAAATTGAAATGTAAGCAAATTCTGAAAAAATTAATATGAATTCAAAAAAATCAAGGAATTAATTTAAAAATGAAAAAATAAAAGGTCTTCTAATTTATTTTAAACAATTTATTTTCGTAATAATTTGTTACTAACTCTTGCCATTATTGTTATGCACAATCAAAGGTCTTGACATCGTCAAAACGGCTCATTTTTTTTTTTTTTTTTTTCAAACTTTTGTCACATCGCGAAGACCTGAAATTTTGATCGAATTAAATTTTTGGTTGTGAATGTATGTGTGATGTAACCTTAAGCGTCCGAGCATTGGTACCTTTACCTTAATGGCCAATCGCCAGCGTCGAGCTCACCAAAAACCCTCAGAGTTTTGTGCGAGACACCGAGCTTAAGTTTAGTCACGTCTCCGTGCCACGCTGACGGTATAATTGTATTATTAAATAGAGGAGAGACTGTGCCAATTTTCTTCGGGCTCGATCCCTCCGCACGTTTTCTTTGTGCGAGCTCGCTCTGTGTATCGCGTAGCTCGGGCACCGAGACAAACATCGTAGCGACGACTTTGAACTCATCTCAAGGTCACCCGAGCGAAGCGATTGAAACCCATCGAACAACAACGATAAATTGCGTGAAATATATATTACACGACGAAGGAAATTTTGAAACCTCGTCGGAACGGTGACGCGATCTTAGGAGATCGCGTTGACCAAGGCCACGAAAGTTTGTTCGCAATTTGTAGATTACTTATCCGCATTAATGTATTGTTGTATAGCGAATTTAATATAATTATTATTGAACATTATGATGAAGGCTGAGGGCAAGAAAAAGTTAAATATACAGCGCCCAAAAATTTCTTCCACAGTGGTCCGTTCGTCAATTGCCGATGAGACCGTAAAAAAAAAAAAAAAAAAAAAAAAGAAATCAAAAGTAAACGATTGTAAACGTGATGAATAGCTTGAAGCTTAATCGTTGAAAAAATATATATATATATAATGCATCAGCGGCAAACTTTGTCCGTGAATATTTTGAATTATAGATTTAAAGAAGAAAGCCTGTATAACTCTCACCGATTATCGAATATTAGAACGATAGCCAAAAAAAAAAAAACAAGTAATAACGAAGTAACGCGAGATACCTAATAGCGAATGAAATAATAACTCAGCACAATGTACGAATTGCATAAAAGATAATTGAACATACGAAATAACATAAATAAAAAAAATATAAAATAAACAACGTAATTATTTTTCAATAATTTGACGACAATGAGATTATTCGTTCGTTGTTCAGAAATTTCGAGAAAAAAAGAATAATAATCTCGTCTCCAACGAAGTATCCTAGCTCTCGTTTAACACCAATAAAAAATAAACAAACTATTCGCCAATAATATCTAAGAGTTCGTCACAATTTTCATTTACTCAATTTTCAAAACTATCTCCGCTTTGGATTTTTCTTATTTCTTACGAAACATATTTTCGTTTCTCTATCGATAGTTTATATAGTCTCTCGCCTAATGCATTTACTAAATGAAATTCATATATATATATATACATATATATATATAGACGAAAAAAAAGCAAGAATATATATTAATAGATACATGAATTATATGTAAAACAAAATACAAATATTACCGAGTACGAAGAAAGAAGTGCTGCGATTTTTAATTTTTCATTCCCGCCGTATGCGCCGAGAGCGAAGAAAAAACAAAAGCGTTAACGAAGCTTCGCCAATCGATGGCGGACGCTAACATCGTGAATGTCTCCTAGCACGTGTTTGTCGTGCGAGTCGAATTTAAAACGCAACTATCGAGTTTCCCCGGTCTCGATGTGCTTCCCGTCGCCGGAGCTCGTCCGCAAAAGTCCCTTTCATCGTTCTATCCATCCCACGCGATATAAAGCTCGAAGGGGGTCACAGGGGGCGATTTGCAAGACTCGACCTCGCCGACTGCATGCTACACATTGTCACCGAGAATCGACTCTTCTTTTCACCGCCACCCTTATAAAAAAAAAAAATAAAAAAAAACCATATTGCCACGAGAAGTGAGAAGACGTCGGAGGAGGAGAAATAAAATTGAAAGAGCCTTCAGTCTTTACTTCTTTAACCGCTGTGATAGAGTGGTTGAAAGACGAGTACCCACTCGAGCAATGCCGGAAGAGTGGACGAGAGCAAAGGGGGCGCTGCTGAGCGGGCCAGGGCTTTATGCCGGGCGAACGAGGAGCACTCGAGGAGTCCCGCGATGGAGGGGAGGGGGCTTGTAACGTAGGTGAGGGCGACTCCGTGACTATCGTCGGATCTTCCACGGTAATTATTTTTAAACACGTCGTGTAGATACGGATCTCTTCTCGCTCAAATACGAGAGCGAATAAAAAAAATGATCGTAGGTGCTGTGGTTCGCAGAGAGCGCGTGGAGAGGCGGGGGGGGAGTTCGGGGCTTAAGCTCGTAGAGTCCGAGCAGAGGTGTGTACAGTATCTCGTCGTACGTAACTAAATAACAGGGTACTAATTGGAAGTTTCGCGTACACGTCCCAGACAACGGAGAGAGCGCCGGCAACATCAGCCACATCGTCACGTTGAGGCACGTTTCTTTGCTAATTATCATTATTGTATATATGCGCTCTCTACACCTCTCTATCGGCTCTTTCACGCCCCCCCCCCCCCAACCGCTCGTTCTCGGCCGTTCGAGCTGAACAATGGAGGTACGAAAAAAAAAGTAACTTGAAATAGAAAAAAAATTCATTAGATCAACTTACACTCACCTCGAACGGCCATCGAACGGTTTTTAAGGCACGTTTCTTTACTGCTTATCGTTACTGCGTATACTGTATATACATTGACTGTTCAAGCCGAACAAATGTAGTTGCGAAAGAAACAAAATTCATTAAACATTGGATAATCTTACTCTGACTTTGAAAGTCCATCTGGCGGATTTTGATAATTGCTGCTCCACACTCGGCCGTCTTCTCCATCGGCGAGGGTCAGCACGAAGTGTTGGTCGCATCTTCGGCTGCTGCGAGCGAGAATGACACTTTTCTTGCAACGATGCCGCGTCCCTAGGAACGGCAGCGACACACACCGGCCGACTGTGAGCCCCGCGCGATGCCCCACACCATCGCCAACAGTCGCATTTCCACTTTTCACGGTGTGCAAATCGAATCAGAACGGGCCCGCACGTCGCTCCGACAATATTATTTGTTAGTGGAAGCGTTGAAGTAACCGAAGGTTGAAACGAGGCCAGATTGCCCGGTGATCAAGTTAAGCGGCACGTGAACCGAGCGACCATCCTCCCCCTTGCCTCTCCCCCTCGGGCTCGTGTCTTTTCTCCAGCTACAGGAATACGGACGTGCATGTAGCTACAGTGGCTCCCGTGTGTACTGCACGAAGCGTGTAGGAGCGACGGGGTGGACGTCCGGGCCGGCAGTCGAGGGCCCGCGGGACACGACGACGAGCCTCCGCAGAGAGGATGGCAAAACTAAAGGGAATCGAGGAGTTGTTGTCTGATGATCCCCTCTTATGGTGTGCACATCCGCACTCTCGACCCGCGAGACCATACTCGACTTCGTACGTAAGTTTTTCGTTCCTTTCGTCGTATTTTCATTTTTATTCTTTTTTAACCAATCACACGTTTGCTATGGACATCGGACAGCTGATGCAGCCAAGCTGGGTTACTTTCGTTCTCTTCGATGATCCGAGAACCGATTTGGATACTCCTACGTGTCGCACGTAAGTCAGTCTGTGCGCAGAACGGCGTGAACAATGAACAATGAATATATTTGTTATACTCGGTGCGATACTCGTGCGGAAAACTTTTCGGCACGCACTCGTCAGAAAAGAAAGGCGCGGCACTCGACAGAAAACGTTTTGTCGCACTATCGTAAATTACTGTTTCTTGACTCGGACAAAACAAAGATGGCGTCCTACGATTCCTACCTCGTGACTGATGGTAAGCGTTTTTGTTCGTAGATGTTTTTACGATTTGATTCTCGGTTTTTATCGGAATTGTCCGATATCCTGCTGAATATTTACGGATAGACGTTGAACAAGTGATAAGAAAGAAATTCAACGGTGATTTGCAGCTGAATCGACACAATTAAGAGACATGGCGGAAGTACCGATTTTGGACGCAAAGTGTAAACGTTTGTCCTTTCGTCGTATTTAAAGTCTATTTTTTTATCCGATACACGTTTCGGCTGAACTTAGAACTTGGCTTGGCTTGGCTGCAGCCAAGCTGAGTTATTCCTCGTTCTTTTCGATGATCCAAGAACGCTTCGAACATTCCTCCGTGTCGCCACGAACGTAAGTCAGGTTGTGCGCTGAACGGCGTTAACAAAAAATATATATTTCTTTATTCGGACAAAACAAAGATGGCGTCTTGCGATTCTTACGTCGCAATTCGTAAACTTCTTGATTGTTCGTACATGTTTTTCCGATTTCATTTTTTTTGTGCGCCATCCCGCTGACTATTTGAGGATAAATGTTGGACGAGCGATTTAAAAAACAATTGGGCCGTGATTTTGCAGCTGAACCGACGGAATTGAGAGAAGCGGCGCTAGTACAGATTCTCGCCGCAGAGCGCAAACGTTCGTCCGCTCGAACATGTGACCTGCGAGCTGTTCGTACGTGCGTAAATCGGCGATACTTTCGGTACACGATCGAGTTTAATCACCCGTGTGAATACACTTTCGACAGACGTATATACGTAAGTACGAGGTTATATCATACAACATTCGTCCGCGGCCAGAGGGTCGCCGCTCGACGGGATTTATCGTAGTCCCGAACGGGAGAAGTCGAGTGACACGCGTCGACGTCTTGACAGCTTGTTAGGCTAACGGTCGTGCGGCGACGAGACCGAGCGTGGGGTCTCCATCCATCCGAGCCCTATTTACTCTTTAGCTCGACGTTGTTTCGCCTTTTTCCGATTCTACACAGTCCTCGAGAAACCGTGCGATTCTCTCCGACACGTTAATCTCCCGCGCATGCGCGTCTGGAATCGTCCAAGACAAAGTCCGAATCTCAAAATAACTTGCATAATGCACGTTGTGACGGTTTCGTATCTAAAGGATTCAGAGCCAGTGTGTTAAAAAATGACATCGTGTGCGTTCCAATTAATCCCCATTATGCCGCTGTTAGTGTAATCGACGGATGGTTAACGGCCCGGAATACGCTATAGAGCATACACTATGCAAAAAAACCAGTACGTGCAGTGGTGTCTGTTTGACCCTGAAAGAACAGTAGCGGACTGTGTAGGTAAACAAGAGCCATCGGCGAAAGCGTACCGTTAAAAGACCGTCTATCCGAGCGTCTATGTTACCTTCGTACCATCGCGTGTAAACATTTTTTTTTTCAATTACGATTCCCTCGATTGTTCTTACAATTTTCCCGTTATTATCCGACAATTTTGTGCTCGGTGTGTGCACATTGCACATCGTTCCCCCTGATGGAATCCCTGCTGATAAGACGCCGTGGAGTTTCGCTGATTCGATTACGCAATGGGTGACCCCACCGGACTATACACAAAGATTCTAATACAGGATACCTGTTCGCGAAAGCGAACGAGGAAGATAAACCGCACCGCCCATTTCAGTTAATTAATACTTGTCGTAGCTTATTGATACCGAAAACGTTTCTGGAATACCAGTTATGTCAATCCCTCCACTATTTTTTAACAATCTTCTTTTATTTTCAATGCTATGCGAAGCTTCGGCGGTCAGCAATTGGGCCGTTCGCCTTACTGTATTGTGTGCAACGGAAAGAATCTCTTAAATTATGATTCCCTCCATTGTTTTCACAATTTTTTCACGTTATTACCGGACAAGTTTACGCTGGGCGACTGCACAACGCATCGTACCCCGGCTGGAATCCCCGCCGATAAGACGCCGTGGAATTTCGCTGATTCGATTACGCCATGGGTGACTATACAAGGGTCCTGTATATAGGATACCTGTTCGCGAGAGCGAACAAGGAAGATAAACGCACCGGCCGGGCCACCTACGGAGGGGATAGAATGCAAAGCGAGCGAGAAGCCTCTCGGGCGACCCCTTTGCTATCATCAACCTTCCGATCCCTGTGATCCCGAACCCAGCGACTTTATTATACGAATAACCCACCCGTATCCCCCCCCGCGCCCCCCTTCGTTGACGCTACCACACGCGTACCCTGTCCTACAACGCGTCGGTACATTATGTGAGTGCATATCGGTCGAACCCTCCCTACTGGAAAATAATGAAAGTAATGGAACACGCCCACTGCATTTACTGCGAGCTCTCGCGCTATCGTACGAGAGCCCCGGGCTCGTGCCTCTTTACCGTAGTCGCTCAGCGTGTACCCTTCACACTGGTTTTGATCCACATCGAGCCAACCCCACTAGCTATTGGCCATTGTACCAGCCACTTCATTGTTCTTTATTTCATTATTTTCGCCGCATTCCGTACACCGTACTGTATATCGCGGAACGAACCGGTGGGGGGGGGGGGGCAAAATGAAACGTCCGATCGAAGCGACGAAATTCGAAACGTGTCTCGTTAGCCTTTCGTCGGGACATGTTTTGATATACAAGTGAATGTCTTTTTCGGCTTTTAATTATTTTTTTTATAATTTTTTTTTTTTTTTTAATCTCAGATTCGGATTTTTAGATCCGATCGAATGAATGTAGATTAAAAAAAAAATCTTTTATTTTAACTGAATTTCTTTAGTGGTCCATTTTGACCCAGTTCGAGACTATGTAGTAAGCGCAGCGGTGCGATGTCGCGCCTCTCGTTGAACGAGCCGGAACGCTCCAGCGAGCCTTTCTCTCCTCTATATTTACGAAGCGTATAATAATAGGCGTCTTAACGAAATCTAATAAACATCACAAACCGGCTGTGTGATCTCATTCATTTATGACTTTATGAGCAACCATCTCGTCCGGTTGAAAAGCTCTCGCAGTCTCCGTTCCTCCCTTCCCCCCCCCCCCCCCTCCCCCCTCCGCCTCCGCCTCCGCCTCGCCGACTAACTCCCTGCAACTCCCGGCTGATCGACTCTAGTGATATATAACTCCACCACCTTATGTAGTCACTTCAAAGGATACTTTGTAGTCGCTGCGCGCGTAATAACTAATAACGTCGACGCGGGTAAACTTTCCGGTATGTGAGATATGCGCGATCTACAATTTTGCCGTAATCTCGTTAGGTATTTTTAATGAATTTAAAAAAGTAAACTTATATTTATTATTAGCATCGACATTGATGATTGCTGATAGAATTTTTTTTTTTACTTATAGAGGATGCTACGTTTTAGTAGATTTTTTTTTTTTTTTTTTACAGAAGTTCATGTTGGCGTACTAGAAAAGCGTCGAGAAATGCGATTTTCAGCTGGCATCCGGATTTGTGTGTCTGAGACAGATTTGCAGCGTTTACTAGTAGAGTGGTTGCGTCTCTTCAGTCAGTGCAATTTTCACGAAGATCGAGGCCCCATTGGAGATTTTACGCGATTTTGAATTTTTTTGAACCAAGGCTCCTTATATAACCCAATGTTATTTTCGAGATTGTTTCCTTAATATAGATTCTTTTTATTTTATTTTTTTAGATGGGAATATCGATCATCTATCCATGTCTCAGAGAAGAATCATCTCAACGTTCTACATCTAAACTGTTGCCCGATACACTGCGGCTCCAACGACAACGGCAATTTCATCGGAACGAAGAATCGAACTTTTTTTTTTGAACGTTTCTGTTAATACGATCGTTCGCTACCTTCTTATTAGGTTATTACTACTAGTTTTTTTTTTAAATAATATTCTTTTTTATCACTCGATGTTTCACGTACACGACCGAGCGAGCCGTGCCTTCAACAAGCGATGTCTCCTATTTGGGAACGTGCCTCGTGATTTCGCTTCAATAATGTCATTGAAGCTATGCCCAAAATTGTAATTAATGATGGAGCCATGTGCAAATTACTTTGCACCTTGTTTTGGTTTGCAGTGCGCCTTAAAGTTCTCATGAATGGTTTCCAGTTCAAGCCTCCCTATGAAATTTTCGAGATTTTATCCTTGACATAGATTTTTTTTTATTTCTTTTCAGGTGGGAACATCGATCATCTACCGATGTCCGAGAGAAGAATCATCCCAATGTTCTATATCGAAGCTGTTGCCCGATACACTGCGGCTCCAACGACAACGGCAATTTCATCGGGACGAAGAATCGAATGTTTTTCCATCGAGACATCGGTAGCCGGCTTGGAAAGTTTCTGTCAGTACGTTCGTTCGCTGCCTTGTTATTAGGTTATTACTATTGGTTTTTTTTTGTAATACTTTTTTTTATCATTCGATGTTTCATGTACATGACCGAGCGAGCGGTGCGTTCAACCCCCTCCCATCCGGACAAGCGATGTCTCGTATTTGAGAACGTGCCTCGTGATTTCGCTTCGATAACGTGATTATAGCATCCTCCCTTTCCGCGGGGATGGCAGCGACCCGCGCGGGGAGGAGGCTCGTAGGGGATTGCGCGCGCGTTTCCGAGGCCTCGTACACTCACCCTCCGGCGTCGACAGCGGTGTAGTAGTATCCCAGTAGAATATAGCCGTACATACACTGCACGGCCGTGAACCGACAGAGTAGCTCCGGTCGCTCTGATCCCTCGCAATTACTCCCCATTATCTGGGTATTAGGATTCAACCCCCAACTGGAAGCACGACGTATTCTCCGAGGCCCCGCCTAGATAGTACGGTCGCGGCATTATGGGACTCCGCGATCGACCAACTTCCTCCGGCATCCCTCCACTATCTGCCAAACACTCGAACAATGATGTTTTTATTTTTAGTAAAAACAACAACAAAAATATCCACTTTTCTCAAATTGTGTTCAGCGACGATCGAGATCATCGTATTGTGCACTTAAAAAAATCTCTGCGACTTGGGAGGAAACTCGAGAGTTCGCGATTTTGAATCTCAATGTTTGATGCTAAAATCCTCGCTACAAGGGAGAATAATGTTACTTCTGGTTTATTATATGTAAACTTTAATGTAATTTTTTTTTTCGAATTATAGATAGATTGAGAGTTCCGGAACAGACGGGGTGCTCGAGGAACACCGGCGAATCGTGACCGGGCCGAGGGAGAGACATTGGAAATGCCACCCGGGCAATTATCGTTGCCACGTATCCAAGATAATTATGCAATGCCGTTCGGAGGGGCAGCGGGTAGGTTCGATCATCGTCATCCCTTTCGCGGCAGACGCGACACCGTTAAATGTCAATGGCTTGGCTTCTCGTTGTTAGAGACCGCTAACGTCGCCGTAACGCGCCGTGCCGAACAGCGGAGACGCGCCGGCGGGGTTTGATAAACCCTCTCATAATCCGGCTCTGGCTACGATGACCGTAAAGCTCGAGCACGCTCCGGATACTCTATTACATTCGACGGTCTAATTGCATGAAAAAAAAAAATATATCCGCTAGCTTAATTACTTGCTACTTGAGGGCTTACGACACAGTAACATTTTGAACTTAAACAAAATTTGTATCTAATAGTTTAGTGTCAAGGATATTCTTTTGGATTTTTATGTCGAAATTCAACGAATTACGAAAGTTAGAAACCGTTATGTGGACAGTGACGGAACACTCGAGCTTCGTGTAAAAAATCGTGAATCACGAAATATTCATGCGTTTTTACCCATTTACTGTGGCCCAAGTTTATTGCCGAGTTGTATGAACGATTTCTTTTCACCTGTGCGGAACAAAATGAGAGGAGGAAAAAGAACGATTATAGCGTTTGTTAACTTTACAATTTTTGTTTATTCGTCGATAGATCACCAAGGGGGTCGCGCGTCTTCTCAAGATGCCGCCCCTACGTATTTACATGTTTCGTGATCCAGTCCCGACAATTTCGCGTAAGAAATAACTATAGATTTTCACTGTTCTTGTGTATCGTCGTCATCGTTTTTTTCTCGCTTATAATTCATCTAATAACTATATTTCGCGGGCTGCTTCGGACCGATCGGAGGGAAGCTCTCTCGACGGACGTCCGGAATAAAAATTTAATGGATCGCCAATGAAACAATTAACTCGCCCGACAATTTTGCAAAAAAAAAAAAACTAATTTTGTTTCAAGATTTCAGGAAAAATGACGGCTCCGTCAAAAAAACATTAAACATAACATCAGAGAGAGAGAGAGTTTTGATACTCACTAATGGGGAGCTTTGCCCGAATAATGCGACCAGAGTTTCTCGACGATATCTTCGCCCTCATTCCGCTCGACTATGTACAGCCCGTCCACGTAGCGAGACATACGCTTCTATGAACAACCTAAATCACAGATTAAAACTACACTTTTCGAGTTTGTTAAACGGAGGAATTGCAGTGGCATTTTTTTACACTCCGATGCACTATAGAAAAAAAAATTCACCGCTGACCATTTTCATATCAACAGTGGGAAAATTATGCAAAAAAAAAAGTTTTTTTTCGATGAAAATTTGTCTACTCCGTCAAAGTACATATTTCATCTAAGATTATTGAATTCACGCAGGTCGGCTTCGTCCGAGGATGTCCGTGGCTCCGAGTCGAATTGCGCAGCACGCCGATAACCCGGGAGAACCGCTTCGACGAAAAATTTTCACCACGCAAGATACGTAGATCAACCGTCGTCTCAGCGATGATGGCGTTGGATGGTCTGAGAGTGGTGCTGAAGCTGATGGGTCAGGGTGACCGAATGTGGATGCGAGGAACGATGAAAGGCCGTCGGCGATGAGGAGCGTCTTGGCAAGTGAAGAGTGGCAGTCTGAGGTGGCGAGGGTGCCTCGTCGCCGAGTACATCGATCTCGTCGGAATCCGAGTCCACCGGAGCGTCGCTGCTCGCGCGCGATTCTCTCCCGCCGCTCAGCGAAAAGTCCACCGGTCTCTCTGATGAAATCAAAGGTGTCATCGAATTACTCTAATTAATCCTCGATTAATCATTCGAGCTGGGTAACGTTACACGGAAACAGAAGTTCGACTACGAACCGCATAAAAAAGTCTTAAATTGTACAAAACAATCAAAACTGCGTGGCGAAAATATTTCTCCGAATATTGGAAAATTTATCAAGAATTTCTCTGAAAAGACCTCTGAATTTCACAAAGCTTCCGCACCTTTCAGAAAAAGTCAGATTTTTCCGAATCTAAATATTCCTGTTTTTTTTTAATCACTGATTTTCTCAGAACATCTCTGAATTTCTCTGGTTTCCCTGATTTATTCTGCCAACTTCTCTTAAGAACTTGAACTTTGTTGCTTTTTTCCAGCTAATAATTTTATGTTACCACGAACATTTATCTGTAAAACTCCAATTTTCGTGAGTAACAGAATGAGTAGATCTTAGAGACAACTCGTATTTCCTGTTAACGTACTTTATCAGAGAGAAATTCCGAGTTTTCCATAATTTTTCGGAAAATACTCTGAATTTTTGTGATAAATTGTGACTGCTGAAGGTTGTGCCGAGAAAATGGAGATTTCTGAAAATCATTGAAACGGTCCGGTTAGTTTTCAAACAAATTGTTAGGGAAACATTTTTACCAGGGTTGAAGATTCGTTACTGTGAGATTGATAATAGTTATTTTTCAATTTTCCTTCGTTGTAAAATTCAATAATTTCGGAGTCTTATAAAAGCTGCAGTAAAGTTGAAGAAGTATAATCCAGTCGATGATAACGACATCGGCAGAGTGTCTACTGACACTGCAGCAGCAGAGCGAGGGAGTCTCCGGCATCGGGACAAGGCCGTTGCTTCATCATCGGCGCCACTCCGACGTAATGGTGCCCCGAGAATAACGAACGTACGCCTCTCTCTCTCCTGCAGTCGCCGCGCTAATGGCATTCAGTTTGAGCGTTTAGGGAAATGAGCGTGGCACATCGATCGAAATAACCGCCTCACGTGGGAACTGTTCGATTCTCTCGCTCGCGCTCCTCTCTGTCGCCTAATGCGAAATTGATTGTTGCCGTGTAACGTACGCGATTCAGCATCTCCTTTGTTGTTCCTTAGGTGGGCATCGGTCTTGACGATGCAACTTAACTTCGACACCTTGACCCCTCATTCAATCCGGTTTTCTTGTAATTCTCGTAACACACATTCTACCACCCCGTGCTGGTCATTCAAGTCTCCGAGATGTATCGAGAGTAGCGAGAGAGCAGAGAGGCACGGCGAGAGGCAAATGCAAAAGGAATCGGGAAAGAAATTCTCGCTCTCTTTAGTCAGCTAATCGTAGCTACACTAGGTAAAAGAAATTCTTTGGCAATTTGTCGAAAAAACTCTAACCGAACCTTTTCAGAGATTTTCCGAAATTTTTCTCTGAGTTTCTCTGCTATTTGCTAAATATTTATACCATTTTTTTTGGCACAGCTTCCAGCCGTTACACTTTATCAAAGAAGTTCAAAGTCTTTTCCAAAAAATTATGGAAAACTCTGATTTTTTCGGATAAAATACGTTAAGAGAAAATACGAGTTCACTCTAAGATCCACTCATTCCGTCACTTGCTGCAAATCCGGGAAAATTTGAGTTTTCCAAATAAATGTTCGTGAATATGGAAACTTACTAGACAGAAAAAAGCAACAAAGTTCATAGTTCTTAATTAAAGAGAAGTCGGAAGTGAAAATCAGAGATTTTCAGAACAATCTGTGACTTTTTCTGAAGGGTGAATTTACATTTTCCGAGACTTCCAAAGAAATTTTCAGAGCAATATTGAGAGAAATATTTTCACCAGGGTAAAAAGTGACAAAACAAAAAATATTCGATTATCAAATCCTCTAAATTTTGACGTTCTTGAAAGTATCTTGCTTTTGATTTCGAGCCTGTACCAGAAGAGAAAATGAAGCAAAAAAAAAGATTTCTAGTAAAAGGACAAGATAAGAGAAACAGACAGACACAAAGAAAATAAATGTAATTAAAAAAATTGCCCCAATAACTTCGCAAATCGCACGAAACTTCCGCGAAAAAAAGCTTCATCTGCCAGTGAATCGAGGAAACGAAATCGTTGTAAGGCGAATCCGCGCAATCGTCGAAGCGTCCCGTATCGCAAAACTTCGCCCCAACCCTTGCCATCAGGGTGGTTAGTAGTGCGAGCAGTAGTAGCATCCAGTCGAGTATATAGAATCTTGAACTACAGGAGAATTGGCTAATAGCAAGTAACAACTTGAGATGTAGGTCTGGCCGAGCACTTAGCCGATAATTGACTAAATTTGTCGAAGAGCCACGAATCGCGAAGAGAGTCGCGGCAGCGGCGTCACGAGTCTCTACCGTGAAAAGACCGTATATACCCAGCCGGAGAACGGTAGAACCGCTATAAGTATAGGAGTAGACCGCCAAGATCCTGCCAAGAGAGTGCAAGGGTGTGCACGGAGGGAAAAGGAGACGCGGTAGAGGCTGGGAAGATGCTGCGCACGGTGAGGAACTCCTTCATCGTCTTCCGCGCCTTCTCGCCCCCCAGGACGCTTCTCCTTTACCCTCCGCGTTTTACCACCCCCCGGTGACTCGATCTCCTCTCTCGACCCCCTCCGCCCTCCCCCTTTCCCCTCTTCCACGCTTCTCCGCGAATTTCTGAAGACGGCCAAGACGCCGAGGCGAAGATGTCGAGGAAACATATATATGTGCCATGTGTCGACGGCTGAGAACCAAAAGGACGTAATTTGTGAACTTCGTCATTGGAGTTACTCCCTTTTGACTCTTTGCTTTCAATATATCTGTACATATATATATATATATATAGATATATAGATATCTTCCCTGTGGATGGTGCGCGCGCCAAACCTCCCCTAACCCTTGGTCCTCAAGTTCTCCAGTTGCCCGAGCTTCTTGACTGCTACGGCAAGGAATATGTCTCGCGGTAACTTCGTTAGCGCTCCCCCCTTACCCCCTATCCCCCCTGGAGAACGTTGCCATCTTGTCTACGACGCAGTAAATGGGGTTACGTGGATGCGATGCGGTGACTCCGGATCGTGCAAGGTATTCTAAAGCGACGCAGTTATCTGCAATTACACGCGGTGTACATCCTTTCCGGGTCCTGCCTCTCTGTGCCCGCTCGGTCTTCCTTGATCTATTACGCCCACAGAGATAGGACCCATCTATGGAAACGAATGTGTCTATGTATCCGCGGATGCTTGACAAATTTGTACAACGATACAGCTTCAGTTTCTTCCTTGATTTGATTATCCGGAACGTACGTTGAAGCGTGGAATAATTATGTAGGGATTTCGGGCGACTGGCAAACGTGGTTGTGAATTTGGTGGACAATAAGTAGTATCGTATTTGTTAATTGGAAATCATTGTTGTGGAGACTTTAGATTTATTTTATATCACCCGGTGGGAAAAATTGCGGTTTTGCGCACGCCTTGCGCGTGCCCAAAATCCCCATTTTCACACCCTGTGAAATTAAATTTTGTACGATAGTCGTGCGAAAAACGTTTTCTTAACTCGTGGGAATATAACACTCGTCAGAAAAAGTTTTCCCCACTGGTATCATAACGTACTATTTCGCACTAGTATCGTAATGTACTACTTCGCACTATTATCGTAATGTATGATTTCGCACTAGTATCGTAATGTACTACTTCGCACTAGCATCGTATTGTACTATTTACTTCGATCTGATGGCCTCTGGGTTATTAAAAAAAAATCAATTTACGATCGAATTTTTTTTGTGAACTATAGGAAAAGATCACGTTCATTTTGTCTTCGAAAATTTCATATTTAATTGCGGTTTATAAAAAAAAAAAAAAAAATCAAGTGCAATTTTCAATGGTGCTTGGCAAATTTGTACATCGATATTGTTTTAGTTTCTTCTTTGATCTGATTATCTGGACCGTAATATAGGCGTGGAAGAATACGTTCATTTAATTTTTTTAGTTCGATCAGATCGTCACGGGGTTATAAACAACATAAAAAATCTAACGATCGAATTCTAAAAAAAAAATAAACTATAGGAAAAGATCACTTTTATTGTATCTTCAGAAATTTCATGTTTAATTGTTGTTTAGAAAGAAAACAAAAGTTAATTACAAAAATATTAAATTTTTATTTGAACTCCGACAGATTGCCGATTGATGTTAAACAAAAAAAAATTGATGACGATGAATCGTGGGAACGATTTCATCTAATTTTTTTCGTACCATTATCAACGCATAATTTTAACAGCGCGCAAATGAACGTGACCTTTTCGACGCTATATGTGTCACGAGGCTACCGTTGGAGAACGGAAGCTCGCTCACGGGCGCGAGGAAAGGATTATTGACGAAGGTGCAAAGTGGTTAACGACGTCGGAGAGGACCCGGCGGTCAGTTTGGTCGGAGAAACGCGTCGTCCACGCTGCGGCACACGAGCTTTCATACGGGCAACATTGTCCAACGCTGTTCGACATACCTATACATATATCGGGCTTTACCTAAAATAAACGCTACATCTACTGATAGACGCGGACTCTCACATCGACGCACGTGTGCGATATATCGTTAGTGATAATAAAATTTACGTTGTTAAAATGCCATTACATAGCGCAGGGAGTTAAAAAAAAAAAAATATCACAAACCTGCAGGCGAGGTGATTGTGCCAGATTGGCCGCCGCAATGCTGCTGACCATTGCCCTGTTGCGAACCGGTCCCGCTGCTACCGTTGTTCAATTTTCTCAACTGTTTTTTGTGCTTCATTCGGCGGTTTTGGAACCACGTTTTAACTTGGGTCTCCGATAGGTGAAGCGCGGCGGCGAGCTCAACCCTTTCCGGTGTGCTGAGGTATCTTTGGGCCTCGAACCTTGCCTCGAGCCCCGCGAGCTGCTGGTCGCTGAAAACCTGTCGAGGATAAAAAATATCTTCGATAACTTGTATGCGCCGGGTGCAGCAGCAAGATCGAACAAAGAGCGAATAAATAAAAATAATTATATGATCGTATAGCATACTTTCCAATCGAAACAAACAAAAAAAAAGTTTGCCAAATAAAGTCTGCGACAACGTAGTCGAAAAATTTCCACTGTAATCGGTAAAACTGCGCTCGAGACCAGCGTGAAATATTATATAGACTAATGTAAAACAACCCATGTAGCACGCAATATTTTGAAATCATTTTAGAAATATTTTCAATCTTTCAAATCTTACGTAATATTTCTGTAATATATGAAAATATTGCTCTGAAATGTTCTATGAAGATATTTCAATGAAACGTTGCTCAAATATTTCAGAAATATACTTAATCTTCCAATACATCTAAAATGTTTCTGAAACGTAGTGATACAAATTTGGAAATATTTTAAATTTCATGTTTCACCGAAACATTTCTAGGATTGTTTCTGTGTTTATTGCGGGTGGTATATGCAAATTGGTCTGGTTATGCAATCTTTTACATTTCGCTCAAATGTTTAAGAAAACATTCCGGAAACATTTCAACGTAAGATTGAATGATCCCTGATTAATAATCAGGGAAAAAAATTCTTTTAAAGAGTAAGATACATTGAATGCTCCTAAATGGTGTTTTCATGAGAGAACGAAGATGAACATGTATGAGGCCCATCGACGTTACGCAAACTAATTGTTTTTTGTAAATTTTCTTACAGTTCGGGCTTTTCGCCGACGGCAGTGTTTCAACGCCGCCAATTCGCTGACGCCGGGTACGACACCGACGCCCATGCCGGCGGTGCCGAAAAGGGGTCCGAGGAAGAACGCAGCAGCCGGCGGTCCGGACGGATAGCCGGGCAAGAGACTGGCGAATTGCTGGTACTGTTGATGGTGCTGACTGTGAGCCGGTGCCATTTGATGATGATGATGAAGATTGTGCTGTGCGTGCACGGCCGGATGAGCGCTTCCACGATTGAGAATATCCTCGATGAGAAACGACGTTCTGCTTGCCGATGTCACGTTCTGTTGCTGGGGCTGATGTTGCTGGCAGGTAGACTGCATTTTATTTTATTCTTTATTTTTAATTTAATAAAACTATTAAATCCAGTTTACATCGAATTATCGACGCAATGTCGTTCCAGCAGTAACATCGAGAAACGAACAGAAGACAATTGCACGAGAGCCGTCGCCACCTCCGAATATTCGCACCCACCGAATTATTGGTCCATCACTGGCACATAATTCACCGTCTTGAATTATCATCCCGCGTAAGAATCCTCAATTATTTCGGGAAATAATAATTATCTCTGGGAATGATAATTCAGTAAAGCTTCACTGGATATTTTTATCTCATTCGGGAACACCGAATCGTCGCCGCTTCCATTTGTATGTTGGATGTCACACGAATGAGGAGCCTTATCGTATATCAGGAGCCTTATCGTAATTTTTTTTCAAACAATTAAATAATTGCTCCAGTTTTTTTGTCAATAGGCAAGCAATTGTCCTCCTGGTAAAGACGTTTCACTTTTTCGAAAATCGTTTTTTAAATAATCTCCCATCGCACGTACATCGGAGCACGTGCACGGTAAATCTCGGCGATCGACGATAAGACACTGCAGTCCCGGTCCAGGTACATTCACTCTTCACACTCAAAGTGTTAAATTTAAAAATGTTATCTCGCCCTTTTATTTTTTACGTAATTCAGTTAAGATGCATTAAAATCCCATTTGAAGCTTTTGATGTCGCCCATTAACGAATGATTCGATTGACGTTAAACAATTTAAGGATTATCGGTTATCATCCGATAGTTAAAGTTTGATGATAAATATGACACGTGTTACAGGTTGTCCGTACCCGGTTAAGACACTGGCACCGTTTAAGCCCCTATCGGTCCGTCAACCTGCGATTGAGCCGCGCTGGCTACACCTCACACCCCCTTCTCGTCGCTCGTTCGTCGTCGTCGGTTTTGGGAAGCCGAGGTGAGCCGAGGCGACCCACACACAACCCCACATACATTCGTACGGCACGGGGGGAAAAAAGGGTTTGGGGTAGTTTCCCTCCGAGGGGGTTTCCCGCATCCGTTCGTCCGATTGGATGACGTACCGACGATCCGCACCCTTCCGGTTGGCTCATATCGTTCACAGGGGCGTGAACCTTCCTCGACGTTGCCATGACGATGCACCCGAGAGTCGGTGAATTTACGGGAGATTCGCCTGCCGGGGATTCTCGGTGGTGCCCGCTTTCTCTCTCTTTCTCTCTCTCTCTCTCGGGAAACCCTCCCCGGGTTTGTACGTGCGAGTTAGCATCTTCCACCTGATCTGCGTGCTCTTTCCCTCTCTCTGTGCGGCACAAACATCCCTTCTCGGCCGGGGGGGACACACTTGATTGAACGGGCGTAGTATGTGCATCGACAAGTGTAGGTGAATTATAACGGGAGTTCACGGTTTTACTGATCAACTGCTCGATTCAAGTCTATTAAATGTTTTTTTAATTCTTTTTTTTTTGTTTTTACAGAAAAAAACGTCACCGTTGTTCGATGCAATTGAACGTCGCGGCGGTATTGCAAGGAGCCGAAATTTAATCTCATCGACGCAGTCACCCTACGGTGCCCACTCATATAGCGAGAAATGTTTTTAAATGATTTTAGAAATATGTCTAATCGTTCGAATCTCAGGAAGTATGTCTAAAATATGTGAAAATAATATTTTGAAATATTCTATCGAAATGTTTCGACAATTTCTTGAATATTTCAGAAGTGTAGTTCATCTTTTAACACATCTGAAATTTTGTAACATCGCAATGTAAAATATTTTGAAATATTTTTTATTTCATGTTTCACCGAAATATTTGTACGAATCTTTCCGCACTTATGCGGGTGTGCAAACACAAGTTGGATTGGTCAAGCAATCGTTCATATTTTGTTGAATTCTCTAAAAAAACATTTCAATGTAAGATTTATGAGCGGACGAAAAAATATTTTACGAAATGTTTTAAAAACGTTTCACAAATATTTTTTAATGTTGACAAAATATTTTTGATATATCAAAAAAATATTATTGAAACCTTTCAAAAATTTTTCCGTTCCATGTGGGCAATGTACGTCATGTCTGCAGCGTCGCTTGCACACCGGCTTGTAAGGATATCTTATTCGTCTCTGGTTTACAAAAATTGTGGATAAATTTGATGAATCCTAAGTGATCGATCGTGAAAATTTTTCGAACGAAAAATAGAACCGTTTTTCGCTCGAATACGATCGAGCTCCCCTTCATAAAACAATCGATGAGTAAATGATTTATACTGCTCCGCGGCGAGAGGGGATTTGAGGGGGTTGATAATTCGTTTAAATGTTCATATCGGTATGGCGTTAAACACCCGGTACGTTCCTTGGATACGCATTCATACACATGTGAGCCGTACACGTACGGTGAACTTGTTCCACCCACAGAAACGGTGTAACGCGTAAACGTTTATGTATGGATACGCGGAAGTTCGGAATTTCTATATATGAATCTATATCGCTGAGAAAAGAGACACGAAGATTTTTTTACATCCGCATCACTAAAATACCTCTCGGCTAGTTTCATGAGACACGGCACATAGGTGAACACACATATAGATGAGCGCACACGTCACAGAAATACAAGAGTTTGTTTGTGCGCGTATACGTGCAGGAATTCGCTTTGTTATCAGCGACAGCGAGAACCCGGTAAAATATTTTGGTTCGCCGGCGGGTGAAAGAGCATACGACGTTATCGAATATCCCTGCAAATAAGAGCATGGATACGCCGATTCAAACGTTATATTATAAATAAAATACCAAACATTTTTCAATACTCCATAAAGTCGTTTAAATTCATAGACGTCAATTAATGTGATAATGTATTATGTTTCAACCATTAAGCCCTATATCGCAGTAATTACAGGAAATTGAAATCAAATGGAAAATGTCTTCAATCTTTCAAATCTTTCGAAATATTTCGAAAATAGTATGAAAATAATATTTTTAAATACTCCATCAAGATATTCCAAGCAAACGTTTCTTAAATAATTCGTAAACACACTTAATGGTTCAACCCATGTGAAGTATTTTTGAAACATAGTGATCGAATATTTCGAAATATTTTTTATTTCATGCCTCACCGAAACATTTCTACTAATGTTCCGTGTTTATGCGGCTGTCTATGCAATGGATTGCAATTTGGATTGGCAACACGATCTTTCGCATTTCGCTGAAACGTTCAGTAAAATATTTTCGAAGCATTTCGATGTAAGATTTATGAGCGGACATAAAAATATTTTGAAAAATGTTTTAAAAATATTTCACAAATATTGAATTGCAAGCGACAGTCATTTTTTTTCCAGAATATCTTCAAAGTCTTTGGATATCGCCGACTTCGTTTCCAGAGGAACCACATTCGTTGTGCCGAATATTCGTCGCTGGGAGACCGCACGAAAACACGATTCCTCGGGAAATATAAAGGCACTCGAGTTCAAACGAGATGTTTTCTATGCCGAGAAGTCTGCTGAATGCGGACGTAGGCAATATGGTGCTGCCTGTGTATGCAGTAGTGATATGGCGGGATGCAAGAACGAGGATGCTGATGCGCCGGAGACACGAGATTGGATTACTTATCGTGCCTCGGAGCTTGGATGGAGCGGCAGTAGAGCTACACGCAAAAAAAAATCTCGGCTCTCTCTCCCGCACTGAGTCTCTCGATGCTGCTAATATACCGATGCCTCATCGTTCTCGTGCCATGGATAGTCATGATCCGATCGCCTCCAGAGTGGATGCTGCCCATCCTTGTATCGTCGGTGGCCCGGCAGGAGCCCTGTTATAGCATCGGGTTATCTACCCTGCGATACACCGTAGGACGATAGTACGTATTACGTATATTATATCGTACACACCCTCTGGTCCACCCTGCCCATCGTCCTCGTTCCAGGAACAGTACGGAAACCTCGGTACGGCCGCTGCGGTATTGCGAATTATCTACGTCACTCGAAGGTCGACCTACGGGCAAGACCAATAAATCGACCTCGCACGTGTTTCGTCGGTAAACACGGCAAAGCACCTCACCCGATCCTTTCAACGCTCTATACTAATCCCATTTCATCATCGTTTCAATTACGTATTTCTCGAGCGTTTAATGATGAATGGTGAAGGTAAACAAAAAAACGTATCCTTTTTCGCCTTAAAAGTCATCGTGTAAGACAAAAAGAAAATAGTGTGCGAATCTCTTTCAGAGATGTTCTAAGGAGTATCGTGAATATGTAGATTGCAATTACGCGAGGGAACAAGGCGATTAAATAAATATTAGGAATTATTTAATCCATGAAATAAACTCGATCGTCTCGCATAACTCGATGCATTTTTTTTTATTATTTTGAAACTTAGAGAATTGTTATACCGAGAGCATGCGCCAGTCGTATAATACCGATTTGCGTATAGTTAAAAAAAAAAAAATAAGAGTGAAAGTCGTGAACAATTTCTGATAATCAAAGATGATGCTACACAATAAAAATACTAGAAAATAAATACAAAACTAACAGACTGAAACATCAAATGTGGACAAAAGTGAATCGTAGTTGCATACAAAAAGCAAAACGAAACCGATGACAAATCCAGCAATTTTTTCAGAACTTATGCGAGGGTAGTTATTCAAGACAATAGTTAGACAACAGTTAATTAGGGAATAGTGCAATTGTTTAGACCAAGAAATATAGCTTCGATCATGTCGCATTACTCGACGCATTTTAAAAAATATATATATACATTTTTCGGAAATGTTATTCAGAGTATCTCATATTTTATGAGAAATTCTACAAATAAGATCGTTGAAATGAGGTGTTAAAGAGCAACTATTCGAAAGGATGAACAAATTTGATTGGTCACAAAATCACTTTGGGGTAATTTTTTTTTAGTGTGCTCGAACAGCGTTGCAGCTCTTACAATTCCGAGAATTACATTTATTCTACCAATTGATAATCCCCGTGCGTATTTACTCGCCTCGATCACGATTTAACTTTGTTTTCGCGTTGATTTCCTGTTGTGGCCAGCGCGCCCCATTAGCTAAACGCACAAGCGTATTAGGATCTGTCAGCCGTCCCTATTGTACCACCCGGTTATACGCGAGAGGCCATAGACTGTAGAGTGCATACAACCGAGAATGGCATTGACGTTAGAGCTCGGCAGGAGTGACGGGGCATGGGAGGAGCGGCGCGTGCCGGCATTTAGACGAGAGCTTGCCTCCACGATTATTGAGTAAATTAGCGACGGGGTAATTGTGTTACCAACGCGTGTCCGTCGGTCGGCTCTCCGTACCGTCGTCGTTGCACCCTCTCGCTGCCCTTCCTGTCCCCTGGTTATCTCCCTTTCTCCTCTCTTCATCTCACCCCTTTCGCCTTCTCAATTGCGCTACTGTATTCCGCTCTAACGTCCAACCCCCTTCAGCCTCTTGCGGACACGCTATCCTCTTCCCTACTATCTGACGTCTCGCATTGTTTACACCTCAACGCGGCACTCGAGGGTGAATGTTTTTGTAATTTAATTTATCACAAGTAAAACTATTCACCTTGATTTTAAAGCCACATTCTTCTGAAATCAAATGGTCAGTCGTGAAATTATGTGAAAATTTTTATGTTCGACTGTTGTGACAAAGCGTTATGAAAATTTCATTTTTTTCAAGTTTTATGAGGAAGCGATATGAAAATTTCAATTATCAACTTTTTTTTGTTCCAGTTTCGTTTTTTCATCAGCAGTTTCCGTTTGAGCAATCGAGGGCCAAAATTATCGGAAACGCAACGGTATCGTTCAATTCTAGCAGTTACCATTAAATATTTCTGTTTTTTTTACTAAATGTTATTTATTAAATATTTCGATTTAATACATTTTTTTGTTGTAACGGATGCTGCGCTCGATACAGACCTGGGAAGTCTCGACAGAGTTGAGTTACTTTGGCAAAGCGCTTTCCGCTGCCGTCCGAGATTCACGAAGAGCAAAAGCCTTCTCGAGTTTCGAGTTCGTGACAGCGAAGCTGGATCGGGGAGACGGAAGCCCCCCTCGAGACTCGTTAACGAAACCAGCCGCGGCCTCGTGCCGCGCTCGCCTCAGCCTCATCCGAACTTCCCCCCCGCGCTTCCGCCGCTCTCCCTTCACGCTAAAACTTTGAGCTTTCCCGGATATATAGTTATACGCTTATTCTATGTATTACATGCACTCGTCGCTGCAGTGTACATGCAGTAAATTTGTTCTTCAACGATATAATTCGACGAACAGCCGACACTAAGTATCGCTAATGCCGAGTATATCCCACCGCTGCGATCATCAATTGTCCTTCTACCTCGCGCTTCGGCGGGCAATTTGTGTAGAAAGTTGAGTCTCCGCTGTTGACGTTCACCACCAGGGACGGCAACCGTGTAAGTGATATAATTTTTTTTTTGTACAAACGTCTGGGAGAAAGAACCTCAGATCTCGGTGAAATATCGGAATTGAAAAAAGAACAAGATACAGGACAATTGTATTTCCTAAAACACATTTTGATATCAATACATTCACCATTACGGGTACACGAAGATGGACAAATCGGTAAAATAAAATCTACTTTAACTTCCTAACATTTATATAACTGGACACTCAGGTACATAAAAAAAATCGTAGAGAGTAGTATAAAAAAAAATCGAATTCTAATGTATACAAGATGTATAGAACTGGTATACCAATCGAACATCGGAATTTTATTCTCGAATCGTCTTATACGTTCTTATGATGCTGAGCCAATGATATGTATTTGTCTATATCGTTGGCTCGCAAGTTTATGAAAATGGATTTTTTTTTCGTATTTTTTTTTTTTTTCAGCGCACAATTAAAATACATGAAACACGATATACTTCTTCGCCTCGACCCTTACATCTCGTCGTCGGGAGCGGCACGCTTGTAGAACGCTCGAGAGAAGGTCGCGGGTCCTTGGTTGCCGCAGAAGAAGAAGCCTCTTCGCCAGAAGACGAACAGCGTGAGGGCGACGGGAATAGCCAGCAGAAGACCGATCATTATGCCAACCAGTATCGCTGCGTCGCGCTCCGGACGAGCGCCGTAGAGATCCGCACAGCGCAACTTCCGGTTCGCCAGTGACGTCAGATTTTTTCCAGCGTGTTCCGGTGGCGACGAGCACTTGAGTTTGTCGACTTCGCTGCCCATCAGGCTCTTTCCCAGGTTCGGCAAAAGATTCCCAACCTTCGTGAGACAAGTACAATCGATATAGTAAAACGTTGCATGCAAGAAAAAAACAGCCGCTGAATGCGCCGATTGGAGCTTCATGGGTTGTTAATTTGTCGATAGAATTTATGATTGAACGGAGAAAGATAGAGATATTTATTTCGTGCTCTGGAACCGAAGTTCCTCAAGAGCAACGTGTCTGAACTCGGAGCATAGAATCGTTAATACAAAATCAAAATCGTTATAACATAATCAAGCAACCTAAAAATAATCGAATAATATAGAATATATTATTAAAAACCATAACAGAATACAAACGAACACAAAAAAAGAAAGCAAAAGTAAAACATAACCAAAAGGCGAAAAAAAGAAACCGGAAAAGAAAAAAAACATGACCGAAAAGTACCTGAAAAGCCTACTAAAAAATCGTCGCTCCCAGCAACTGGCACTAACGATCCTTGATATTGCATTTTTATGAGAATCGATGGAAGCACTTAAATTTTATAAGAAATCGATTTATTTTTGATTTCACCTAAAATAACCATGACTCAAGCAAATAAATTATCGTAGTGAGACGCGAAGCACCAGCAAGCCTTGCTGATTTGCTGGCAATATGCTCCTAACAATTTTCCGCATTGAATGCTGACAAAAACATAGACAAATGTGGACGCACATGACGCAATTTTGCCACCATCCCGAGCGAAAATATGCTGGCGGGTTGTTGGCAAAGTGCTATCTCGGATGTTTGCAGTGAGATTGAACTAACCAGATATTGATTGTCGCAATCGCAGCTCCATTTGTTGTTGATTATGTCCAATTTCTCGAGACGGTCCCAACGTCCCACGAGACCAGCGGGCAGATAACGCAGAGAGTTGTCGGACAGCTTGAGGCTCTTCAACGGTGGCCAAATAGCGCCCTCCTCGGTCTAGGGGAAAAAAGTGGAAAAACCACCGGAAATGTAATTAATCGCAAAAATGTTGTTACAGAATGTGTGCCTCGTACCTGCTTCACCAGAGCGTTCTCGTCGATCTCCGCCAATATCGGACAGTTCTCGAGGGTGAGCCGCTCCAGTGCGGTCAGCTGGGAGAAAACGTTGGGGCCGACAAAGGTCAGATGAGGCATACAGCACAGACTTAACTCTGTGAGAGACGGCATGATGGGAAAAGCGCTGCTGCTGTCCAGTATCGCGAAAGGATTCTCGTCCAGGCTAAGATACTCGAGAGACTTACAATGGTGCAGGCTACCCGGCGGTGTAACGAATCGATTACCGCTCAAGTTGAGTCTCTTCAAGTGGCTGGATGACAAGTGAAAAAAGTAACATAAAAATCTTGCTAAATGCTTATACTGAGGATGAATATGTAAGCCGCACTTGGTTGGTGTTCGAATTTTAATCAATTTTCATTACAGAGGTTCCTCATTGAGGAAGCTCTGTTTTGATGAAAACGTTATTTTTCGAGATTTTAATGAAAACGTGTTCAGAATGCTCGAAAACATCGAAAAACCACATTTAGATCAAATGTCCGGATGTATGTGTGTATGTTTGTGTGACTGAGGCGCGAAAAATTCAAATCCTATAACTCGAGAATGCCTCGAACGAGCAAGCTGAAATTTCAAACGCAACATGCGTGGTTAATTCTCAATGTTTCTTGAAAATTTAATTGAAAAATGTTCAATTGTTTTTTTTTTTTTTTTTGGTACACGATTTTTAATGTCTTCAAAAATGTCCGTGCTATATCTCTTAAAATTTTTTTTAGCTATCGGCGCAAAAAGTTGTACGCAGTTGGAATGTGAGCGTCCGACGATCTTTATTAAAATTGGGGAGAATCGATCGAGCTATTTAAATTTTACGTCATTTTCAATTTATTGAACTTCATGAAAAACTTACTACTTCATTTTAGACGCAATTTTCCATATTAAATATTCGTCTATGAATAAAATAAGTAGTAGATTCATGATCAGCGTGGGATACATACAAAAACTTTGATGACAAAGTGATATGAAAATTTCAATTTTCATCGTTAATGAAGAAGAGATGAAAATTTCAATTTTAAATTTGTTCATTTTATCACGTACCTCGGTGTGTGGAACAGGTGTTCTGGCAACGACGTCAAATCGCAGTAGCTCAGATCGAGCTCCTCGAGAAGAAGAAGCTCGCTAATGGCGTTTGTCGTGCCATGATCGATAACGCCTAGCGGATTGCCACTCAGTATCAAAACCCGCAAGCCGTTCACGTGCTCGAAGACATCCTGTTTCAGTGTGTGAAGAATGTTTTTTGCCAAATTCAGGACTCTCAAATAAGCCAGTGGTTCGTATCCATCGCCCGAAAATCTTCCCTTCAAATTTTAAGTGGGTGAGATACAATTTGTTATAGAATGCATTATTTTTTTTTCACAAAATTATTACGAAGAATAATGCAAAGTTAATGATCGCTTCATTGGTCACGATTCCGATGAGTTGCAGGCAGTAAAATCGTACCTCGAAGATATGTGGCGAGAGCAGCTCGGAGGTAAGCTGATTATGACTCAGATCGAGCTCGGTCAGATTCCTAATCTCCTTGAACGCCTTATCGTCTATCTTAGTGATTCTGCTGTTGCTAAGAATCAACCGATTTATAGTAACGTTAGGGAAGGGCTTGATGTGTATCAAAGTATTTCCACTGAAGTTTACTTCCGCCAGAGGCTTCGATGGCCATTGAGAGTCTTGGAAGTGATTTTCCAACCCCAGCTTCGTGCAATTCACCGAATCATCTGTGAATGCACAAATCAGCTCGTCAAAACACTTAATTAGAAAATTATAGTACCATATAGTAAAGTTAATTCAACGCGTTTAAAAATGCCTTCTGATCGTCTTCGATACTTATACTCGTTAAAAAATAAATAAAATTAAAAACCAAGTTCTTTTATTCCAAACGTAGCAAAACAGTTCTATCGTTTATAGATTAGTAACGCATTGTTCCGCGGTTGCACTGTCGAATTGAGCACGAAAAATTAATAAAAACTTTAATTCTTTGAGTTGCTGAGACTCTTAATTAAAATCAAAAAATAGGATTCCAAGTAAATCGAAAAAAAAAAATTCTCATCGGTCGCAAGTCGACAAGTGTATTAACAAAAACATTTGCGATTTATTCAAATTATGAAATTACCGGTGCAAGAGCAGATTTTGCACAAACTGGTCGACGATTCTAACGGCGTTTCTGTAGTTTCAGATTTCTTGACCGGTGCACTCTTCGAGGTGGAACTCGGCGCAGCATCGTTGTCGGACGCAGAACATCGCGAACACGTCGCGAAGAGAAGAATCGCGATCGAGACGAGTAGACGCAGTCCCGTCATGTTCGACTCTCTTGTAAATGCTGTTCAGCTGTCGGACTTTCTCGACAGTGAAATCGTCCCGGTATCAGAGAGTTGGGCCCCCCTCTGATAACGCCTAGATGAGTTGATAAGATACGCGAGGCATACACGCCGAAGCGTTACTCATCGAACGTACGCGCCGCTTGAAACAAGCTTTTGCAGGTAAACGCGCCGCTGAGCGTTCACACATTTTCTTTTACAACTGTTTTAAGCAACTATGACGTCACGCTCCGCGTTGTTATCGAGGCTATACCCGTTCTTGCGATAGACTTGCCAACGTCGATACCGGAGTATTTAATTCTCTCGCACTTAATCTTTTGACTCATCTCTTACATTTTTTTTTACCTGCACAAAGCGATATTTCAGCAAGTGCTCTGTACGATGGGTTTATCTTTTAGGGGTTATAATTATAAAGAAAAATAGATGAACAAGAAGACAATTATGAAATTCTAATCCGCAGGATTAACTGACGTATACTGAAAAAAATATCAATGACCCAAGTAAAATTCGTTTGCTGGCTACCAAAGAAAAAAAATGGTTGTTTCAATTCTGCTTTCAATTATTACGATTCCATACGGGATTGAAATGACAACATGACTCCTTGATAGTCTTGCCGTCGTTGTTACAATATCATATAGAATTGAAAGAATTGAAAGTAGAATAGAAACAAAAAAATGTTTCGTCGGCAGCCGGTAAGCGAATGTTTTTCCAGTGTATGCACGAAATTACTAATTTTCCCAAGTATATAGAATTTATTGGATAGGGATAGGAAGATATTGACTCACATTTTTCGATTTAAAAAAAGGTATGAGTAATCGATACTAATCAATTTTAATTCAACGAAACCAATGTTCCATCATCAGATGACATTAAATTACAGTCTCAAAAAAATGCATCTGTCTGCGAGCCTATAAAGCACACAACTGATACTATTATTATAACGAAAAAATCGATTAACAAAAACCCTACCCCAATTATTAATTTCTAAATTACAGTATAATCGGACGTATGCACGAAATTACTAATTCTCCGAAGTATAGAATCGATCGGACTTTGATGAAGATATTGATTCGAATTTTAACGATAAAAAAATCAATGGGTAATCGATGCTAATCAATTTTTATTTGACAAAAATCAATGTTCTATCGTCAGACAACATTGTATCACAGTCGTAAAAAAGTTTCGTTTGGCCGCGAGCCCACGATAACACACGATCGATTAATCTAAATATGTCGATAATTATACCGACGTCTTGGCACATTTATATCTCCACCACTCACAACTCTACCAGAACACATTTCAACCACTGTATAAAAAAAATCTACCAAAGCGAACCAGTCGCCAATAACTCTACTGGAATATAGGCGTCGACAAAAAGCTCTTGCAGAAAAATTAAAAAATACCAGAATGAAGTCATACAATTCTGCCGGAATTTAAATAAAACTCTGCCGGAATGGAACGTTATTTCGGTAGAGTTTGATTTCAATTCCGGTAAAAGTTAATTTCAATTCTGAAACGGTCTGATTTCAAATCCGGTAGTTTGATTTAAATTCCGGTAGAGTTCTTATGTGGTAGAGTTGTTACCGACTGGTTCGCCCTAGTGGAGTTTTTATTTCATAGTGGTAGAGATTTTGGTAAATTTCGAATACGGTACAGTTATGGTAGAGATGTTTTCGAGTGTCAGAGATGTAAATGTGCCGAAATATAAAAAAAAAAAAAATAGAGAGCGCGCGCGATTGCGATTCAAATATTCCCGCCCGTTCTTCCACTCCCGATCGATCGGTAAATTTTCTCTCCGGCACCGTGTAGCTTGCGCCACCTGTACCGTCCGTGCGGTAAAATAATCGCGCTCGACCACGGCGAAAAGTATTGAATCGATGACGTCACAAAAGACGGGAGACAGTGGAAGGAGGTGGACGGGTATAGAGTGGACGGGTTCTCGCGGCGCGTTGAAAAATGTTCAATTACATTTAATTTATCGTCGGCGTAAATAGTAGTGACGGGTTACGCGGTGCCGCGACAGTGTCGAGAGTGTCTCGTCGGGTTTCTCTCGTCGGTCGGGACAAATTTTTTTTCCCCTCGTCGGAGGCACGTGGAGGAGATAGTTGAATACAAACCGCGAAGGGGAACACAGTAGAGTGGACACGGTTTGAGAGGAGATTATTTGGTGAAGGCCGAAATAGTGTGAAGTGTCCACGCGGGTTGTTTTTTTTTTAATTTATTTTTTATTTATTGTTTTTG